>CM053580.1:285803600-285861511 GCA_028627135.1 Pseudochirops cupreus | reverse complement strand
AATGTTGTTAATATTATAATGTTTTGAATGTTTGTCTTGATTTGTAATGGAATAAACAGAGTGTTCACTCTATTTTGTAATCTGAACTCTAAAAGCTGTTCACAGTAGCATTCCTTTGGGAATCTGCTGGTGCATGGCATTACAGCTTTTTAAGCCTGTTTCATAATATCCAATTCTATCTATAAACTTATTCCTACTTCCAAAATTACCAGTTGCTCTACTGTTTATATTACACAATGTATATGATCAATAAAAGGAACCACTGAGCTGTTTTAATGAATGGCTCAAGGGTTGCATTTCTACATCACATGAATATTTAATGTAAAAAATCATATGGACACTCTAATAAAACAGTAACATCTGGGAATATAAATGAAAAAAAAAAACCTAACCCACAGAAAGTAGCACACAGCACCTGAGCTGGACTCTCATGACTTTAGACACACAATCTAAACAACCCAGTTTATTTCCCCAAACCCTGCACTTACATAAGTGCGCTTGCCAGAGTGTGAAGTTGTTGATGATGATGGTGTTAAATAAAATTCAATAGATCCTTTCTTAGAGGTAGGTAGTGATTTAAGATTGGAGAAGCATACACTTAGAAGGGTAAGGTGAAATGGCATCTTCACGTTTACCATATTTCGAAATAGTTTCATAAGTATATCAACCATTGGGGTCATAACATCATAATTTCCTAAATGAATTATTTTAAAAAGGTAAGAAAAATAAATGCATTTACATTAATTGTTAGAATCAAGAGCTTAATTACAAATAAGACAGAATTAAAGCACTGATAAAATCAAGGAAATAAAACCTAGGATACATATAATTGAGCTTATCTCACAATAACATGGAAAGCCAAATGGATTTCAAGTAGTATTTAATCCTAAAATTACCAAGAGTTTCAGCAAGTTTAATAAAAGGAAAAAAAGGGATTTTTTTTATTGCTTTTAGAACAAGCTAAAGTTACAAACTATAATAGAAATTAGAAGCAATGCAATGCCTTGTGTTTAAGTTTCATTATCTAAAAAAGAGAAAATAATTAACTTGACAATTTCTAGGGAAAAGTGGGCTGCTGGCACAACCCCCACTCTCCAATTTAAGAACCTCAGGTTCCTTCCCTGTAAGACAATGATAATAACTCCTGTGGTGTCTGACTCACAGGGTGGTTATGAGAGGCTAACAACATAGTGCAAAGAATTCTGCAAGATGGCAAAAATGTTACATTAATGTCTGCTATTATCATCATTATTGATGGGGTAGAGTGACAATCCCCTCGTTCCTGTAACAACTGTTTACCTTGCCTTCATTCCCTACTGGACCATTGCTATCTTTATACTGAAATTCTTGGGAGCAAACTAGCCTATATGTAAAGATGACAGTAGGAAACCTAAAGAATAAGGCTTATCATTAAGTCTTTTAAAGATACTTGGAAGATAAAAATGCCTCAAGGGAGGATATGAAAGGCCTAAAGACCTGCTAGATAATTTTATACATAATATTATTGATTATGATAAAAACCACAATTTCTGTTTGTACTGGACTTAAGGCTTACAAACTGCTTTCCTTGCAACCATGTCACAACCTCACAATCCCCCTGAGAGGGAAGTATTACACTTACTATTATTCCTGTTTTTCAGGTAAGGAAAATAAGACTTTGAGCAGTGAAGTTACTGGTCTAGGCTCTTGAAGCCTCCTCACTGGTAAGATTTGAACCCAGATCTCCTGACTGCAATTCCGGTGCTTTTTGCATTAGAGAATTTTCTCTAACATTTGGCTTATTCTAGAGAATCCTAAAAATGTAAGTAAGCGTTTAAAGCTGCTTAGTTAGTCTACAAGTTCTCCACGTTTGAAAACAGTCTTCCTACCCCCTGGCATAGGTTAGACCTAGAGACCATCTATCATAGGGTTCCCCTTGATCTCTGCCCAAAACTCTCTTCTATAATCTACTACTATAAAAACATTTGATGCTTTGGGTTCAGTTTTTGGACCCTTGAAACAATCAAACAGTCAAACAAATAGTTGCTACTAAAGGAGTCCTTGAGAGGAAAGGATGGAAAAAGTCCTTAGTTTGGTTTTTTTTTTAATATGGGAAATTAATCTTCTTTACTATTTTGCTTAAAAAAATATATCTTTAAGCATATTTCGTAAGTATAATTTTTTTAAAAGGTGGGTCTCTGGTTCAAATGTGAGACTGCCAGGGCACAACAACAGGCTATACTTGCAGCACAGTTCTACTTCAACATTTAATTGTTAAAAATTCAAGTGGTACTTCATACAACTGAATTTCTCAATATAGCAAAATTAAATGGATGCAAAAGTCTATTCACAACAAAGAAAGAAATGAAAAAGTCAATAAAATTAGCCCATACCTGTCCCTAACTTCTGAATTACATGAGATGGGATAGGACACTGGCGACTCTCACGGTTAAAATGTCGGTCAGATGAAAACCGACGGATGATTAATCTTATTGTATATGGCTTCCTTCCATCTTTGCGTACTCTGAAAATAAGAAACCATAATACTTGGGAAATTCCAAATTAGGCATAGTAGCACCTCACTTAAATTTGAAAGTTTCATATCAATGAAACTGCAACTGTCTACAACATAGTCACGAACCAGGAAACTAAAAAGACCATAGAGCAACAAAAAAAAAAAATTCACATATTCATAGGACAGCCCCTCAAGCTATCACTCAGAATCTATTTAGTCTTAATTTAAACACAATAATTCTAACAAGCTTGGTTATTTACTTTCCCAGCCTCCAGCAAATTAGAAGCAAGAGAGTCAAGCAGCACTGCTATTGGCATGCACTCTAAGACAAGTGACAGAGAAGAAAGCACCTAATAAGGAAGAAAGCAAATATATTTTTAAAAGCAGGTGTACAAAAAAGTATATTATTTTAGGGCCAGTTAATCACTATGTAAATAGCCCTATATACTTTCTGGGTATTGCTAACAGAATATACTAATAATGACCCTGATTCATAAATAAAGGATTAAACTATGTTCATTATACTCTATTTAAGAAGACAAATAAATGTATAATGTATTTTTATAATGTATAGTTTCAATAAAAATGGTCAAAACAACAACAAAAGTTTTGGCACTCAGAAGGATATATTTCAATTATAGGAAAATGATTTAATCAGAATACCTCCTTCCTGATGGGAAAAAAATCTTGATAATGACTTTTTTCTTTCTACTCTACAAAACACAGATTTTAATCTCTTTGACATGTTTTCTAGAGATTATGAGCAAATTACAATGGACAAGTATAGTATCCACTTTTTAAAAATTGCTCAAATCGAACTTTTTAGCTGGAGCCTTAAATAGAACACTCAGAAGTATGTAAGAAACACCTATTTATCTTTAATTGCTTTTCCACTGAACTTTCTAATAAGTATGACTTTGTTTACGCAGAATAACAATGTTTTTATTCTTTTCTGTAAACATCAATAATTAACATCTTACAGTTAAATATGTTCTAATAAAGATTAAACTAATTAAGGAAATAATCTTTTACATGTTGGAGGATAGAAGTAATCTTAAACTATCCAGGTCACAAAGAACTGAAAAAATCATGATGTTGTAAACAATCATTCTGGCTCCTAAAAGATAGATGAAATATTAGATGATTTTAAACTGTCACTTATATAATATTCATCACCAAATACTTCAGCATTTTAAAAAGCATTAGATTTCGGAAGGATTTAAAAAGGAAAAAAAACTACCATTATTTTAAGGAATTTATCCTAAGATTTTCCCCTTTTAAGGGAAAGCAAATGAAACCTGTGAATTTTCAACATACTTCTTTAATTGAAACACTGAAATTATCTGCTGATCTTTTTACATAAAAGAGATTTGCATTTTCATGTACCATCCTCTCCTTCTGCTCCACAATGAATGTGGAAATTCTTACCATATTCAGTTTTTTTTTCAAAGTTCAGAATGAAAAATAAAATTCTTTATTGGATAGGTGGATAGTAGATGTCTTCACATGGTCAAGATGTGCAATCCCAGCTCTGTGAAAATGGTCATGGCCAGTTCTGTGAGTGGGAGATAACAGGAAAGCTCTATTTCTGTGGTTTCCCTGCTATACACAGTTGTTCATAAAAGTTAGGGAGTTCAGAATAACCTTGGATTTGGATACGATGATTTGCATGACCCAATTCCACAGCAGTCTTCCCAGGAACAGGCTGAGTCATAATACTGAAGCTGGGTCATACTAATCTGTCCTCAGCTGGCTGTAGCATTCCAAGCTGCATGGTTATGCTGAGCAGATGAGAACCTTGCTTCAAGTGGTGGGAAAAATTAGAGAAATTCAACTTTTGGGGCTCAGTCAACTCTCAACTGAATCTACAATCACAGCCTCTCTGCCTTTACCTACAGGATTTTTTGTTGCTAGATTCTCCCTTCAATCCAAAGGTAGAAAGTACCACTGTGGTTTATACCCTACAAACCTCTAATAGAGGAAATCCAATCAGGGAGTTTGGAGCTGGGTTGGGAAAGAAACAATTTTCTAGAGAATGTATAGAAGTGGATCTGGTGGTAAATGGGTCAGAAGGCTGAATTTACTTGCCAAGCCTATGGTCTCAGAAACAACTCATAAATTCATATTTTTATACTTACAAAGTCCCAGTCAAACTTTCATATAACCTCATTCACTCAATATGCCATTTTATTCTTTTATCATACTCTTACAATGTTAACAGTCTAAGAAAAGATAGGAAGGGGCTATAAACTGGAAGAATAAGTTTCAAAGCATTGTATATTCACCTCCTTAATTCCTCTTTAACTTAAGAATAAATACACCTCTTCCAAGACAGATTTAGAAAAAGACCCTTCTAGATTACAGCAGGCTCAATGACCTGACTTCCCTAAATTCTAGTCCCCATTGTAACCCTTTCCTTTTGCTGAAGCAAAAGCAAATGGTGATATTTTAGTTTCAGGTAAGGGAAGGCAAAGCAGTTGTCTCAGAAAAAAGAAAAAATTTCAAGTTCTTCCTTATTGTCAAATAGCACATTAAGGGAGTCTTCAGGAGAGTCAGATACCTGCCAGTCCTTTTAAGAGCCCTGGTATAGGCACCAAGTTACTAAATTCTAATTAACAGAAGTAAAAAAAAAAAAAAAAAAGAAAAAAATTATACAAATGGATATATATCATTACTCTTGTTAGTACATCATGGAAATTTTACAGTTAATTTATCTCTTAATTGTTAGCCTCCAGTTTAATCTACAGCTTATAAAAAAGAGTATCCATTATGCTTTCAATGTATAGTATATAGAATACAAACAAGATAACTCAGCAAGAAGGCAAATCACCTGTTCAAAAGACTAGCAAGTAGTTCTTCAATTTTTTTTTTAGCTTCCACTTCTGATGAGCACTTTTTAAAGGAATCTTCTTCACTAAAGGACTACCAAAATATACACAAACATTAATGGATTATTTCACACTCTAATAAACAATTTCTACTCTTAGAATGTATGTCAAATTTCCAAATAGCAGTTTCTTCATCTGTAAAACAAGGGACTTACCTATATGGTCTATAAATTATCTTCCAGCTCTAAATCTAAGATTCTATGTTTCTAAATAAGGGCACTAACATATGTGCATATATATATATATATATATACACACACACATATGTATATGTATACATATATATCTTTTTTTTTTACTATCTACTATGTTTTATTAATTCCTTAGGATTAGTTTTATTAGTTATATTTTTAACACTATTTTTTTAACCCAGTTAGTGTCCTTACCAAGAACAATATGCTCTTATGAAAAGCATTCTGGAATTTTAGTTAAGAAAGCTGACTAATTTGATGGTATGCTAGAATACTAGCCTTTTAGAAGCTTTCTGGAATATTGGGGCACGAGCGTTAGCTCCAACTCTACTGTGAATTCAGGAAAGCTCTGCTTCAATTTCAGTAAAATAAAGGTGATAACATCCTTCCTGTCTGACCTTATGCCAGGGCTGCTGTGAATGAAGATAACTTGATACAACGAATTCTTAATAAGTACTTACTAAAGAGAAAGCAGAGTATGATAAGAGTTTGAAGGCAATAAAATACATGTCCCATGACCACATGAAGTTTAAAATCTAGCAGGGGAGACAAGGTATATATATAAATAACTGAGTAGCTGAGACTAAATAAAATAGAAAAAATAGATTACAGGAGAGTGAGTAGGATAAAACCAGAAAGATAGGTTGGAGCCCTTTTGTGGAGGGACTTGAGAACCAGATAATAAGGTCTGGAATGTAACCCATGGGGAAAGGAGAGCCACTGAAAGTTTCTGAGCAGTAATAATAATACATAAATTCATAAATTTATAAATTTATTTCATAAAACAATTTCCTCAAAATAATCCTGTGATATAAGTGGTACAAACTGTAATGGGAATGGGAATTTGAAGATCTTCCCTGCCCCTTAATAGTTCTGGGGGGAATGTGAAGACCTTCCCTGCTTTGAAAGTAAATTCTGTCCCCTAATAGGCTGAACATAGTGACATGGAACCTGAGGTGAGAGAGTTTGCTGAAGGATAGAGCAAAGCCACAGGAAGCTGGGAGTCAGAGCTAGAGAGACCAGTGGGCGAGAGAGGACACTTAGGCAAGGAAATAGAGAAGTTTGTGAGTAAATATTGCTCTTGTATTTTGTTTGTGGGAAGGCTCAAGGATGTTGTGGTTCTCTGTGTTATGGCTTGTTAACTTCTTTACTATGATGGAACTGGCATACTGGTTTTGGGATTCAGTTTTCTGGTGTCTAAATAAATGCTTTGCTCTTGTCCTCTATTCAGAGAGTTTATTATATTTTGCAATCAAGTGCCATGTGGGAATTTTTATAGCCATGCTCTTTATCATGATGGTTGGTACTGTAAATATCCCATTGGCACTACACAAATCCATTTTATATCTCTAAAAGCTTGGGCTCTCTTTCAAAGGTTAGTGATATGAATACAGTTAATGGCCAGTAAATGGCATACAGGACTCAGATCCAAGAACACTGTTATGTTGTGGGATTTTTTTTTTCTCACTATGCCATGTTGCTTCTCTGTGTAGAATGATATAATCACATCTATATAGTAAGATTGATCTGAAATAGTGTATAGGAAGAATTAAATGGGGAAGAAATCATAGATGGGAAAATTAGTTTAGTAGCTTTTGTAATAGACCAAGCAAGGTGATCTGGGAATGTAGTGATGTAGCAATGGCAAGGACTAGGAATGTAGTGATGGCAAACAAAGGTGGCCTCAAGAACTATTCCAGTGCTAGAAGCCCTTCAGTCACAACTAGTAGAACATAAGCTCCATTGTCTTGTTTTATCTTTGTATGCCCAATGCCCTGCACATACCAGGCACTTAGAAGATGTATGCTAAGTTTAACCAAAAGAACGTGGAAGGTAAAGGAGAGAAAGAGACACAAATAAAAACTGGCACTGAGAGTGCCCAGAAGAATGCCAATTCCATTAACAGAAATACAGAAGTCAGGAAGAAGAATAGATTTGGAGATTAAGATAATCAGTTTTAATAAGGACTTGAGTAGGCAATGAGCTAGATAACCTTTCAGGGTCCTTTCCAATGCTATGTGTTTCACGTTGGACATGCTGAATTTAAACACAAAGTTGGAAACTGAGGTCCAGAGGCTGAGCTGAAGATAGAGATCTAGGAGTCATTCATTGGCTTTCATATTACCACAGCCCCAAAAATCAATGAGATCACCAAGAGAAAGAGAAGAGAACTAGATTAAGCACAAAATCCTGGGAAAAGATAAGGCATGAGGAAGAAAGGAGTCCACAAAGACTTTTTGGAGTTACTCCAAAAGTAGCTGTAAAAGGAGAGGACAAAAAGGGTTGTGAATATTGGTAAATGCAAGAGTGAGGCAAAGGATAACAAATGAGAATTGTCACTGGATTTGGCAATTTGGAGGTTAACAGTAACATAAGAAGTTCCTGTAGAGTAGTGGGAAATGAATCAGCTGCATGGAGTGGAGGAACTAGTAGCTGATAATCATCTGTGAAAGGCACTGGAGGGATGCACAGAATGTTCTTCAAGAAGTTTGCAAGCCAAAGGACAAGGGAATATAAGATAGTGAGTGTCATCAGCAGGAAGAAAGAAAGGAGGGGCACTGATTAGGTAACATGAGGAAGGTGAGGAAAAGTTGGGGGAGTTAGAGGAAACCTAAGTATGTTTATAGGTAAAAAGGATAGAGTCAGTGGATAAAAGAAACTCAAAATGCAATGGATGATGAAAAATGGTCCTGGAAGTGGGAAGGAAATGAACTGGGGGAAAGGAAAAGGCGTAGACCATAGGAAGGAAGGTTCCTCTGAAACAGGAAGGAAGGAAGAGAATATGAGGGAAGTCAAGGAATTTCAAAGTAGATAGATGGCCTTCATTTCAGTAAAGTAGGTTATATGCAGAGTGTAGAAGTCAAGAGTGGGTTATAGACTTGAATAGAGTAAAATTGGTTTGGAACAGTACTTTAGAGAATGTGATATCGAGTTAATTAACACTGAATAAAGATTTCAACACAACAGAAGATAAATAATTGAAGAATGTTTAAATATTAAAAAACAAAGCATGAATTAAAACCAGGTAAGCAACACTCAAAAAAGGAATTTACCTAAGATTTCATCATGTAAGTGGCTGAAAAGATTAAGAATTATAAGTTTGCCCAAATGTCCATACTCTTGACATTTACATTACATTGATAATAATTTAATCTTCATACCATCAACATGTTTTCCCCTAGCTATTTTTGCCTTTTCAATTTAGTCAACATGGACTTTTTCATCCTTTCAGTTTCCTTTAGGATATTAAAATTATTGTTTAATTTGTCTATCAATGAAATTCATTTGACTGCAGCAAAAATTATCTCTTATATCTCCTTTTATGAAGTCAAAAAGGACAAGTTAAAATAAATGTGTATATTTAACTACACATATATTTATAGAATACTAATAGTAATAAATAACATTTATACAGTACTTACTATGTGCCAGGAAATATGCTAAATGCTTTACAATTATTATTTCATTTGATGAATGTATCACTTTAGCAATACTTATCACCCTTTACCATCATTCCCATCTTCCTAAGAAATATCTTACATTCTAAGCATATCTATTATAAAACACTAAATCTTCATAAAATTGATTTTAGATACTTTAAAAATACTGTGTTTAATATATATTGACAATGTATAGTAAAATTAAGCAAAGCTACATTACAAGGACAGAAATTTAAATTTAAATTTTGTCTTCTGTGCACATGAAAACTAGCTGCATTTTATTCAAACTAGTTATGTAAAACAGTAAACCCTTTTCAAAATAGTCTGTCATTTTAAAATAATTACTCAGCTAATGCAACACATCATATTTTTATGAAGAAAAGATTGGTTAACCCAGGGGTGGAGAACCTGTGACCTTCTAAATCAGTGGTTCTCAACCTTCCTAATGCTGCAAACCTTTAATACCCTTATGTGGGCGTATCTGCATGTGGGCAGACCCACCTGAAGATGGATAGAGGAGTGGTATCTTGCTTCCTAAGACTACTGGAAATACGTGTTTTCCCATGGTCTTATGCGACTCCTGCGAAAGGGTCGTTTGACCCCAAAGGGGTTGCAACCCACAGGTTGAGAACCGCTGTTCTAAATCATTCAGTGTGGCTTTTTAACTGAATTTGGGTTCATGTGTCCTTAAGGCTGCAGGTTTCCCACCCTTGGGTTAGCCAATCAAATTAGAAAAGTTTAGTTGCGACACACCAAAAATCTTAATATTTTAATTTACTATAAACACAGTGTTCAAAACTGTTTTCCATTCTAAAAAGTTACACAGAACTTTACATGAAACATTCACCTGAGGTGGTCCTGAGGGAGTCACAGGTGCATTATCTTCTCCAAAGCTAAGCTTCTGTATACGCTGAGCAACTGAAATTCCTAGTTCTTTCTCTAATATTTCAGGAGAAAAGGTTTGGAGATCATGGACACTATTGATACCCAATGATTCAAGGCGTTTTGTAGTTTTATAGCCAATACCTAAGTAATAAGAAAAAGATAGAGTACTGAAATATTTCACATACAGGAGAAGAAGAACTATATATTCCCCACCAGAGCCCAGCAGAGCGCTATCATAATTGTTATTTTTTAATGTTTGTTAAATGAAATGAAACTTTCATCTTATTTTAAATAACACTGAAGATGTCAGCAATTCACAAGTATTTTTCAAATATTGTTGTTCAGTCATGACCCTGTGGTCCATGGTGTTTTCTTGGCAAAGATACTATTATAAGGGTTTGCCATTTCCTTCTCCAGTGGATCCCAGTGGATCCTTTCATCAGGCAATCAGAGGTCATGTAAAACTTGCCCAGAGTCACACATCTAGGAGGTATTCTGAGGATAGATTTAAATTCAGGTCTTCCTGACTCCAGATCCAGTGCTCTATCCACTGGACCCTCAGTTGCCTCTATTTTTTTTTCCTCTATTTTTCAATAGAAAATTTAATTAGGATATCTGATGCTAAAGTAATAGAGATAAAAACTCAAGTCTGAAAAAGGAAATTTATTCAGTATCTCACAGGATTTTCATAATAAGCCTGGGAGCACCAAATATATTTATTAACCATTTTACAGATGCAATAAAAGGCTCTCAGTTTAGGTGGCATACCTGGAATCACAGAGTGCTAGAAGCAGGGTGTAATGCCATGCGCCAGCAGATTCCCAAAAGAATGCTACTGTGAACAGCTTTTAAGGTTTGGATTACACAATATAGTGAACACTCTGTTTATTCCATTACAAATCCAGGCAAACATTCACAATATATCACAATATAATATTCACGACATTACATCTTATCACAGAAAATGGCCACACAGTTTTCACTACAGTGGCCACAATATTTAGAACAAAGCATTCAATCAATTCATAATACAGTCATCAATACTTCCACTCATGTGGCAACTCAATACTTAATCATTCAATCAATTCACAATAGAATAATCAAACTTCCACTCATGGGGCAACCATTAACTTAATCAGTCACTAATCTAGATTCACAATTACTACATATCATTAATCACAAATACAGTCATTAGAAAACCACAAAAACCCTCCACCCCTCAGTGTCCAGAAAACCTCAATTTCATCCAAGGGGAAGCCTTTTCTTCATCTTGACTCTGGGTGGTCTCTCTGATCCCCTGGATCCCCTTCCATGGTCCCAGCTCCCTCCTGAATCCACCAGTCACCTGGATTCAGAAGCAGACAGTTCCCAGGTCCTCATCCAGGGCTCAGAGGTAGACAGCTCCTAGGTCCTTGTCTAGTCCTCAGGGCAGTCCCGGGCACACAGTGCAGTTCACAGGGTCCAGCACATCTCAAACTCTTCACCACTTCTCTTTCCTGGAACTCAAGGATCAGCCAGGCCACGAACAAAGAAAGTCTCATCCTGGTCATGTTTCTTCAGTCCTCCAGTAGTTCAGCTGGCCCTAGGACCCACAAGGAATATCGGCCTTCCAGGCAAGTACTCTCAGCCTTCCAGGTGGCCTTCACCAGATTCTGGTCTCAGGAAAACTCCATCTCAGTTCTCAGTCAGCTTCCAGATGCTGGGAAAGAAGCTCTCTCTTTCTTTCTCTCTCTCTCTCTCAGCCAGCTTCAGTCTCCACGATTCTTCCTTCACCCAGAGCAACATTCCAATTCTGTCTCTCTGTCTCTGGAATTCTTGCTTATATGTACAAACTGGCCTCCTGTCTTAGCCAATCCTCTTCTTCCACATCAACAGGGGAGTTCATGCCTTCTCAACAGTGGGACAGAGTTTGCACCTTCTGTACTTAGCCCCAAGGTACTAAGTGCTAAGTATCTGCTAAACTGATTACTATTACACAGGGTACAATCCCACATTTCCAAATCAATTCTGCTACACCATGCTGGCTTTCACATGGGTAAGAATGATCTGTATTTATCCACTATAATTATTAAATACAGTAACACCTCACTTATCTAGAAGCCTTGGAAACCAACATGTTATAATGGAAAAGAACACTGGATTTCTAATGAGAGCATCTGGTATTGAATTCCAGCCTTGTCACTTACTTAGCTAGGAGTCCTTCACCTCTATGGGTCTTAATTTTCTTATCTTAAACAAGGTTTCATCATATCAGGTATTTTCAATTTTTTTTAAATCTCGGGAGCCCTTTACACTCTTAAAAATTACTGAGCACCTAAAAGAGCTTTTATTTATGTATGTTGTATGCAGCAATATTTACCATATTAGATATTAAAATTGATCATTTAAAAAATACTTATCAATTTACTTAATATAATAAACCTTCATGTAAACATAAATAGCGTTTTTTGTAAAAATAATCGTATTTTTCAAAACAAAAAATTAATGAGAAGAATGGAATTGTTTTGCATATTTTTCTATGTCTGACTTAATAAGAAGACATTCGGATTATCTTATCTGCTCCTGTATTCTATTTGTGGCAAAATGATGCCCTGGTTGATATATATGAAAAAACTCCAGCATCACAAAGATATGTAGATGGAAAAGGGAAGAATGTTTTAATAGAAAAATAACATTAATATTATGATTAAGATGAAAGGGTCTCAGCAATCCCCGGGGTCCATGGACCACATTTTGTCAACTACTATAGGAGATGATCCCCGAGGTCCCTTCCCATTCTAACTCTATGATCCTATGGTCATGTATTTGGTAGTCTTAAATATCTATAGGGAAGCTAGGGGGTTCAGTTGATTGAGTTCTGGGCTTGGGGTCAGGAAGATTCTTCTTCCTGAGTTCAAATCTGGCCTCAAACAAGTCACTTAATCCTGTCCGCTCAGGTCCTCATCTATAAAATGAGCTAGAGAAGGAAACAGCAAACCACTTCAGTATCTTTGCCAAGAAAACCCCAAATGGGGTCACAAAGTGCTGGATATGACTGAAAATGACTGAACAACAACAAAATATCTAGAAAACAAATAAGTTCCAGGATGTAAATACAAAAGTCCTTAGAGTAAACAAAATAAATATCATTTAGTTGAAACTCTGAAGCTCATTCATTCACTTTACTTAAAGAAAAACACCTTCTGCTCTTATTTAGAACTTTATTCTTATTTTAAGTAAAATTTTAATAAAGTTTATTTGTTTTATCAACCTATGGCAATCAGAACTAGTGAATTAGAAAGGAAAGTTACTGAGGACACACAAGCTGAAAGTAATCAGGGGTAGTAGCAAGTGAGCAGTCAACAATAACAAAGAACACAAAAGATGTAAAAATCAGGTCCAAGAATTGAAAAAACTGTAGCAGGATGTGGTCATTTAGTTTGGGAGCCAAGAGTCCTATACATCATTTTAATAAGCCCCAAGAATATCACTATATTCTGATCATTCTTATAATGAAGATGGGGAAGGGGAACAGAGGAAAGGAATAAGTGTTTACACAATACTTAAAATTTTCCTATGTGTTTAATATGGGCTGACTATGGGTTTACTTATTTTTTTTTCAAATAAGTGGATCAGATGAACAAGAATCCTAATATAAGCCATGGAATACAATGTAATTTCCAAAAAGATTCAAAAGCAATAAAATACAAATAAAGTAAATACTTTAAAAGCTCCTCTTTCTTACCAGGCATTTGCTTTATGTGGTCCAAACTATCAATGAGATCTTGACAACTTTCAGGCATTAAAACTGTTTGTTGATTTGGTTTAAAGGTACCAGAGACTAATTTAGACAACAGTTTATTAGAAGCTATTCCAGCACAGCCTGTGAGACCCAGCTGATTAAATATGGCTTCTCTCATCTCCGCTGCAATCTGAGATCCAATAAGTAATCTCACATGCAGAATGTCATTTAGATCTACAGCTATAAAAACAATATACATGGTTAAATGTTAAATAAAGAGCTAGAAGGGGGATGAGAAGTCATCTACTTTATTTAGTCTATATTTTTCCCCTCATGCTGCCACACATTTTGTCTTATTTTCTCTGCTGCTCACAGTGTTATTATAAGCCAAAGAATGATACTATCACCTTATTTCAAGCACCTATAACACTGTTAACATATTCTGTGGATATTCAATAAATAATTGTTGAGATAAACCACTAGTTAATATGATTATAAAAGGAGAGAAGAAAACAAAATCACTAGTATCAAAAATGAAAATGCTGAATATATCACTAATAAAGATAAAATTAAAGCAATCATTAGGAATTATTTTGCTCAATTATATGCCAATAAATTTAACAATTTTAGTAAAATGGAAAAATACTTACAAAAATATAAACTGCCTAGGTTAACAAAAGAGGAAACAATATCTAAATAAACTTATTTAAGAAAAAAGAAATTGAACAGACTATAAATGAGCGTAAGAAAAAAAGCATCAGGAACACATGGATTTACAAGTGAATTCTACCAAATACTTAAAGATCAATTCAATATTATCCAATATTGGCCCTGATCTCTCAAAAATATATTAATGTTCACCAGCTCCAGATGACAGAAAGCTAAGAACAACAACAAATATCAAGATTTAGAAACATCACAACAATTCAGAAGTGGTAAACGAAGATGAAAAGTTAACTAAGATGTAAAATGATTAAAATAACAAGATGCAAAATTCTGCTCTTGGGTTTAAAAGCAGGATGGGGAATATGAGGTTTAGCACCAGTCTACATGTAAAATATCTGGGGCTTTTAGCTGGCTACAAAGCCAATATGAACAAACAGTATAAATTACTTCTAGAAAAATCGAATACAATTTGGAACTTTAATATAAATGTATTAACAAGGACAAAGGGAAGTTTCAAGTAACATCAGAGTTGGAAAGTATGTCAAGGATCCAGGTTCTTGGTGAAGACCCTCACTAATGGCAAACCCATCTTCTGAGGCCCACTCCATATCGGATAGCTCGGGTTTTCTTATATGGAGTCAAGTTCACTTTGCAACTTCTACCCCTTGCTCTTAATTCTGTCCTTTGAGGTCACTCTCAAAAAAGTCTAATGATATGACAGCCCTTCAAATACTTAAAGATCCCTATCATTTTCCTTCAGGGAAGGCAGGCTGAAATGAACTACTGTCAAAATGTAGGACTTTCAGCAATCATAAAGAAACATGAAAGAACAGGTATCTAGAGAAGAGGGGGATTAGGAGACTGGAGAAAGTCCCAGACAGGACAGTAGAAGGAACCAAAGACAAATTTAACCTACTTTGAAATTCTGCCTTTAGTCAGGCCTGGTATGGGAATAATACAGTGAGGGGAAATGAAAAAAAAACTCTCCTCCTGAAGGAAAAGATGTTAGAATGTTAATTCTTTTGAAGTTGGGGTAGGTAACTTTTGAAAACAGTATTGAAAAGACTCAATAGTGGTGGGATTGTCATGCATAGCTGTAATGACTATTCCATATGTCAGTAATATTTGTTACAGTTTTTCAACTTTTAACGTAGAGATTAAATAACCCAGAAAGACTCTTAACTGTGAGGGTTATCTTAACTACAAACAGTAATAATGCCCCCAAAGCATAAAGTTTCAGTATAACAAAGTAACAAGCTACAAAATATTCTCAATGGTTAATAAATTGGAAAATAAAAACTCACACTGATTACTGTAAACATGACCAGAGACAGCCACTACAGAATAGTCGTCACTTTGTAGTTGATTCAGTCTCTTCTCAACTGTCTGGGTTATATCCACAAAATTTTCATCAAATCCAAGTCTTTCAACAACTGGACTGAATTCTTCCAATAACTCTAAAGGGAAATAATATTAGAGTACATATATAAACTGAAATTATAACTAAAATAGGCTAAAATAACATATATTAGTTTTAATTACACATTAATATAATCTGAACAGCATGATGTACATTTTGATTTTAAAAAGTGGGCTAAGTTTCAAAATGTAATAAAACTTCAGTTATGCAAAAACCAACTAACTTTGAGAAATTTTAAAAACTGTCAATAAAATAAAGTTTACTCCAAGGATTTAGTAATAAATGTAATTTCAAGAGTAGATCTTTAGGTCAGAATATATTTAACCCAATCTACTACTCTTCTATATTAAAATGACAAGACTGAGTTACTGGAAGGTCCCATATTAACAAAGGAAAATTAAGTTCTACTTACCAAATCAGGCAAGTAAATAGAAACGTTTTAGAAAAGATTTTCAATAGGAGTTGAAAAGGATTTTCTAGTTAGCCCTGAGCTAACCTGCAAAACTGAGTGAACAAAGTAGATCATTACTCAAGCATTCCAGTTAGTCAAGTTTTACTTCATATCAAAATGATAAACTCAAAAGAACTGTCAGATCTGATACATTAAGATGAAAACTCATTGCCCCTTGGGACTCAATATATAAATAATTAATATAAGACTTCACAATCGAATGCACTGAACAGGAATTTTCATTTTTTTCTAAGTCATCCTACATTAGAAACACCTAGACATTACAAAGATAAACTGTTAATCTGTGCCACTGGGACAATTCCTAGGTTCTTTGTGTTCAATCACCTAAAAATTAAAAAGGTTATTTCCTTCTACTCCTATTACTACTTCATCAAAAAAATACTAAAAATACTTCTTATATTTTATGGATTCCAACTTTGATGACACTAGGAAAACCTCTTTCATAAAGCTAACAAGAAGACAATGATTATGAGGATCAGTTTCAGTCCACCTAGAGAACTTTTCTGTTTGTGAGGTGAGATTAAAGGTACTTCTTGCCAAAAAATGGCCCTCTTTTGCAGGCTCTTGTCTCTTTAAAGTTTATCCCTGGTGACTAAGAGTCAAACTTATAAAGTAAAACAGAGAATCCAATAAAAAAAAGTACTAGTATATGAATGAAAAACTGCATCCCCATATCACTGCAGTCACCATTAATAACAAAAAAAATGGTTGTTTGCTTCAAAACTTGTGGGTATGGCAGATTTGGGTTGATGTTTACTAAATTATTTTATTAGTAAATGGTAACCTTGTATATTTCATTATTCCTATCTTGGAATGAAACTTTACTTTCTGTTGTTTTATTTATCTTTTGTAAATGGTATCTCTTGTGCAATTTTCCCTTACGTTGTATTAAAAGGTCTTAATTTTCATGTTGCTTCCAGTCTTTATAAATAAAACTTACAATGTATTTTAAAATGGTTGTTATATATTTAATTGTAGATATATCACTGAAAGAGAATCAGTTGATTAGAAGTCTGCAATCAGATACAACATCAAGGTGCATACCCTAATAAAAAAACATACAAACTTAGTATAAAAAAACATTAATCAGAGGAGGACTTTTGTTATAAATATGTCAATAAGGATACCTGATATTTGAAGGATCTATGATTTCCTTAATGCAACAGAGATTCTCTCCACCAAACACAGATCACAACCTATCTATAACTTAGTAGGTAAGTCTTGGGAATTGCCTGGGAAACACAGAGGTTAAGTGACTTCCTGTGGGTAATACATGTAGTAAGTGTCAAAGACCAGATTTAAATCCAGATTTTCCTGTATCCAAGATCCAGACTATATCACACCACAAAGCTAAGTGTATTAGTAATAATCTATACCCTGATACTACATCATGAAGATGGTATAAGGATAATTTTTTAAAATCTAAAGTCCCCTAAGTATAAGCCATTCTCAAAATTGGGAAATTGTGCTCATATATTTCTAATTCCTTCAAGTCACTAAGTTTCCTTTCTGTAAATTACTGCTTCAGTGAAAAATGCCATATTGACTTCTACAATCTTCACTCCCCTCCCCCTGCCGCCGCCTTATTTCACTCTGCAATGGGGAGGGGAGGGCAGGATCTGGGGAAAAGATAACATCTATATCCTACTCCAACATTATACTTGGCAACCTTCATTAATCCTTGAGAATCCAACACTCATTTAGTAAAGAAGTGACCACCCAGAATAAATAATTGCAAATTAAATTACTAACCTTTCATGCTTTTAGCAATCATTACTGAGAACAATAAAATGTTAAATGAATATACATAATTATAAGAAAGAAGCAGAGAAAGACAAAGAAAAGAACCTCATTTGCAAGCAATCAAAAAGTGGTGTACATTCATTTAAGATTTTTTCTTTCAAGTTTCAAGTTTTGGTTTAGGGAATCAAGAATTTGTAAGTTGCTAAAACCTCAGTTCACTACTAGTTGTACTACCATGGGGAAATCACTTGATTTTGGGTCCTGCTTCCTATCTGTTTAATTGTGATGATAAAAAATTGCACTCCTGATTAATTTCTTTGCAGAGGTGAGGAACTATAAGTGCATACAGATATACACACACATACATACACATATACACACACATATACATCCATATAACACCTACTCTAAGACAGTTCATGTGTTGGTTGGTTTTGCTAAAATGTTTTGGTTTTTTTTAACTCTTTTAAAATCTTACTAGGGATGGCTTGCTGGGTATATATATTCAGAAATGAAAGTGATTAAATATATGTGTATATGTATATGTATTAAATTTTAATCCCCTAAAAATAATATTTGTATGATGTACCTCACAGGGTTGTTGAAAGGAAAAGAATTTTGTAAACTATCATGTACTCATAGCATGGGTGGGCTGGTCTGTGAGGACCAACCCTTTAAGTATGGAGCTATTTCCTGCCTGGTTTCAGTCCCAGTTACCATGTGGATGACTCAGTAGTTGGTACTATGTGATGATAGTACTCTAATTAGTTGCACAGCTAAAAGAACTTTTGACTCAGAGGTTGCTGAGCTGGATGAGCATACAAAAGGAGTGACTAGAACTTTTCTCATTCTTTTTCCTTGATAGCTTTAAGGAAGGACCACTTTGAATTGGTCCTGAGAGTGGGATAGGAAAGGGGTGATGGCCCTGCTCCCCTTCCACACACAATACCTATGAGCACATGGACATCTTTGTGTTTATTCTTCCTCAATCTTGGGTAAGTATTCCAAGATTTACCTATATAGGCAATGATGTTGTGAATTTGGGAGATCCAAAGGTCCCCTCAGAACTGACTGTGGACATTCCTTTCATGTGTGGATTGCACTAGACGGCCACTGAGGACCCTTCCATCTCACAAATTTTGTGATTCTGTGACCCTGCAAGCCTAGAAAGGATGTTACATATGAGCTTCATCTGGCTTAATTTGTTTAGTCCTTCACATCTGTTTTTGTTTCTTTTGCTTTTTGGAGGAGGAAGGCAAGGCAATTGGGGTTAAGTGACTTACCCAAGGTCACATGGCTAGTAAATATTAAGTGTCTGAGGCTGGATTTGAACTCAGGTCCTCCTGACTCCAGGGCCATGCTCTATTCATTGTGCCACTTAGCCACCCCAGGCCTTCACATTTGTAAGGACCCAAAGGAGAGACAATTTTCTATCTAGGGTTCTCATTATTAGATACCCTAATTTTCAGGAACCCACTGTGAAAAATAAGCATCTTTTTTATTTTTATTTTTTTAGAATCTAACTGGGCAATCTGCTAATGTGCTCCCTTTACATCACCCAAGTTTCTTCATGATAACTTATGCTTGAGTGATTATATATTGATAAGTTTGGTGATTAAGGAATCAATAGATCAACAAGCATTAAGTGTCTAATATGTGTCAGATACCATGTTCAACCTAATATAAAGAAATGCAAAAATAAAGTTCCTGCCCTCAAGAAGCTCCATTCTAATGGAGGAGACATGCAAATAACTATGTACATATAAGATATATACAGTACACATGGAAGGTAATTTCAGAGGGAAGGTACCAGCAAGTAGAAGATGGGATCTGAGTAGTGCATTGAAGAAATCAGGAAAGTTGGGAGAGATACAGGGCAATAATAAAATCAAGTAAAAGGTTTTTTTTGTTATAGTTTTTGTTTTGTTTTTTAAGGATAAGAATGATAACTAAGGTTTCTATGGCACTTTAAACTTTGCAAAGTGTTTGTGGTTTTTTTTGTTTTGTTTTTAAGTATATGGACATGTTTGCAGGAAGCACGGAATGAGTCAGTAGATATGGAGAGCGGAAGGGTGTGAAACGGACAGAGAATAATGTAAAGGTCCAGATCCAAGAGGAGAGAGAAAAGGATGAGATCAATGACATAATAAAAGGGGTTTCTTAAAGAAAAGGCTCACCTCTTCCAAAAAGATCACACTACTGAATGTATCCTTCAATCTTCTAACCTGTATTTTTTTTTAAATAGTTGTCTAGGTAAAGGCCTGAGAATGACCGTGGAATTGAATGCATGGGTTTTGAGACAGCTATTTTTTCACTCTCACTTAATTCCACATTGTCTGGTGTATTCCTGACATTTGTGGTTACCAAAAAGTAGCATTTTAATAGAGTTGTCCCTGTACTAGGGCCTTTAGGGGCAGTTTTTCCTTTTGCCTAAACACACTTGCTTTTTACCACAAAAAAGTTAATCTATAAATGACAAAGTAAGGAACAAGATTTTATATATGAAGAATGAAGATTAAATAGCAGACAGTATATCTTTTTTTGGTTTTGTGTTTAAGAGTACAGACTCGCCTATATTCCCACTTCCCCTAATAGTTTCTTTACTATATGCAGTAGGACTCCAGTAAATATTTGTGAATGGGTAAATATGGCAAATCTTTTAGTCTCAAACAGCACCAAAGTGATAGCTCCCAACACCCTGGAATGGATCAGAAGCTGAACATGGTTAACTATCTTGCCTTTTATCTGTTTTCTCAGAATAATAGACTTAGTTTCAAACTATCTCTCTAAAGTAGGCCTGCACAACTGCAGCCTGCCAAGGATTCTGGGCAGCCTGTGAAAAATGTAGAGGAAAACATCTTCTATATTTTTTTGAGATCTATTGGTATGCCTATTGGCATGCCTTATGGTCTGTGGGTTGCAGGTTGTGCAGGTCTTCTCTAAAGGCATAAAGCTACCCTGGCATGCCAACAGCTCAAAGGAAGGGAGAAGAAAGAGATGGAAAAGGGAGAAAAAGAGCTGACTCCCAGAAGAAGTGAGCACTAATTTGCTTTCTCGAAGAAAGGGATGCCACCTCAGTCTATCCTGCCAATTACAAAATGCTTTATTTTCAAAGTCTCTGAAGTTACTAGTTCAAAGTAAAAATTTTAAAAAGCAGAAGAATGAGAGAAAGAAACATTATATAAGGAAAATATTCTTTTCAAAATGTGAGCTATGAAAACATGAATATGGTAGCTTTTTGCACCAACTTGGTTTGTCCTTCATTTTTTCTTTTCAATCACTAAAACACTACTAGCTCAATTTTAATTATGTAGTAGTTTTGGCTGCATTAAATTAGATTTAGTACAACTTTAAAATTCTCAGAAGTAGATACTTATTTTATTTCAATGGTTTTCAAAAATCAGTGAAGCTAATCACCTTTTGCAGAATGTTTTAAGTTCTGTCTGTAACACAGTACATAATATTTATGATTAATTTTAAAAATATATATGTTCACAAAGTCATATTTATTTTATTTAAAACTCAAAACATATAGCTCTAAGTTATTGTTCCTATTTTAAGTTGTTTTATTTGGCATTGCTCTACTAATATTTGTAAAGCACCAGTACGGAAAATCTCATTTAAGATCACTGACAAAATTCCTATCACATTAATCCCAGTCAGTAGTATCTCCAACACGTAGAATTAACTTTAAGTAATTTTATATGTGCGTATGTGTGTGTGTGTGTGTGTGTGTGTGTGTGTGTGTGTGTGTGTGTGTGAGAGAGAGAGAGAGAGAGAGAGAGAGAGAGAGAGAGAGAGAGATCTGGAGAATCATCCTTGTCTACAAATTATACCTGTAACCTTGTATGATATTTCTCTATAGCGTGTCAAGTCTTCTCCATTAACTAACACCAGCTGTGGACACTTTTCTTTTGCATCTCTCACAGACATCAATTTTTTAACTCCAAGCTTCCTGGCTTCATAGTTACAGGTCACAACCAAATATTTTTGCTGAACACCTATGGGGAAAACAGTGTTAGGGGAAAACTCAGTAAGATGGAAAGGAATCACCTGTTAATTGTTTTTAATTACATTTTTTGTAATACATTATAATGCAAAACATTTTGATAACAAAAATTTCTAAGTGCTCTATTTAGAACTATTACCTCTTTTCACTGGTAAAGTTGTAAGAAATAGAAACACCGATATCTCAAGCTATTAACTACTCATAAAGGTTTTTAAGGTACCAAAATATTCCAACAATACTCTATATTAAATTTCCAAACTGAATCTTTATTTAGCTAATCACAATCTTTGGGTGTTATGTTTGAGAGAAAACTGGAGCTTGAGTCAGTTAAAACTCTGTAGCTGTTATCAAGAATTAGAGAGGGACAGGAACTTATCTGTCATTTCATTGGTATCGGTGAAAACGGGGTGGAAAGGTAAAAAAACTACCTCTACTATATAGGTCAGCATCTTTTCTTTCGTAACTAAAGTTGTCTTAGCACTGAGAAGTTTAGTGATTTACTCAGGATCACAAGTCAATACCTTTCAGAGGTAAGTTTTCCTGGCTTAAAGGCAGCTCTCCCCCATTTCACTATACTTCCCTTTAGATATTATGAGATACTGACTATAATAGTGGAAAGTGCACCACACTCACATGCATTATAGCATAAAACATGAAACACTTATAGATGAACCAGTTTCACAGAAAAGAGTAGTAATCTGTTTTATATTTGGAGCGTTTCTTAACAGCCTATGACCAAAAGCCAGCTTTTTCTGGATTTTTTTCCTTTGGTGAAATCTGAATAAAAGATCTCTAATATTCTCTCAGATGGTACAGAGATGGAATTAACCTTACTCTTAATCACAGGCTATTCTCTATTAAAAATGTGTATAACTGGAAGAACTGTCAAACAAAATTAATTGCTAGTTAGTTGCTGCTAGTAAAAAATCACTTTCATCTTCTGAACATTTTGACACTGAATAAGGGAGTGTTCTATTTCGAGTACTAGCTTGTCATAATTATTAGGAATCCCACCTGCCAATCCTGATTACTAAACTTGCTTCTTTGTTGGACTATACAGCATAGGAAAGGTATTCAAGAAGTGACAGGCCAAGGGGAAGCAAAAGGTGAGAAAAAATTATGGTCAGCAGTTTAACATATTAAAATTTTACCAGTTTTTTAAGGCTACATAAGTTTTACACAAAATATTTCAGCCAGAATGCCATCTTCAGAAATAAATTATGCTGTAGAAGACAATCAGAACTAAGTTATTCCTAAACTTTTAAGGATAAAAACAAGCTACTTTGCCTAGGTAGCAATTTACAAAAGATTAAAGTAGTATGAAGCAAAGCAATTTAAAGCAAAACATATTATTTAATTCCTTTATTTTCCCCAAGAGCAATGACTAGTCTTCTCCCACTTCAAAAGTTCACTACAAAGCTCTTATGAACTCTAGTTTAAAACAATTTTCCTGAGGACCACAAGAAAAATATAACATAGTTGCTTCATAATTTAACATGATTCTTTTGTTTATATGGTTTAAAATGGAATTTTACAGTTGCCTAAAGTATGTTTCCCTAGAGCATGCTTATGGAATTCCACAAGTTCTACTGTGAAGAACTCATTCTCATTCATGAATTTAACAAATATTTATTAAACACCTTCTATGAGTAAAATACGTTTTAAAATCCAGCAAGCTCTATTCAAATATTAAATAACAATTAGGTTGACATACAAGAGGCAGCTGGTGGCACAGTGGAATTCTGGCCCTGATTTCAATTAGACTGAATTCAAATCTAGCCTTAGGAAATTAATAGCTGTGTAACTCTGGGTAAGTCATTTAACCTCTGCCTGTACAATGGGGATAATTACAGCACCTACCTTCCAGTGTTGTTGAAGATCAAATGAAAGATTTATAAAGCACTTAGCACAGAGCCTGGCACATAGTACATGCTATATAAATGCTTATTCCCTTCCCTTCAAGAAACTCAATTCCCCAAGTGCAATGAATGGCTCTGCACTGCCTTTATCTTTCACAAAACTTCGACCTACTCCTGCAGAGCTTTTTGCCTACATGGTGAACTTAGACTCATACCATATCAGAACCAAAACTTGTTCCTCTAAGTATGGTCCTATGAACTTCGGAGGTATTCTTTAGGAGATCCACAAGGTCAAAACTATTTCCATTATAATACTTAGACATTTAATTTCTAATAAAGTTATCAAAAGATATGACCCACATAACAGCTCTTTGGAGTACTCAATAATTTTTAAGAATATAAAGGGGTCCTAAGAACAAAAAATCTGAGAACTGCTTGCTCAAATCCAACCTTCTTTCATGAAGAAATGAAGGTTATGAGAAAATAACTTGACAAAGGAAGGTCACAAAGCTAGTGAATGGCAGTCAAGATCTGAAGTAAATTCTTCTGGTTTCAACTATGTAGTCTTGTGTTTATCTGCTCCATTAATCCAACAATGCTTTCTTCGTTTTTTACTTTTAAAAGTGCAAATATCCTGAACTTCAAGTACAAAGACTGTGTTTTATACTATTGTATACCCTCAGTGACTAGCACAGGGCCCAGCCCATAGGACGGGTTCAGTAAAGGGCTGTTGATGAAAATAATTTTGATCAGGACAGAAGGAGATATCTACTTTCAGAGAAAGATCTAGAAAGAACAGAGTTTAAATGGAGACTGAAGAAACCGACATGCTATTGCTCTTTTCCATGTTTGGTTTTGTTTCCTTTTTCCCATTGTTCACTCCATTGGTTACAACCCTTCTATACAACCAGACTAATGTCCAATGTTAAAATATTTGCAGATTCTATACTTGACTGCATGCCACCAAGGGGGTGGGGGGGTGGGGAAGAAAACTTGAGACTCAAGGGACTCTGGAACTGAATCTTGTAAACTAAAAGTAAATAAACAAATCAATAAAAAAAAAAGAAAATAATTTTGATACTGTAAGAAATTCCATTCCTTACCTCCAAATTTGTTTTTAAAAGTTGTTTAAACAGAATTTCAATAAACATTTGGTAGATGGTCTAAGAACTGATTAATTTTGAGCATCTTCCATCTCCCCCTTTTAACCACCACAGAAGAAGAAG
This sequence comes from Pseudochirops cupreus, assembly GCA_028627135.1. Lineage (NCBI taxonomy): Eukaryota > Metazoa > Chordata > Mammalia > Diprotodontia > Pseudocheiridae > Pseudochirops > Pseudochirops cupreus. Next base: position 285,836,497 of record CM053580.1, on the reverse strand, counting down.
TTATATTCAGAGCTGAGGGTCATTTTATATTTTTGGCCATTGCAGGAGTTGCCATGGCCAAAAAAATTCAGCATCTGGTGGCCAACCTTCTGGTGATGAGAAAAGTGGCAATAATATCTTGTATTTTTAAGGAATGTATTCTTCCCCACAATAAATTTGAAGAACATGCTTTTTCATTTTTTCTCTCTCTTACTACCCAATACTGCATTATACACATAAGGCATTCATAGAATTTTTTGAATGACTATAGATCACATCAACCTCAAAATAACAGAGCTAGCAGTTATTCTCACTTTTTAGGATGGGAAAGTCAAATTCAAGAAATTTACTTAAGAATGCAAAAAAATAGTAAGCAGTGAAACCAGCTAGGTCTAAAGTCAATCCAGAAATAAAACTAAACTATTTGTTGGTTTTGCACTGACAAGTGTATGTACCCATATCTAAATTTCTTGCTGCCTTTGATTCAGATGACCCATTTATAAAATTATTATAAAATCTATATCCCCATTACTATTTATTACAGTACAGGAACCACTTTTAAAGTTTTACAATACTAAGCTGAGTAAAATGGAATGGAACACGATAACAAAAGGAAGCAACAATTCTAAGTTTTAAAATATAAATATAAAATATAAATATAAAAAGGGGAAAGAAAATATGTGAGTCAGGAAATACCTAAAGGTTTGCCTTTTAATTCTGGATGAGAGATCATTTCTACTTGTGCATAAAAGCAATCCAGATCCACGTGTACTATGACTCTGTTGGAAGCACTTCCTGCCGGCACAACTTGGCCATGAACAGCTGCACCACATGCAAAGGAATGCAAAATATTTTCAGACTCCTTACCCTTTGCTAACATGGTAGGGTGGTGGTAATACATGGTAAATGACAAAAGCAGGGAGTCAGGTATAAGAGTTCTGTGTCTTTCCCTGACTTATCCTATGAGCCAAGGCAGCTAAGTTATAGAATTTAGAATACTCCAATGGACTAAAAAACAACAACAACAACAACAAACCTCTTACTTGACACTTATACATTTTCTATTTTTCAGCACAACTGATTAATTCTGAAAGAAAACTTCATCTTGACTTTACCCAATAATGAAAAAGCCAGGTTAACTACCACCTAGACATTACTGGTAAAAAATAAATATCCTCTTGGAAGGAATAGAAAGCGATCCAAACAATAATCTCCAATAAAGTAAGTGAACCTCATCCGTTACACACTTTACTATACTAGGTCCACGTGGTTAACATCGGAGCCCCAGATGGCGGGCGGGCAGGGGTAAAAAAGCTGTGCGTTTCAAAAAGCTTAACATCTATCGCTATTACTAGACTTTAAAGTTCTTAGGCATTGGAGCGATAAAACCCAGGGGAAGTTGCACCTGCTCTTTGGATAAGGCTTACTCTGGCCAAGCCCAAGCCACAGCGAAGCCAGATCTTTACAATCCACAGGCCCGGCTGGAGAAGCCCTGGGTGGGGTGAAGTTGGCTGAGAAAGGGACCTCCCCAAGGCCCGGGAGGAGAGCGCAGCGGCAACAAGCACGGCCCCTCCCTAACTTTTCACCCGTAAGACCCAGCTTATCCATTCCTTCCCACAGGCACGCTGCCAACAGACCAACTCCTGCATGGAAGGGGATGGGAGGGCTTGCCACTGGGCGAGATTTCACAGCTTCTCACACCTTGAACTTGGTGGGAGGCCCTTTTTATGTGTCGTTTTTGATATGTTTTTGGAAATGCGCCCTTGCTTGCCCAACACGTGGAGGGGTAAAAATGACCCTTAAGTTTTCAGCACTCTCGGGTTCACCCCTGCCCTTCTCAAGGCCAGTGCGATGCCAGGACTCGAACCAGAACCGGAAAGTGGAGCGCAGTCCCAGTCCCTGGGACCTCTAGGCTGGAGCCCTTCCCCGGCACTCCGCCTCAGGGCGGGGCCTCTCCCTCCTCCTCCTCCTTCCCTTCTCTCCCCCCCCCCCTCCCCGCCTCGGCCTCCTCTCCTCCAGCTTCGGAGCCGACCGAGGCCCCTCCCCCTCTCCCCGCAGTCGCTCTCATTTCATTTACACTGAGCGAGGCGGACGGCCTCCACAGGCCCTGTGGCGCTCCCGGAGCCTCCAGCTGCCCCGAAGAGCGAAGGATCCATAGCGTCTTGCTCTTCGTCCTCTTCTTCCTCGTCCTCGTCCTCCTCTTCCTCCGACTCCACCCCCAGCGTGTCCATTCCGCGGCGGCCAACCGCAGCTCGGCCTTCCCGCCGCGGCCAACCGCAGCTCGGCCTTCCCGCCGCCTCCGCCCCCGTCGCCCCGGGAAACCGCAGGCTCACGGCCCCGCCCCTTCACGGCCTTCGCGCGCGCGGCATCTACGCGGAAGGACGAGGCGGATCCGCTTGTTACCCCCGGGGCGCACGCGCGCGCATGCGCTCGCTCCAGTCCGCCCACCTGCCTTAAGGGGAAACGGATAGTAACTCTGAGACACACTAGCTGACTCTTTTCTTCTGCCTGGGAAGTCCCTCTGGGACGGAGCTGGCGGTTAAAACCCTTAAGGTAGAGAACGAAACCTCCAGACTAGCCATTTTTAGTTGGCATCGAGAGAAATAGCACACGTCACCTAAGTACTCATCTCTTCTAAGGCTTCACCCCATCCATTAGCAAAAAGGCCCAGTTCCCTGACTGACTGAGGATTGGAGAGCAGGTTGCCGGCTCTAGCCTAGGGCGACAACAGGAAAATTGGTGCAAAGTAATATGAGTAACTTCAGTACCAGGAGATATTGAAGATTATTTTTTTTTGGTTGTGAGTGGGGATTTCCCTTCCACCCCTCGCCCCAAGAATTCTCGGGTAATGGCTCTAACTCTGTCAACTACAAATAAGACAAAAAAATGTTAACAATCAAAATTTAGAGCTACATTTTATATGTAGGGAGATTGAGCCCCATCAGTGACTTGTCCAAAGTCTTGGGCTTCCTTTCCACTATAGGAAATTACTGTTGTAAAAAGCAGGAATGCCTAGATTGCCACTAAATAGCAAAACTGTTGTATAAATGGTGATGAAAATAAAAAAAGAAAAGAAAAATTAATCTCAAAAACTACAGTCTCTAGACAAGGTCACAACTGGAAAACCTTGAGAAACTTATGCAATGGAGTTAATGATGTTGTTGTGATTAGAGGAATATGAAAAGAGAGGATACTTGAAGAGTTTGCCTCTAAGCATTTTAGGTACCACTAGGATAGAATAATTTTATTGAAAAGTAGTCATACAGACTTTTCTTGAAGAATTCCAGTTAGAGGGAAGCTACTATAGAATCACTAAATTAAATAATTGGAGGGAAAGTCAGAGGCTTTCAGATCTTAAAGGACTCCTCATTATATGTAATGTATTGGACTAGTGATAATTCCAACCTTTGTTTGAAGACTTCCAATGAAAGTAATCCAATTGCCTGCCTTCTAAAGTAGCTTATTCCACCTTTGGATATTTCTGTTAGGAAGTTTTCCCTTACATGAAAGCCCAAATTTGCCCCTTGGCTATTCCTATCCATTACCACCTGTCCTACCATCTAAGTTCAAACAGAACAAGTAATTAATCATTATTCTTCCACATGATAATACTTCAAATATTGAATCCTGACTCTATCATCCAATGTGTTAGCCACCCCTTCTGGTTTTGTGTAGACTACACATTTGAGGTGCATTCATATCTATCTATCTATCTATCTATCTATCTATCTATCTATCTATCTATCTATTTTTCTATCTATCATCTATCTGTCTATCTATCCCTTTATCCAAGACATTGATAAAAAATGTTAAACTATCCAGGGACAAGCAAGACCCTGGTGCCACTTCACTGAAGAGTTTCTTCCAAGTTGACATAAGGTCATAGATTTAGAGCCAGAAGAAACCCTAAAGGCCGTAAAGTCAAACTTCCTTGTTTTACAGATGAAGAAATTGAGGCACAAAGAGGTTCAGTAACTTGTCCAGTGTGATGTAGCTAGTAGGGGTCTGAATCAGGATTTGAACTGAGGTCTTACTGAGACCAAATTGAGCGCTCTGCACATTAGCTACTCCATCAGACCAATAATCATTAGTTTTTGGATCCAACCTTTCAATGGATTCCCCAAAGCGTATAATTCCTAAGGCAAATCATTTCACTTTCAAGCTACTCTAATTGTTAAGAAGCTTTACTTTATATTTTTCATATATGCCTCTTTACAATTTCTACCTAGACTGCTAGTGCAGTACTCCAGAACCAAACAGAAGTCTAATACCTCTTCCATATGACAAGCCTTCACATATTTGAAAATAGGTTTAATATTTTATCAGCAAATCTTTTCCAAACTAAATATTCCTTCAAATACTTGAAGACAGTTATCATGTGTCCCTTCAGTCTTCTCTTAACAGGCTAAACAATGCCACTTCCTTAAAGTGATTCTCATATGACACATACTTGAGGCTCTTCATCTTTCTGTTTGTTCTCCTTTTTATTGAGGCTTTTAAATTATAGTCCTCAGAAATGGTCACAACACTTCCAGGTACAATATGACCATGTCAGTGTATGGAAAGGGGATGAAGTTTTTATTCCTGGAATCTGTGATAATGAACAATTAGGAGATAGAGCAATGGACCTGGAGTCAAGAAAGTTTGAGCTCAAATCCAGCCTCAGACATTTATTAGGTATGTGATCTTGCACAAGTCACTTAACCTTTGTTTTACCTCAGTTTTATCATAAAATGGAAATAATAATAGCACTTACCACCTAAAGTTGTTGTGAGGATCAAATAAGATATTTGTAAAGCACATGGTGCAGTGCCTGGCACATAATATGAGTTATAGAAATGCTAGTTATTATATGACTCAAGATCATATTTTCTTTTTTTTCTGCTGCTACATCTCATTCCTGACTCATTTTGAACCAAGTCTGCTGTAAACCCCAGATTATTTTCAGACAGACTTCTAGCAGGCTAACTGTGACTTACCCATTCTATCCTTGTAAAGTTGATTTTTTGAACCTAGATGTAAAAATTTCATTCTTGTCCCTGTTGAATTTTGTCCTATTAAATCCAACCCAAATCTTTAGATTGGCATGATTCTTTTGGATATTGTTACCTATTGTACTAGCTATTTTGCCTAGCTTTGTGTCACCTGCAATTTTGATAAGCATGCCATCTATGCCTTTATTTAAATAAATAAAATAAATACAAATTTACAAGGCCAACCACAGGTTCCTTTGCCACCCAGTGGAGATCTTCAATCAAAGTGACATTAAACCATTAAGACTACTCTTTGAAGGGGCGGCTAGGTGGTGCAGTGAATAGAGCACTGGCCCTGGAGTTCACATCCAGCCTCAGACATTTAACACAAAACCTAGCCGACCTTGGGCAACTCACTTAACCCCGTTGCCCTCCAAAAAAAAAAAAAAGCAAAACAAAAAAAAAAAAAAGGACTACTCTTTGAGACTAACGATCCAATTCCAAATCTAATGGTATTGTTATTTCATCTGCTATAACTCCATATTTTCCACAACAATAATAATATGAAGTTCCTCATGAAATGCTTCATTGAAATCTAGCTAAACTCTAACTACATCATTTCCCTAAACTACTGGCTTAATAAGTCTGTCAAAAAAGGAAATAAGATTAGTCTGTCATGACTTGTTCTTCCTGAACCATAAAGGCATTTTGTAATTACTGCTTCCTTTTTGAGATATTCTCTAACCATCTCTTTAAGTATTCATTTTTGCCACATCAAACTGCTGATTCATATTAAACTTGAAGTCCAACAAAACCCCCTGATCCTTTTTAGGCAATCTGCTGTCTAACCATGCTTTTCCCATCTGACTTGGGAAACTGATAATTTTTTCAATCCAAGTCTGTCTCTATATTTATCCTTATTAAATTTCATTTTGTTATGTATCATTCATTATTTTAACCTATTGAAATGTTTTTAGATTCTTATTAGTTCAGTCAGCATGTTAGTTATTCATCTTTCTCCATCATATTCAAATTGTATGGGTATCTCATGTATTCATCTGTTAACTTGATTATTCCTATGGCCTCTTATTTGATATCCCTGCTTCCAGTCTTTTCCCCACGCCAATCCATCCTCCATAAAACTGGGAATTAGTGTTCCTAAGACACAGGTCTAACTATGTAATTCCCCTGCTCAAAAATTGTGGCTTCCTGTCACCTCTAGGATAAAAGACAAGTTCCTAAAACAAACAAACAAAAAAAACCCTGACACTTAAAACTTGCCAGTTTGTTTCTTACCTACTTTTCCATACTTATTTTATAATACTCTCATTCAAATGCTCTACATTCTGGACAAAATGGCTTACTAGTAGCTCCTGGAGCTCAACATCCCACACTCCCTCTCTGTGCCTTTGCATAGGCTTTCCCTGTAATACAATCCCTTCTCACCTCAGCTTCTTAGAATTCCTAGCTTCATTTAAGGCTCAGTTTTAGGTATTACACCCTATAGGAAACCTTTCCTGATCCCCTCAATTATTAATGCTTTCTTTATCTTTATATTAGCTGATATGTTTATCTAGATAGATATAGATAAATATATGTAGATAAATTAAATGCTTACTATGTGATGCCAGGGTAAAACTGTCTTTTACCTCTTTTGCATCCCTAGTACTTATCACAGTGCCTGACATAAATGTATATTGATTAATTATGCTATGTATCATATATTAAATATATGTTGGATACTCCAGTAGAATCTACATTTCTACAAATCTACAATCTACCCCTCTTGGGTACAGGGATTATATCATTTTTTCTTTGTATGTCTAAAACAGTGCCTTTCTTACACATAGGTAATAAATAAATGCTTTTTGGATTGAATTAGATTGATTAAGAATAGGAGAATATAAAATACTAATATCTGTGGTTTTCTAGAAAGGAAAATTCACAAAGAGTATTCTTAATAGAAAGGAAACAAACTGCTTTTATTATTTGTCATCACTGCTCTGATTTCAGAAAACATGGAATGGAGGAGAGCTAATGATGCCCCAAATATGAATAAAAACATAATGAATTTGGTTGACATGTCTTTTATTCTGAATTTCCTCATGGTTTTAACTGAATAATCTCAGGAAATAAATATCTTGAGCCATAAGAATAATTCAGTACAAAGAACAGCTGAGAAAAATACAATCAGGCTAAATGAACATTATTTTAAATTTTAAAAATTAAATTAATTAAACAAAATTTTAACCTTGCCTCTCCACCACCACAGGAGCAAAACAGAACATAAAAGTGTCATTAATAATGCATTGGGAAAAACTCCTGAAGGCCTAGAGAGATTGGTGGTGGTAGCATTCTAATAAAGACCAGTGCTCTTAAAAGCACCTTCTAGTTCTGAAGAGCATTCTTCAGTTCTAATGAAACACAGGTTTCCAGATATTTGTGCAGCACTTGTTTATTTTAAGTAGTCAAATCAAATTACTGATATCAAAAATGAAAAATAAGAATTCACAACAAATGCAGGAAAAAAGTACGTTACTAGAAACTATCTTGCCTAACTATATATGCCAATAAAACTGTGACTTAAATGGATAAATATTTTTGTTAATATAAAAATCCCAAATTAACAGAATGAAAAGAAAAGAATTTAAATAACTCAATAACAGAAAAAGGAATTAAATAATTCCTAAATGATTCGTACAGAAAAAAAACCCCAAGATCATAAGGAATTACAAGTGAATTTTATCAAACAGCTAAAGAAAAAAATAATTCTGATATTACATAAACTGAAAAAATAGGAAAATAAAGCATCCTACCAAATTCCTTCCATGGTAGAAATAATGTCTTGATACCTAAACCAGGGAGAATCAACATAGAGAAAGACAACTACAAAATTCTAATGAACATTAAGGCAAAATTCTTAAATAAAATATTAGCAAGGCTAATATAGCCCTATGATTAGATTGGATTAGTAGTAGAAATACAAGGTTAGGAAACTTAGTAACATAATAGACTATGTTATTAATAAGAACAATAAAAGCACATGATTATATAAATAGTTGCAGAAATTTTTTTGATAATTTATAATGCTCAACTCTGTGAAAACGATATATCATACAGGAATATAAGAACTTTCCTTTAGTGTGATAAGTAGTGTTTATCTAAAACCAAGAGCCAAGATTATATGTAATGGAGGTAAACTAAAGACCTTTCCAATAAGGCCAGAGATAAAGCAAGGATGTCCACTATCACTACTTCTATTGAATATAATGCTAGCAATGCTAGTTATAGAAATTGAAAAAAACAAGAAATCATATGAATAATTATAAGCAAAGAAGAAACAAAATTGTTACTTTTTTTGCAAATGACATGATGATTTCCCTGAGAGAATCTTAGATAATCAAGTAAAATTGAAACAATTAAAAATTTCAACAAAATTGTAGGATATAAAATAAATCCACAGAGATAATAATTTATGAATGTTATAAACCAAAATCCAGAAGAAAGACATAGAGAAATTTCATTTTAAATGCCTAATATATAAAATACATGGGAATCATCTTGCCAAATCACACACAGGAACTATAGGAATACAACTATAAACCATTCTTTACACACATAATATAGAACCAAGTAACTGGAGAAATAGTAATTGCTAATGAGTAGACTGAATCAATATAGTAAAAATTACAATACTACCTAAATTTATTTATCCAGTGCTTTACCAATCAAATTATCAAAGGATCACTTTAGAGAACAAGAAAAAATAACAAAATTCACTTGAAATAACAAAAAATTAAAAATTTCAAGTAAAAAAATGAAAAATAGTAGGAAGGAAGGGGACCTAGCTATGCCAAATTTGAAGCTGTACTACAAAATATTAATCATTACAATGATTTAGTACATTAACAACTAGAGAGCTTGATCAATGAAACAGATTAAGTACACAACATATGGTAGCAAATTAACATAGTAGCCTAGTGTCTGATTTTTAAAGAAATTAAAAACTACCTCAGCTACTGGAGGAAGAGCTTACTATTAAAGAAAAGCTGTCAGAAAAACTAGAAAACTGTCCGGCAAAAATTAGATATAGAGCAACATCTCACATTTAATACCAAGATAAGCTCCAATTTATTGGACACTAAAGGTGACAATAAAAGCAAATTTGAGGAGCAAGGAAGAAATTATCTTTCAAATCTGTGAGCAAGAGAACAGTTCATTACCAAACAAAAGATAAAGAGGGTCACAGAAGATAAAATGGACAATTTCATCACATAAAATTGAAAAGATTCTATATAAGAAAAACCAATGCAGCTAAAATTAGAAGGGGATCAGGAAGTATCAAACTTCTCTGTGAAGAATTTCATTTCATGCACATACACACACACACACATACATACATGCTTACACACACATATATGACCTATTCAAATTTATAAACAGAACAGCCATTCTTCAATTGGTAAATGTTCAAATGACATGAACAGGCAGTTTTCTAAGGAAGAAACCTAATCTACTGATAGCCATATAGAAAAAAAAAATCATTAATAGTTCGGTAAGTGCATATTAAAGCAGTTCTGAGCTTCCATCTCATACCCATTAGATTGCACGATCAGAAAAAAAGAAAAATGGCAAATGTTGGGAGGATGCAGGAAAACATTAACTCACTCTTGGCAGAGCTATGAATTGGTTCAGCCTCTCTAAAAAGAAATTTGAAACTATGCCCCTAAAGGTTACTAAACTGCGAATACCCTTTGGCCTAGTAATACCAGTACTAGGTCTATATCCCAAAGAAAGAGGAAAAGGTTCCATATTTCTAGTACCTCTTTTTGTGGTGACAAAGAATGGAAAACTAAAGGGGTGTTTATCAATTGGGAGAATGGCTAGACAAATTATGTTATTTATGTTACATTATGAATGTAATGGATAATTATTGTGCTATAAGAAAAGATGAAAGGGATGATAACAGAGAAACATGAGACCTATACTGATACAGAATAGAGTGAGCAGAAGCAGAAGAATAATTTATACTATAAAAACATTGTAAAGACAAAGAATTTTGAAAGACTTATGAACTTTGATGTATGCTAGGACCAACCACAATTCCAAAGAACTGATAATGTAGCATTCTACATACCTCCTGAGAGAGGTAACAAACTCAGGGAAGTAGAAGGGAAGGGAAGAACAGATTTCTTTTGTAGCCATTCATTGTACTAATGTACCACTTTGGTCTAAAAATAAATTGAGTACATTTGATTAAAAAAAAGAAGATATCTTGTCCTTTAACAGGAACATTAGCACTTTTATATGGGGTTGCAAGTTACCTCTGAGGAAACAGATTAATGAGTCAGAAATGGTTTATGAGGGGTGGAAGTTAAAAGTATAAAACCCAGAAAGGATTAGGTGGCTAAAATCAGACTGTTATAATACCTTATAATAGCAAGGTGCATGTAAGCATACTCAGTATTTATCTAATACTTTATATCCAAGAGTTCTCAGTCCCCTACAAAAGTCAGTCAGTATATTATATAACTCTTAAAGAAGTACTTTTCTTTCTTTGCTTCTTTAATGTTATAACATTAGTTATTATTACATTGTGTTGTATAAGCAACACAATAGCTGCAGTTTAAACACTTTTTATTTGTTACCAAAAAGATATACTGTATATAATGCAGTTGGGGCTGGGAGAGGGTGTGGTACCAGAGTAGAGTTTTTATAACAGCTTTTCTTTGACTTCAGGAGATATTTGATAAAAGGGTTTCAAAGTCATTTTAGTAATGAAATTTCAAGTGTTAGTGATAAAATAGTATTTGAAGACACCTTATCATTTTGCATAAGGTAGAATAAAAGGATAACCCTTGGATATAAGCTGGTATGATTTAAATTTCTATGTAATATGAATTATTCCCCTTTGTTCTGTGACACAAGGGTTGTCTGCTTTGTCTAAAGCTAGAATGAGGCTTGTTCATTCTATGTCTTGAGAGAAAAGGGAACAATGACATATATTTACTGACATATATTTAGGCACATCCTTCATTTGCAACCATTAAATGGGCATTAACTTCTAAAGTTATCAAATCTTTTAGTGATTTTAAAATAGTCTGCCTTATGACTTAAAAGCTGACACCTAGAATGATTTTTTAAATCTTTTTTTGTATGAGGAATGCTAATACTATAAAGAATATTAGTATCATGCAGCGATACTTCATGTTTTCTCTACTCATAACATAAAAATAAAATTTCAATGCAGTTTTGAAGTCTCTTATTTTCTATAACATTTTGATATTTATAACAAAATGTAATTATTATAGGTGTAGAACAACTGTACTACTAAAGATAATAATCTTTAATCTGTACAAATAAAGATATTAAACACAAAGTCCCAATAATAAATACAGGCCTTGAAGTAAGCTTTGTTCTGTATTGGCATTTGATCACCTGAATAAAACCCAAAAAGACTATGAAAAATTAGTACTGTATCTGCGAGTTCTTTATAACCTTTTCCATTCACCAGAGTGCTAAAAATGGAATGCTAGCAAACTGCAAATCCCTGGCTGCTATTGGGTGCCAACTAACCAAAAAAAAGTTGACTCAACTAAATAATTGATTCTTATATAGGTATATAGGTAATCATAATTACTCTGGTAAACTATATTCCACAGTATCTTCAGTCATGACAAAATAATAAGTTAGTTATGCTAGAAATATTCTACAGCTTGTGTTTATCTTTAGAACAGATTTCCTATAGGAAATATCACCACACATAAACATATGAAATATCAAAAGACCCATTATCAACTTTCAAAAGGTAGATATTTATCTTTCATGGGGGGGGATGACATTTGACTATTTCTCTGCAAGCTTTTGGAATTATTGACCATTTATCTCTTTTATCTCAGTTTCATGAGTATTTATTTCAATGCTACTAGACTCATTCTTCAGAGACTACATACAATACTCCCAATTTGTGCCTTTCATTTCATTGATTCAGTAAGCTGGTAGAATAATTAAGTATGCTGGAGCTTTTCTGTAATGCCTAAATCAGTTTGTAATGGAGTAGATTAAGTGCTGGTCCTGCAGTTCAGAAGACCTGAGTTCAAATATAGCCTCAGATGCAGCTGTATGACCCTGGGTAAGTCACTTAACCTGTCTGCCTCAACTCTAAAACAAGGATAATAATAGCATCCATCATATAGAATTGTTGTGAGGATCAAATGAGATAAGAAAACAGCATACTTCTGCCACCTAATAGATACTGTATAAATGCTTATCCCTTTCTGCCCTCCTATTGCATGGTCTTTTTGTAAGTCTACCTTTCAGATAAGCCATTCTTATAGATGTTTTTTTTGGTACTTAAGCTACCAATTTCCTGAATAGGTTCTTAAAGAGCTGGACTTGGAGGTGGGAAAGACCTGGCTTCAAATCCTACTTGTGACCCTTGCTGTATTACTAAAGGTAAATCTCAAATTCTCTGAGTCTTGGTTTCCGTAAAATGGAGGTAATAAACTCTGTTGTACCCCCATCACAGGGATGCTGTGAGGCTCAAATGGAATAGCGCATGGATAAGCTATTTTGCAAATATCAAAGCACTATATAAACATCAGTGTCTATTATATTTGGAAAGAAGTCTTTTTACCTGGCCTATAATTCACTATTGAATGAAAATATTGCTATCCATATCTGAGTCTCTCATTTTCAAAGCAGAGATGAATAAGTCCTTCTGCCCCAATCTCATAAAGAAGGCCTATATTACAAAATGAACTACTTTTGTAGCTTTCTATGTTTCTTCAATTATTCAACTGAATCTCCTTCCTGTACACTATAGATGCTTCAATCTAATCCAATAAATACATATTAAATGTTCATTACGTTCAGGGGACTCTGCCAAAAAATGGAAATAAAAAAATGAAATGAGATATATTGTTCCCTGCTGTAGAGTAGCTTACAAGCTAATTGAGAGGTTGAAATGTTCATAAGAGCTATATATATCTAAAAGACTTTTTAAAATTAATTTTTAATCAATAAAAACTGCTTTCTCTTGCTCCCCTCACACCTGATAGAAAAAGAAAGAAAAACAAAGCCCCTGTTGCAAACATGTATAAACAAGATAAACAAATTTCCACATTAGCCATGTCCTATATATAATACATAAGTAAATACATGTATATATTTATATATGTATATATTTCTCTTTTCTCCTTTCTGTGCATATGAATAATGTATATATCTGTATATGATGTGTATACATATGCCTATATGTCTTATTTTTAACTCTCAATCTTTTACCTCTGTATTATGAGACGGTTATCCTGTTTCATCATGAGTACTCTGGAATTATGGTTGGTCATTATGCTGATTAGAGTATCTAAGTCCTTCAAAGTTGTTTTTCTTTGCATTATGCTTGTTTTTATATAAATTGCCCTGGTTCTGCTCAACTCACTATCAGTTCATGGAAATTTTCCCAGGTTTCTCTGAAACTATCTTTTTCATAATTTCTTTTAGCAAAATAGTATTTCATCACATTTACTTACTGTAAGTTGGCTGGCTATTTCTTAATCAATGGGCACTCCCTCCCCCCTGCCCCCACCATTCTCCAGGTCTTTGCCACCTAAGAAAGAACTATAAATATTTTTGCACAGTCTTAGAATTTATTTCACTTGAGGTTAATGTCACTAATCTCTCCATTAACATACCTGTGCTCTGTTTTCCCCTTTTCCATTTCTCCCCTTTCCTCCTATTTCTCTGTTGAGTGAAATGTGCTTATGTATTCATCTTCATGTGAGTATTCTTCCCTCCTTTGACCAGTTCAGATGAGAGAGAGGCTCAAGCATAGTTGGCTCCTCATATCCCTTTCTCCTTGCTTGTACACCTTAATTATATGTAATAATTTCTCCTGATCTTCCTCTCACTTTCCTTCCCCTCATAAATTCTTCTTATGCTCTCTTTCTATTCTTTAAGATATAATTGAACCACTCCCAGGACTTCCGCCTAGCTAGTCTCCTTCATGATCCTCCTAATGATGATAGGGTTCAAAAGCAATATTGCCATTAAGCCCAGGGAAGCTAGACCTCTGTCCCAGGCTCTAGGCCCCATGCTTATTTTTTAAACCCTACTCCCCACTTTGGAAGACCCTGCTTATCAAAGGAACAAAAAAAATCATTAAGATAAAAATGAAATGTACAAAATAAGGCAAAATAAGTTTCAACAATCTGCACAACCAAGTGAATGTTACCTTATTTGTGTGTGTAATATTGTGTGGGAAATGGGAATGTCTGAATATACCTAAAATAAACTAGCCAGTTCTGGATTATGTGGTATAAAGGCAATGTGAGACTGTGCATGGGACAAGTTGTTTTCACGTCAATCAGGATGAATATATTGGGTTTATAAAGGGAGTTTAATTCACCACCACCCCCCAGTCTCTGCTATAGCAGCCTTGAGTCTGTAGTGGGGCCAGAAAGGTGGGAATAGGAAGCTTTTGACCTACCCTAAAATACTTGGGCCAAGGCTGGAGTGGACTTAGGTCCCAGTGAGTGTTTTCCATGAGTGTACCCAAGTAGGGTGCTGAAGAAGGGGCCAAGCCCTGGACCACAAGCTGGAATCAGTTCACTGCTACCACCTCAGCATGATTTTTCTGGTTGTCCCTAGAACTCTTCATCTTTTCTGGGGTTTCTTTGCCTGCAAAGTTGCTCCCTATACCAGGATACTATGGAGATGGCTTTCTACAGGATTTGCAAAGTCCTCTGTATGATGACAAAAATAATGTGGCCAAAAGCATCACTCCCCAAGAGTAGGACAAGGCTGGTAAATGCAAAAAGGGCCCATCAATGTCATGCTCCTGCTCCTGTTATCTATTTCCTATCTACCTCCAAACTTCATGGAAAGGACCCAAATATATAATAGTGGAGACACAAATAATCAAAAGAAAGGGCTCCTTTTGAGGTTTCAAATTGACTTGACTGTTAAAATGGTGGTGCCATCAAAAGACATAGGAAGATTAGGAAGAGGGGCATATTAAGGAGTGGAAATATATTGTTATATTTTAGATGTGTTTGAGGTAGTAGAGGGACATCTAGATGAAAATATCCAGCAGCTATTTGAAATGTGGGATAAATGCTCAGTGAAGAAGTTAGTACCAGAAATAAATGTGGATGTCATCACAAAATTAATCACTGAAGCCAAGAGAGAAATTGTTGAGAGAATATGGCCAAGTACTAATCCTTGGGGAATGATCTTATTTGAAGGATATAAACAGAAAGAAACACCAACAAAGGGACCAGAAGGAACAGTTAGGCAGGTCTTGCCAATGAAAATAATTTTCTAGGTAAATTAAAAGAAAAGCTATGGAGAATGTATATTGCTTTTTTGCATTTTGACTTAACATGATTTAGTCATGTATTGATCACATAATTATGAGATACAAGTTTAAACCATCCCTTGTATCATCAAATGAACTAGTTTCATTCTCTTTTAGGAAACAGTACTATTTAGTAAAAGTATAAGAACATCAAAGTGACTTTTAAATTCTATCTACCTGAGAAAGATAAGTTTTATTCAGGCCCTGTGTTAAAGAAGGGAAAACTAACTTGACTAAATTGTTATGTTAAAAAAAAACTTATAGATTAGCATATATTATATTTCAAACTTTGAAAGATTGTTGATTTCACTGGCATAGATTTCACCAACTTAGTGGTGGTAACTTAGATTCCCACTCTTACTAGAGAGTTCTTCTGTGGACAAAGAGTCAACACATTGACCAGTTGTCCTCCCCACCCATACTTAATAGCATTATATTTTTTCCAACTACATGTAAAGATAGTTTTCAACATTCATTTTTATAAGATTTTGAGTTCCAAATTTTTCTCCCTCCCTCTCTCCCTTTACTCTCCTCTCCCCAAGATAGCAAGAAATCTTATATAGGTTATACATGTACGAGCATGTTAAATATATTTCCACATTAGTAATGTTGTGAAAGAAGAATCAGAGCAAAGGGAGAAACCACAATAAAGAAAAGACAAAACAAAAAACAAAAACAAGTGAAAATAGTGTGCTTTGATCTGCATTCAGACTCTGTAATTCTTTCTCTGGATGTGGATAGCATTTTCCATCACTTCCTTCGGAATTGTCTTGGATCATTTCATTGTTGAGAAGAACTAAGTATATCACAGTCGATCATCACATAATGTTGCTGTTACAATGTACAATGTTCTCCATGTCTTCTCACTTCACTCAACATAAGTTCATGGAAGTCTTTCCAGATTTTTCTGGAAATATATCCACTCATCATTTCTTGTTGCACAATAGTATCTCATTACATTCATATACCACAAATTGTTCAACCATTCTCCAGTTGATGGGCATCCGCTCAGTTTTGAATTCTTTGCCACCACAAAAGTAGCTGCTATAAATATTTTTCTACGTGCAGGTCCTTCTCCCTTCCCCTCTTTTAAAAAAATCTTTGTAATACAGATTTAGTAGTGATATTATTGAATCAAAGGGTATGCACAAAGGGTATGCCCTTTGGGCATAGTTCCAAATTGCTCTCCAGAATGCTTGGATCAGTTCACAACTCCACCAACAATGCATTAGTATTACTATTTTCCCCACATCTTCTCCAGCATTTATAATTTTCCTGCTTTGTCATATTACCTGATCTGATAGGGGTTATGTGATACCTAAGAGTTGCTTTGATTTGCACTTCTCTAACCAATAGTGATTTAGAACATTTTTTTTAATGTCTATAGATAGCTTAAATTTCTTCCTCTGAAAATTACCTGTTCATATGCTTTGATCATTTATCAATTGGGGAATGACTTGTATTCTCATAAATTTAACTCAGTTTTCTATATATTTTAGAAATGAGGCCTTTATTAGAGACACTAGTTGTAAAAATTCTTCTTGGTTGCATTGATTTTATTTGTGAAAAACTTTTTAATTTGATGCAATAAAAATTATCCATTTTGCATTTCATAATGTTCTTTATCTCTTGTTTTGTCATAAATTCTTCCCTTCTCTATAGATCTAACAGATAAACTATTCCTTATTTTCTTAATTTGCATATGATATCACCCTTTATGTTTAAATCATACACCCAGTGGTCAGTCTTTTTTTTCTTTCTTTCTTTTTTTTTTTTTTGCTTTTTGGAGGGGGGAAGGCAGGGCAGTTGGGGTTAAATGACTTGCCCAAGGTCACCCAGCTAGCAAGGGTTAAGTGTCTGAGGCCAGATTTGAACTCAGGTCCTCCTGACTCCAGGGCCAGTACTCTATTTACTGTACCACCTAGCCACCTCTCCCAGTGGTCAATCTTGAAGTGATTAATCTCCCTATCTATCCAGTCTGGTCCTAATATGACAAACATAGATTCCATTTTCAGGACTTTAAGAACCCAAGTCATCTCTACACCATTTTGGAAAATGCAAGAATAGATCTGGTGATGGACTTTATATTACTGTCATTTGAGGATCATATAGCTCAATTCGGAGAAATATTGTTGTCAGGAATATGCCCACATCATTTAAATCATGGATCCTTGGAAGAACTGAAGTATTTTATTATATACACAAATGCAGAAAATATATGTGTTTATGTGTACATTTTCTAATGTCTTAAAGTCTTAATCTGGTGGTAGAGGTAACCCTGGATTCTCAAAGACTATGCCACTGAAACAAACTTTACCAGATGCTACCAAGCTAAAAAAAAAAACAACCTTCAAATATTAGTCTGGAAACAGATTAAATTTTATTATCAGGTTTTAGAGATAAAAGGGACCATAGAGATTATTGAGCCAAATCTTTCATCCTGTGAGAAAACAGTCCCAGACAATCAGGTCCTATGGATTCAGTTATCATCTCTATATAGATGATACTCAGATTAATTTATCCAACTCTAATTTCACTTTTTTTCTTTGCAGGGGGAGAAGGCAGAGCAATTGGGGTTAAGTGACTTACCCAAGGTCACACGGCTAGTAAATGTTAAGTGTCTGAGATCAGATTTGAACTCAGGTCCTCCTGACTCCAGGGCCAGTGCTCTATTCACTGAGCCACCTAGCCACTCCCTAACTTCACTCTTGATCTCCAGTCTTGCATCTTCAATTATCTATTAGACATCTTAAACTGGATGTTCCATAGATATCTTAAACTCAAAATGTCCAAAACTGAACTCGTTATCTTTCCACTCAAAACCTGATTCTTCCTAATGTCCTTCTAACTTTTGAGGGTACTACCATCTTCCCAGTCACCCAGGCTGGCAATTTAGGTGTCATCCTTGGCTCCTTATCTTCTCTCTCACCCCCATATCTAATCTGTTATCAAATTCTGACAATTCTTCTTTCATAATATCTCTTATATACTTCCCCTTCCCTCGTCTGATACCGTCAACATGCTTATTGCTTCATACCTAGACTATTGTAATAGTCTCTTGGTTTACCTCCCTACCTCAAGTCTCTCCCTACTCTAATCCATCCTTCACTGAGCTGTTAAATTGATCTTCCTAAAGCAGAAGTCTGACCATGTCTCCCCACATTCAATGAGCTCCAGTCATTCCCAATTACCTTCACCATCACATATAAAATCCTCTGCTTGGTTTTTAAAGCCCTAATTAACTTTTCCCCTTCTTACGTTTCCAGTCTTCTTTCCTTCCTTGTACTCTGTGTTCCAGTAATACTGGCCTCCTTTTTCCTCACACAATATACTCCCCCTACTAACTGTACATTTTCACTGGTTGTCCCTATGTCTGGAAGCTTCTCCCTCATCATTTCTATCTCCTGGCTTCTCTGACGGCCTTCAAGTTATGGTTAAAATCCTACCAGCTGGAAGTAGGCTTTCTCACTCTATTTTATTGTTAAAGCCTTATCTCCAAATTATCTTATCTATATCTAATTTTCACATCTAGATGAAAATATCCAGCAGCTATTTGAAATGTGGGATAAATGCTCAGTGTTGGCCCTCCCAATAAACTGTGAAATCAGGGACTGGGTTTTACCTTTTTATATTTTTAGAGTTTTTTTGTGGTAGGGACCAAAAAATACTATGGTTACTGTTGATTACAAAAAAAAATTGACTTATTAATCCAGCCTTAAAGACAATCACCCAACAAAGCTGCATTTCACACACATGTTAAGATCATAAAGAACTATGACTACAGAGATAACTTTGTTTTAAGATCCTCTGATTATCCTTTTTAAGAAATATTTTATATTTTAATCAATCAAGAGCTGTTTTCTCACCTTCTCCCAAACCTCTTCCTCAGTTGAGAACACAAAAAACAAAAATCTACTTTATGCATATATAGTCAGTCAAAATAAATGTCTACATTAGCCATGTCTCAAAGTAATTTGTTTCATCCTATATTCTGAGTCCTTCCTCTTTCTATCAAGAGGTGGATAGCATGTTCCATCGTTAGTCTTCTGGAATGGTCCTCTGGTTGGTCATTATTCTGATAAGAATTCAGTACAATACTATTCCATCACATTCATATACCTCAACTTGTTTTTCCATTTCCCAACTTATGGGTACCCCTGCCTGGAGATTCCCATTCTTTGCCGCTTCAAAAAGAGGTATAAATATTTTTGTATAACCTTAGAGTTTGTTTAACTTAACTCTAGTCTCTCTCTTAATCTAGCTTCCTTCTAATTTCCCCTTCCCTCTTCTCCCCTTTCCTTCCTATTTTCCTGCTGAATGAAATGTATTTCTGTACCCAACTCTATGTGTGTGCATGCATGTAGTCCTCCTTCTTTTGACCAATTCAGATGAGAGTGATTAGTTGCTCCCTCTTACTCTCTTCCCCTTCTTTATAAAAATGTCTGCTTCTGTGCCCTGATTAGGTGAGGTCATTATACCTAAACTTCCTTTCCCCTTCTTTCCTCATTGCCTAGTCTTTTATCCCTTTCCTTCTATTATTTTTGTAAAATCATTAAGACATAAGAGAATCACTCCCAAGCCTTTTCTAATTGGACTCCCTCTATGAACCATAATGATCATAGAGTTGAGAGGGGACAAGTGAATCATCTACCTATAATAAATATAAGCAGATTATCCTTGTTTATCATTATATATTCATGTTTTCCTTTTTATGCTTCTCTTCTTATGTTTGAATTTCAAAGTTTCTCAGCCGCTTTGGTCTCTTCATGAGAAATGCTTGGAATCCTATATTTCATTCAAGGTCCATTCTTTCCTTCTCCCCTCCCCACCCCCTCACCCATAGCATTGTAGTTTTTCTGGGTAAGTTATTCTTGTTTGTAAGCCTCTATCTTTTGCCTTATGGAATATCATGTTCCAAGTTCTTTGCTCCTTTACAGTGATGGTTGCTGAATAGTGAGTGAACCTGACTGTGATTCCCTGGGACTCAAATTCTTTCAGTATTGCTGCTCACATTATTTTGCCTTTGACACTCTAGATTTTGGTTATGATGTTACTGGGAGTTTTCATTTTTGCAGTTTCCTACAAGGGATTCTTTCTTTTGGATTCTATTTCCACTTGCCTTCTGGTTGTAAGAAATCTGGGAAGATTTCTTATAAGATTTTTTTGAAGTAGGATGTTCCAGCTTTTTTTTTTTTTTGGTCATGGCATTCAAATTATCTAAATATTCTTAAAATTCTTCTACTTCACTTTTCCAGGCCAGTTTTGCTATTTTTTCCCAGCCTTTTGACTGTTTTAATATTTGTTGTTGCCTCATGATGTCATTTCTTCTATTTCTTCCATTCTGTTTTTTAGGGAGTCTGTTACTTGAACACTTTTGTACCTCTTGTATCAAGCTGCTAATTCCCTTTTCAAATCTAGGTTTTTCTCTGAGGCATTGCTTGTAGGTGTTTTAGAGTCATTCTCTTACATTTGGGTCTTGAGTGTCCCTGCTTTCATAATATAGCTCATTATTGGAGGATATTTTTTTGTTTGTCCATTCTCCTAGCTTATTTCCTGACTTCAGACTTAGTATTAGGGTTGGACTAGAGAAAAGGTCTACATTGATTCTGTTGTTGCTTTCTTGGACTGTTATGCTATTCCAGGTTCTCAAAATGTTCCATCCCAGGGCAAAGTCTGATTGCTGCCCATCCTGGTTTAAGTTCTACAAGTTCTTATTCTGAGTTTGAGGCTATGCAAGAGTAGCCTGCTACTGGACTCAGCCCCTATTAGCCAGCTGGAAAGCTCTATTGGTTCAAAGGGGCACATCTGTAGGCTCCCCTTTGATCTGGGATTCCTGCCCCAGTTATTCTTCTGCAGACTGGGCTAGGTGTTGGGAATAAGAGCCTTCTCTGAGCTTGGGATCAGAGCCATACAGCTGGTACTGTTGGTCTCTGAACTTCCTCCTTTTTCAGTACACTGCTCAAGGCCTCACTATCTGGGAACCTTCTCTTGTGTTCAGCTCCTCTTCTCACTCTGTCCTGAATCTGTGACCCAAAACTGGGTAGTGGGAGACTGTCCTCCTCCTGGTGATTCCAGTATGGGGTGGTGGTCTGAGATGCCCTTTTGCCCTGGGGTAAAACCTCTCTGTGGGCCCTAGAGTGTTTCACCCACAGCATGTTCCTGTCCTGCCCAGTCTCCAATGTTCACAGACCTCCCTGCCTTTCTTTCTAGATTGAACTAGGCTGGATCAATACTCACTGTTTCCCCATCAAGATTTGTTCTTGTACATTTTCCAGATCTCTTTGGAGAAGCTTGTGAAGGAGAGCTCACTGCACTACTTACTTTCACTGCATCATCTTTGCCCTTCTTTTGTAGCACTAGGGTGTAGCACAGTGCCTAGCACATAATAGGTGCTTAAGAAATGTTTGTTGGGGGGTTGATGCAGCTAGGTGGCATAGTGGATAAAGCACTGGCCTTGGAGTCAGGAAGGACTTTAGCTGAAATCTGACCTCAGACACTTACTAGTGGTGTGACCTTGGGCAAGTCACTTAGCCCTGATTGCTTCACCCCCCAAAAAAAGTTTTGTGACTTATGCAAGGTCACTTAAGTTGTATGCAATCTCCCCAAAGTGGGATTTCAATATAGGTCCTCTGAATTCATATCTAGCTTCCTGCAAACATCCTCCCCCATCCCCCACCCCTACTATGAGTCTCCTGGCTAAGCACGTCAAGATTCATTATCAGAAGAGTAGCTGTCCGTTAATGAATTTTGGGGCCATAGCAATCCACTAATTAGACAAAAAGAAAAATGGCTCTCAATTCTTTTTGATCTACTTCCACTTCTGTTTCACAATGACAGTGGGACATAAATGAGGACAGAAGGTGGTAAACATTGCCAGACTCTTAGACTATCTATAAACATTCAAATGATGGTACTCACAGTGACTAATGACCCTGACTGCCTCACCAAAGACAATGAATTAAAAATCCTAATGGAAAAACTGAATCACATTCATTTTAACATTCTTCACATAAATGAAGCCAGGAGACATAAAGAAGTTTCAGGTAAGTGAAAATTAAGTTGGCAGATTCTCCTTGGAAAGGGAAATAAATATAGGAATAGACTTAATCATACACCCAACAAAAAGTCAACCATCAAGAATCTTATCACTTCATGGGTTACTTTGTCATCTTATCAGTTGATAGGTTCCTGCAAACCAAATGAACACATACTTTGATACTTTTGGACTTCAATGTAAAAAATGGACATGGAGCATGATCAAGAAATGAATGATACCAAGGCTTATAGACTACTTTGAATTCTCATACCTGCAGTAATGATTATTTTCTTTAGGAAATCAGAAGGCTGTAGGGATGGCAAGTACTAAATGTCATTACTTAAAAAAGAAAAGGAAACTATGTCAACATACAGGGGGAAAATTTGCTGTATGTATGCCCTTTTTTCTTTCCTAAAATTAGTTCCATATGAGAGGTCAGAGCAATGACTTACAGCAAAGGTCAAAGTAAATTAAAATTTCAAAGAATAATATAAAAAGACACTAGCTTTTAAAAAGTTGAATCTTAAAATGGTGAATGAATAGTTTTAAAAAATACATTACCTCTTTATTTTAAATAAGTTTAGTTGGTGAAAACAGTTGTTGCAATGAAGAAGTTAAGAACCTCCAAATGACCTTCACCTGCCAACATTTAATCTTTTTATTGAGCAGAAAGATGCAGTAACCCAGGACACTACCAGTTGGTTTGGTTTTTTGTTTTTTGTTTTTTGTTTTTGTTTTTTTACATTTTTAAAGACTGGATTTTCTTATCTTGTCAGGCTGGAAGTTCATGAGCTACTCATAAGAAACTCCCACTCTGATTGAACAAGAGTTTGACCTGCTCAGGTTTTGACTTGGGCTGATTCAACCCTTCTTAGGCAATTTGCTAGGTTACTTTAATGTCAGACTTAGTGTGGACACCTATTAGAATTGTCTGCAACTCAGAACTCTGGAGTTCAAAAGATTCCCCAGACTCAACTTCCCTGTTAGGGGGTTTACAGGGATGTACCACTATGCTCAGCACAAATTAGTTTGTAAAATATTGTAGTGGAAGTTTAACAAAATATTATGGACAATATAATCTGATAGCATTTGAGAAGTTGGGTGAAAGCAAAGTAATCTAAATCATTGTAAAGGGATGTATATATGAAATTAGAGGGACAACAAGCAGATGTGAAGTGGAAAAGATGGAGTGTTTTTCTAATGATGTGTATTTACTTGAGACAGTAGTGAAACTATTCATAACACTTTAGTACAACATATGTGTGTTTGGAGGGGTATCATGCTAAGTGGGTAGTACTAATTGATATAGTACTAAGGTGGATCATACTGTGTATGTATGTAAACACACATAAACACATGTATAGAAAAAAATCATTAACAGAGACATAGTGTATATATATATTATGTAGATCGATATAAATATAGATTCTATATGTGTGTATATATATATATGCCAGATATAGGCACTCTTCCAAACTTTGTTATTTCAAGCACCAATGGGACTACTACACATTACATGTGTGTGTGTGTGTGTAGTAGTAGTGACATTGTTGTTCATATAGATAGATACAGATTATTTCTAACTCTGTGTGTATATCCAAATGGGGTTCAGTTTCATTACTCTCTCAAATATACATATATATGTATATGAATGTATGTATGTATGTATGTATAATCAGAAAAACACATCTGTTACATTTAACATCTGCTTGTTGTCTATCTAGTTTCATTTACATATACCTTTATAATGATTTAGAATAGTTTGCTTTCATCTCATTTCTCATATGCTATTAGGTGATTGTAAGATTATAAACAATATAATCATTTTTCATAATCTTATGAACATTATATTGCTTTATAATCATAAAATGATTATATAACATCATAACTGTAACTGCGTGTATATGAAGTAATAGCAATGGTACTTGAAATGACAAAGTTGGGGAAAGTGCCTAGATTTGTCAAAATACATACAAATGAAATGCATTGTGGCAGTCATACAATTTTAAAGGTACTCAAAGATTGATTTTCAAGATATTTCAAAGGAGGAAAAATTTGAAAAGAATGAAAAAGGTTAAAGACAGAACTTTTATATTAAAAAGATAATGAATATATCAGTAACTATAAATCCGTATGCCAACTTTCTCATCTCTATCAAATCTTCATGATAATGATTTATGTAAGCATCAAAGTAAATTTGATAAAAACATGAAATAAGTATTATACTCAGTAGGAAAAATGCAGACCAGATTTGAAGCCTTTAATGTATATCCCACATCAGACAAACTCTATGACAGATGCAAATATTGAGGTAACTTTGTTTAACAACTCTTGGAGTATTGAGCCAAGTGTAAAAAGAGTAGGGAGGGGGCATATTCTTACTCAAGATATATGTTGTAGAAAATGTCCTATACAGCAGAGATGTTAAACTCACTTCTCCCAACCAGGCAAAACTTCTAAGTGTGCCTGTGGAACCAGATGAAAATTAATTAGAAAATATTTACAAAATAAATACACATACAATACAACATAGATAATGCCAGTTTGGGGGTTTCTAAGTCAATAAGCAACCTGCAAGGATCCCTTCTATTTGACTTTGACACTGTTGCTATAAAGAACAGAAAAGTCTTTTAAAATACTCTTCTTTAAGACAACATTATACTGATTGCCCTTCGCACTGGAACGTTATAAAATCTCTCCAATAAGTTCTAGAGTAATGGGACAGATTAGTCTGCTATCCACAATGTATAAACAAACAAACATATCAATTAATTAAAGTATTTGCAAGGTGCATATTTGTGGTTTAGAATATAAAATGTAACTGAATGGGAGGCAGTTCTTAGAGTTTATAGGCACTGAACAATACTGAAGGTGGACTAAGGGTAGACTAGGAGTGTCCAGAATTGAGTAGCAGAAAAAAATTATATGAAGGAATATTTAAGGTCAGAGGACCTAGGTTTAAGTCTTGTACTGCCACTAACTCTATTCATTGATTTACTTTGCTGTATCTTAGTTTCCTTTTCTGTAAAATGAGCCAATTGGACTAGCTGGCCTCTAGATTTTGTGAGATCAAATTTGGGAAGTTATACAGTGCATTCAATGACCTAAGCTGCTTGCTGCTGCTACATAAGCTCATTTGAAAAAATACTATTATTCTACTGGGTATGATACATGGTAGTGAATCATAGAACTCTAGTATATCAGAAAAATAAAATTTACAAGTAATCTAAGTTCTAAAGGGAAAATGGATGGTAGGTATAAGAGGGATTCAACATATAGCCAATGATAATTTGTGAAGAAATCTAGTGGAGGATACGTGTGTGTATATACACACATGTATACATACATACATATACATATATACATATGAGAATAGCAAAAATGTTAGGCCAAATGCAGGAATTTGTGTTGCTGGTTGTTCATTCATTACAAGTATTTGATTTTATTCTTTTAGATTGTGAGGGGGTTGTATAAGGGAGAGGGAATAGATTTATATTAATTAAAAATTAAATAAAAGTTTTAAACAAGGAGCTCAAGCTTTTACTGACTAATTAGGTTTCTAGGTTATTTTGTTATCATCATTGTAGCAACTGATTTAGAGTGATTAAACTACCTTTGTGATTAAAAAGAAAAGGGTTGGCTAGCCATTTATTGAGAATGAGAACAACAGATAGGAGAGTGGGTATTGCATTAGTGCTCCCAATGTTTGAAAAGAGCTGTCACTATATGATTCTTGGCAAATTACCTCACCTCTCTGGGCTTAAGGGAGTTTCCTCATTTATAAAATGATCGGGTTGGATCAGATAATCTCCAAAAAGCTCTTCCATATTGAAATCTATGATCTTATCCATTAGAAAAATGCCTCCAGCGTATTGGATGAGTTTTCTATGGCTATTATGTGGAAAGACATAGGCAAAAATAAAACAATTAAAAGTCATGTGGGGGTGTTGTTGCAGTTTGCATTATTAGAGGGAATTCTCAAACTAATGAAACCTTGGTCACATCAAAGTATTCATGTATATATATATATGTGTGTGTTTATATACATATATAATATATGAGAAAATATATGCCCATGTATATACATTTGCATGTATGCATGTATGTGTACATACACATATGTACATGCACTCTGTGTGTGTATAATTCATCCTTCATCTTAGAAAAGGACCAATGACATCATAGTATTAGGACAGGGTATAGTGTGTTCAGCTGTGGCTGATCAGTCCTATATGAGTTCGTAAAGCTCTAACACAGGTTGGACACAAATAGTCCATTTGAACATTTGAGAAGAAGATGTCTTTAGATTCTTACATGTTTCCTTTGTATTGCTGCAATTCTGCCTTGCTCATAGAATATGGCACCTTCTTTGATGTGTGTATGCCATGCTGGGTAGTCCTGTGCCAGCATCTCTCATGTCTCACAATCAGTACTAAAGTTCTTCAGAGAGATCTCAAGAGTGCCCTTGTACCAGTTCTTCTGCCTACTGTGTGAGTGCTTGCCTTGTACACATTTTCCGTAAAATGGTCTTTTAGATAAATAAATAGTTGGCATTTGTCTTTCCAAGACAATTCAAATGGAAGCAGTTCAATTTTCTAGCACAGCATTGGTATTCACCAATGGTGATATAAAAATGAAGTCAACGTAAGAGAGCTCTGCAGCCCTTCAGTTTGGTGAGCAGCCTAATACCCCTTCTTGTAAAGCCAATCAGGAGCAGCTCTCCTGAGGACTGCTGCTGTGAATAACTTTAAGGATCTGACACAAAAGGCAAACACTAACACAGAACAACAGACAGAGTGCTGACATCATAAATATTCTCTCTCTTAGCTCTGCTTGGTCTCAGCTAGTGCTCCCACTTTGATCTGATCTGCTCCTTCCTGTTCCACTCTTTGGGCAAGCTCCTCCCACCATGGCCTCCATGTGATGACCGTTAGGCCTATTAAGGGCAACACAATGTATACTGTTTCCAACAAAGACTTGATACAATCAAAGGTGAAGCTCAAAGGCACTTGAATAGCCGAAACAAGCAGCAAAGTACCACTTTGCTTGCCCTTATACTTCTTTCCTGAATTTTCTTTCAGAGCCTCCCAAATACTGAGCTTACTCTGGTAATGCATGTGTGTCAACTTCGTCATCTATGTGGACATCCCTGGAAAGTATACTGCCAAAGTAAATGAATTTGTCCACAGCATTCAGAATTTCTCCATTTGCTGTAACCAATATGTAACCACATAAGGAAGGCGTGATGCTGTCTGGTGGAGAACCTCTTTTCTTGGTGTATGTATGCATGTTTACATACATATTTGTACACACATACATACACAAACACACATAATTTCTTGAGGTCCTGGGGCTTTTCAACCTTTCAAAGCTCACAAGGTTGCAGCCCAGTTCATTCCATCTCCAACATTTATTCACCAAGATTAAGAAAGAATGAAACACAATAGAGACAGAAAAAAGCCAAGCTGTGCACTCATGGCTATGTGTCTGCCCAGGTGAAGAGAATAAACCACTACTCACTCTCTCTCTCTCTCTCTCTCTCTCTCTCTCTCTCTCTCTCTCTCTCTCTCATCAGTCCTATATGAGTTTATAAGACCCTACCACAGGTTGGATACAAATAGTTCACTTGAACATTTGAGATGAAGATGTCTTTAGATTCTTGCATCTGTTTCCTTTGCACTGCTGCAATTCTGCCTTGTTCATGGGGTGATGTCTTGACTGGAGCATGAATTAGATTTGAGGGAGGCAGTTTCACAAAGTTGTCAGCCTCATTCTCTCTTCCAAAGTCCAGTGGTAAAACAAAAGTCAGGATGACTGTCAGTGGCTCAGGAGGCAGTGGATGATGTTGGCATCTTCAGTGTCTGATCAGGTTCTAAGCACTGTACTGCACAAGCTTCAGCTGCCTTCTTGATCATTGGAAAAAAATGTTCTCATCTATCAATCCCATCACCAGGGAAGTCTTCACACCCTTGGGATAGATATTCCCCTAACTTATTTACAGCCTGTTGGTTACTCTCAACCTAGTTTAGCCCATCTGCCAAGGCAGTTTTCTTGGGGTGTGGCAGCTGAGCATGCTATAGCTTCTTGGAGTTGCAGATGAGAGTTTGGTGAAGGTGGACACCAACAGTGGATGAGCAGACCTAAAAAGGCTCCAGCAAGCCCTCATATGAGAGGTGCTAGTCCTGAACACCCCATAGATTCCAGTGTATGTTAATGATACAAATGCAAGCAAAAGAGACAATTCCTATCTTCAAGGACCTTACTTGTATTGGGGAAAGAAAACACATAAAGAGATCTAGAAAACTGGCAAGAGCTACTCATGAGGAACCATGGCTACCAGGGATGAGAGACAGAAATCCAGAAAGTGAAGCTGGGAGTGAAGTGAGCATGACCTAAACATCTCTTGAGTGGTGGTCATCTCCAGGAAATCACAAAACAATCTGGACAGGGCTGCAGGATGTAGGCATCTCCAGAGTGAGAAGGCTGCTGAGGAGAAGATGGAACAGGCAAAACCTCTTTCTCCTGATGGCTCTCCATCTTTAACTCTGAGAAATGATGAAGTCGAAGGAAGCTCCTTTTACTGGGCAATGATTCTGAACTCTCAACCTCTCCAACTCATCAGATAAAACCATCATGCCTGGAAGTATTCATCTCCCAGTATTGTGATTTGGTGAGCTAAGTTCAAGTACAGAAACAAAAAGTAGGAGCAGCCAAAGACTTGAGGTCCAGTCTCATGTTGATCCAGAGAAGTATATATTGACTACCACTGCCATGTATTCAAGCAGACGGCTGACCTGGTCCCAGAGGATGGGAGCGGGTTCAAAGAAATCTCCCTTTCAGCCCTATAGTAGGAAGTCTAAGGTAGAACTGTCAGCCACATACTCAAAAGAGAGCAAGTGAGAGACAGGCACAGCTTTTATCTTCACTTCCTCTTAAAGACTTAAGTATTTGTTGATTGATTGTTTTATTGGAGCATTTCCTTTTACCACATGGCAGACTTATGGGTCCAGCACAAAGGGTAATAATAACAGAGTTGGATGGAATTTCTCTGGTATGTACACATTGGCTTACTGATGATTGAAAGGTAATATGGAGACAAGGTTAACCATCTATGTAAGTAGTAAGGAGTAAGCAGTTTCCTTTCTTCAACACTTAGATGAATCTGTGGTCTCTCTTATCCATGTGAGTATTTCTCTAACAGTCAATCATAAGGGGGAGATAATAACTGTAACTGGTATTGATGATATTGAGCAGACATTAACAGGCAATTGATATTGGTGGGAAGTAAACTAGAACAGGAGTTTGAGCCAAAAGCAATGGAAAATCTCCCCATTAGAAAAAAAAAATGAGCTCTTGGAGTTGCCCCAGAACTCTGATAGAGATCAGTGGCTGTTCTCTTGGGATATGACTTGCCAGTAAAAAGTGGGGGCTGAGATAAAGAGGCCCAGAGTTTATATGAACTCTAGCTCACCTATGGGGCCTCATCTGGAGTAAAATTGAACCCTTTACATTTGTGGGGTTCCCCAAAGAAATTATCACTCTGGGATTTTTGTTAATGGGCTTCAAAAATTCATTCAAAGGGGCAGCTAGGTGGCACAGTGAATAGAGCACTGTCCCTAGAGTCAAGAGGACAAGAGTTCAAATCTGGCCTCAGACACTTGACACATTTACCACCTGTGTGACCTTGGGCAAGTCACTTAACCCCAATTGCCCTGCCTTCCCCCCTTCAAAAAAAAAAAAGAGACCAAAATATAAAAGAAAAAAAGAAAAAAAAATTCATTTGAAAAAAAATGGCATTTTCCCCTCTTTTTTGGTTTAGGCTGTAATTGAAGTAATTGTTTCCTCTATGCTTTTTTTCCCAAGTCAAACCAGTTTCCTTTCAGATGACTTTTGTATAGTTGAATATTTAAGTACTAAGAATCTTTAACAAGTACTATTACTGAGACTATTGTAAGAAGTAGGCATTTTGTATCCCTAAAATGCTACTGCATAGATGACAAATGTATGATTTTTTTCTTCTGCTTTTGAAGAATCTTGGTCTTGACTTATTGTGAGATCCTTTTTAACTGAAGGTCCACAGGAAAAGTTTGCCTGCTGACTTAGAAACCCTAAGTAGTCAATCCCTTTTTGGAGACTCATACTTGTGAGGGTAATACTTTTTCTTGTTTTCTTTAGTCTCACATTGAACCTGCTTGTCCATCAGTCAGAAAATATTAATTAAGCATTGACTGCATTCTAGGAACTATGCTAAGCCCTGGGGATTAGAAAGAAAAAAAGATAAAAGACAGTTCCTGTTCTCAAGGAGCTCAGAATCTGAGGGGGGAGACAAGATACAAACTTGTAGAAACAAGCTATGTACAGGATCAATTGGAGATAATCAACAGAAGGAAGAAATTAAAGACACAGTGAATAGAACACCAAAGCTGGAGTCAGGAAAACCTATGTTCAAATCCAACCTCTTTTACATACTAGCTGTGTGACTTTGGGCAAGTCACTTAACCTTAGTTAACTAACCTCAGTTTCCTCAACTATAAGATGGGGACAATAATAGCACATACCTTTAAAGATAATTGTGAAGGCCAAATGCTATAATATTTGCAAAAAGCTTGGCATAGTGGCTAGCACACAGTAGGTGTTATATAAATGTTTATTCCATCCAGTTTTCCTTCCTACTAGAATTAAAAATATTTACAGAAAGGCTTCCCATGGAAGGTGAGAGTTTTGCTGGGAACTGAAGGAAGCCAGAGAAGCCAGAAGGCAGAGATGAAGAAAAGTATTCAAGGCATGCAGGACAGCCAATGAAAATGCTCAGAGTGAGGAGATGGAGTGACTTGTGTGTGTAATAGCAAAGAGGCCAATGTCACTGGATCACAGAGTGTGTGAGGAGGGTTGAGGGTTGTAAAGTGTAAGAAGACAGACAAGGGGTGTGTGTGTGTGTGTGTGTGTGTGTGTGTGTGTGTAGCTTATGAAAGGCTTTGAATGTCAGAGGATATTATATTTGAACCTGGAGGTGATGGGGACCCAGTGGAGTTGATCAAGTAGTGGGGCAACATGGTCAGGCCTATGCTTTAGAAATATCACTTTGACAGCTGAGTGGAAGGTAGACCGGGGAGTGGGGAGAGACTTGTGGCAGGTACTCCAATGAGCAGGCTATGGTAATAGTCAAGGTGTGAGGTGATGAAGCCCTGCTTGTTCTATTGTTGGATGAGTTTACAATGAATTTGCTTATTTGTTATTTGTTTATTTTATTCATTCATTCTTTCATTCGTTTTTAACATCGAATCTGATTTTTTTAAGTAGGAAAATTATACTTCAATTTGCACTCAAGAGTTCATCAGTTTTCTCTCTGGAGGTAGATAACATTTTTCATCATGAGTCCTTGAGAATTACCTTGGACCATTGTCCTGATCAGAGTATTTAAGTCCTTCACAGTTAGACATCATTACAGTATTGCCATTACTGCATACAATGATCTGGTTTTGCTCACTTTGCTTTTTTTATTATAACATTTTATTTTCCCCCCAATCATATATGAAAACAAATTTTAACATTTATTTATCAAAAAGTTTTGAGTTCCAAATTCTTTTTCCTTCCCTGAGATAAGCAATCTAATATAGGTTATGCATGTGAAATCATGTATAACGTTTCCATATTAACAATTTTGTGAAAACTCAAGCAAAAAGAAAGGAAGGAAGGAAGAGAGAGAAAGGAGACAGAGAGAGAAAGAGAGAGAGAGAGAGAGAGAGAGAGAGAGAGAGAGAGAGAGAGAGAGAATGAAAAATAGTGTGTTACAGTCTGTATTCAGACACTATTAGTTCTTTCTCTAGAGGCAGATGGCATTTTTTAATCATTTGTCCTGTGGAATTGTCTTGGATCATTGTATTGCTGAGAATAGCTGAATCATTCACAGTTGTTCATCATGTAATATTGATGTTACTGCATACGATGTTCTTCTGGTTCTTCTCACTTCACTTTGCAACAGTTCATGTAAGTCTTTCCATGTTTTTCTGAAATCATCCCCCTCATCATTTTTTAAAGCACAATAGTATCCCATCACAATCATATAACACAACTTGTTTAGCCTATCTGCAACTGATGGCCATCCTCTTCATTTCCAATTCTTTGCAACCAGAAAAGGCTGTTAAAAATATTTTTGTACATATAAGCAATTTCCTCTTTTTTAAAATCCCTTTGGGATGCTACTGGTCTTACTGTGCCAAAGGGTATAGACAATTTTATAGCTCTTTGGGTTAGTTCCAGATTGTTCTTTGGAATGGTTAGATCATTTCACTACTCCATAAATAATTTATTAATGTGCCTATTTTCCTTCATCCCCTGCCAGCATTTGTCATTTCTGATAGGTGTGAGGTGGTACCTTAGAATTATTTTAATTTACCTTTCTGTAATAAATTGTGATTTAGAGCATTTTTCATGCAATATGAATAGCTCTGATTTCTTCTGAAAACCTCCTGTTCATATCCTATAACCATTTACTAATTGGGAAATGGCTCTTATTTTTTTTTATAAATTCAACCCAGTGTCCTGTATGCTT
>CM053580.1:285769123-285803500 GCA_028627135.1 Pseudochirops cupreus | reverse complement strand
ATTGGTTTAGGGAGGCTTCCCAGCCTCCCAGGTACAGATAAAGCACTCTAGGGAGGCTTCCCAGGTTCATAGAGTTTCACTTGGCTGTATACCATAGAGTTTCACCAGGCTGACCACTAACTTCAGAAATTATTTCTTAACTATTTCTTGACCATAACAATTGTCTATGTTACCTTTTAGCAAAATGTAGTTTCCTTGATTATCTTTTAATTAGTTCTATTTTTGCTTTTGCTTTGTCTGAAATCATGCTACCCATGTCTTTTTTTTTTACTTCAGGTGAATTATAATAGATTCTGCTTTAGCCCTTTATTTTGATTCTGTGCTTTTCTTTCTGTTTCAAGTATATCTTTTGTACACAACATACTGTTGGATTCTAGTTTCTAATTTGTTTTGCTATCTATTTCTATTTTAAGAGTGAGTTCATCCCAATCACATTCACAGGTTATAATTATCAACTATGTATTGTCCTCCATCCTATTTTCTTCTATTCATCCTTCACTCTCTCTCTACCCTGTCTGTCTTCAAAAGTCAGTTTCACTTCTGACCATTGCCTCTTTTCACGTGCCCTTTTATCAGTCTCTGCCCCTTCACTTATCTCTTTCTCCTCCAACTTCCTTGTTGGGTAAGATAGGTTTCTGTACCCAAATGATATACACATATTCTTCCCTCTTTGATCAAATTCTGATGTGAGTGAGGTCCAAGCAATTGCTGCCACCCCCTCATTTTCCCATCTATTGTAAAAGCTGTTCTTTGAGTTCCCCTTTTATGTGAGATAATTCTTCAGCTCCATTCTCCCTCCTTCTAATATATCCATCTTTCTCACCCCTTCACTTTTTGTGAGATCATCCTGATATAATTAACCCATTCTTATGTCATCTGTCTATGTAGACTCCTTCTAACTTCCTTAATAATAATAAAATTCTTAAGAGTTACAGGTATCATCTTCCCATAGAGGAGTATAAGCAGTTTAACCTTATTGAGTCTCTTATAATTTCCCTTTCATTTTACTTTTTTATGCTTCTCTTGAGTCTTCTGTTTGAATGTAGAAATTTCTATTCAGCTCTGGTCTTTTCTTCAGAAATGTTTTGAAAGTCCTCTATGTCATTAAATATCCATTTTTTCCTTGAAGGATTACACTCAGTTTTGTTGGATTGGTTATTCACAGTTGTAATCCTAGCTCCTTTGCCTTCTGGAATATATTCTAAGCCTCTGCTTCTTTAACACAGAAGCTGCTAAATCTTGAGTGACCTGACTCAGCTCTACAACATTTAAATTGTTTCTTTCTGGCTGCTTGCAATAGTTTCTCTTTGATCTGGGAGCTCTGAAATTTGGCTATAATATGTTCCTAAGAATTTTCATTCTGAGTTGTCTTTCATTAGGTGATTGGTGGATTCTTTCAATTTCTATTTTATCCTCTAGATCTAAGATATGAGAACAGTTTTCCTTTATAATTTCTTAAAATATGATGTAAAGGCTTTTTTAAAAAAAATCATGGCTTTTGGGGGGGGTCCAATAATTCTTAAATTATCTTTTAAAAATCTATTTTCCAGGTCAGTTGGGTTTTTTTTGTGAGATATTTTCATTTTTTGGCTATTTTATTGTTTCTTGATATCTCATGGAGTCATTAGTTTCTACGTGACCAATTCTGCTTTTAAAGAATTTTTTCTTTAGTGAATTTTTGTACCACCTTTTCCATTTGACCTATTCTAATTTTTTAAGAGTCCTTTTCTTCAGTGAATTTTTATGCGTCTTTCACAATTTGGCCAATTTTGGTTTTTTAACATCTTATTTTCTAGAGTATTTTTGAACCTCTTTTACCAAGCTGTTAGTTTTCTTTTCAAAATTTTTATTTTGCATCATTCTCATTTCTTTCACCATTTTCTCTCTACATCTTATATCTCTTTCTTTAACTCCTCTGGCTTATGCCCAATTTGCATTTTTCTCTGAGGCTTTCTTATAGCTGTTTTCACATTACTGTCTTCTATGTTTGTGTCTTTCTCTTACCTGCCATTGTAGTAGCTTTCTAAAACCAAGTTCTTTCTTATGGTTTGTTCATTTTTCCAGCCTGCAGCTACCTCCAAAGCCCACCATTGATGTTGGCACTGCTGAGTGTGCACTCCAGGCCAGCCTGGGATACCTTGGCATCATAGACCTCTCCTTCCAACCTCCTAAGTTGTCTTGGGCCTAGCATTGTTGGCTTTGCCTCTCCAGCATTTGATTAGAGGTGTTATTTTAAAATTGTTTGGAGAGGAATGTTGGGAAAGTTTGGCTGAATTGTTGCCTCTACTCTACCATCTTGATCTGCCCTTGCAATTTGACTTAGATTACACTTGGCAGTGGCAGGGATCCACTGGAAAATTTTTTATTGCTCTAGGTTATTTCAGTGACCTACTTATGGGGGATAACATTTTTATACTTCTGTTCTTGCTGTATCTTCTCAGCCAATATCCATTTATAAAATCTAGTGATGTTAACTGGTTAAATTGATATTCATTTGTTAATTACTGGATCAATCTATAATATAGGGAAGATACTAGTTATAACCAGTATTGGTGATATTAAGTAGATACTAACTGGCAAATGATATTGTAGAAAATACATTGGAATTGAGGTTCAAGCTGTTACTATAATATGTCATGAACTTTAGGGGATGGTTTTAAATGTATAAAATTAAATACCTAGGATTACAAAAATAACAAATTATATTGAAATTGTCAATATATTGTCAAAATATTAAAAAAAAAAGAGTTGTCAAAATATTTTTTAAAAGCCCCAAACCTTACGGACCCTATAAAATCTATCCATGAATTTCTTGTAATTTAAGAACCCCTGAATTAGAAGATTTACCACAATCCATCAGGTTTACCCCACCTAGAACCTTGAATGGGAGCAATAATTGTCCCCTGGAGATATGACTTGTTAGTGCAAGTGGGAGGTGAGATAAGGACCTGCAGAGTCCTTATTGGGCTATAGTCATTAATAGTTTGTAATCAAATGAGACAAAGTAAAAAAACACTTTGTAAAACTTACCATATTATATAAATGCTAGCTATTATTATTTGCAGTTCTTTTAAGAATTGTTTACTCATGCCCTTAGCCACGTATCTATTGGGGAATGACTTTTGATCTCATATATTTCTATTATTGGCTAGTTTTATTAAGCCATTACCAGAGATATTAGATAGAAAACAAACCATGAAGGATTTTAAACTATATACATATGTATATGTGTGTGTATATATATATATATATGTATATATATATATATATATATTTACGTATACAAAAACATACATATGTGTGTGTGTGTATGTGTGTGTGTGTGTGTATGTATTCCAAACTATTCTTAAAAGGTGATTTGTAAAAAGGACTAGGATTTTAACTAAACAAAACAACAGTCCAGAGGGTTCATTAGAAATCAGAGTGGGGGATGAGGAAGAAACAATGAAAAGGCAGAAGAGAGATAACTCAAAATAAATTTTATCTACTTTACAATTTCATATAGGACTGCCCATCCCCAGGTAGTATGACATGGTGAGGGAGATGCTATACCTGTTGCTGTACAGGGATGGATGTTATTTCTATGACCACCATAACCCCTTAACTCATCTAGACTTTATAACAAATAATGCATATTAACACTTTATTCAAACTAATTGTCTAAAATACTAAAGGAGGAAGATATCACTTTCTTTGGAATATAATTCTAATCTAGGTTAACAACAATCCTCCCCCCCCTCAAAAAAAATCTAACCACATTTTTTTTTCTCTTTTAAAATTCCCTCTTCTAATTAAACCTTCTCCTACAATGGTACTTACATGCTTGTATTTCCTTCGCTTTGTTCATACTTAGGAAATATTTGGCAACTATTATGTTCCTCTTTTAGCTTCATTAGGCAAATGATGTTGTTTTACTAGACATCAGTAAAGCTAGTCATACCATTTTTCTTTTTTTTTCACCTATACTCCATTTCTGCATAATGTATGTCTTTGTATATACATTAATATTACATACACACGTATATGACAGAATCATATTTGGAAAATGTCTTTCAGTTACAGAATCTGCCATACTAGAAATACGTATCAATATATTTATGTCTATGTTTCTCCATCTATTTTGTGAGCACAGAACTAGGCTATTATCTTTCATGTACTGATTCCACTTAGAGCATAAAACATTAATCATCTTTGTGTAGAATATGCTCATGAGGATTCTGGTAAAGCCCTCTGAATTCTTCATTTCCTTATTGAGGTATAAAATTCCCTTGACAAAGTTATTTTTTTGTCAAGATTAGTTCCTTGTTAACTAGCATAAAGCATATGAATCTTTGTTCTGGCAGTGATGATGTCTTTTTGACAGAATGGGAGATTACCCTTTCTACATCCTGAATTAACCTCACCTTGATGATGAGTTTTATGGGTACTTGTCACATAACTGGCAATTCATTACTGATTAGGTTAATATTTGAACTACCTCTTTGACTTGGCTTTTTAAGGAGAGCTAAATGGAGCAAACCAGA
Source organism: Pseudochirops cupreus (assembly GCA_028627135.1). Taxonomy (NCBI): domain Eukaryota; kingdom Metazoa; phylum Chordata; class Mammalia; order Diprotodontia; family Pseudocheiridae; genus Pseudochirops; species Pseudochirops cupreus. The sequence continues at coordinate 285,798,977 of CM053580.1, read as the reverse complement.
GCAAAGACAGAAACTGTTTTGGATACACATCAAGTTCGGTTCCAGGAAGGGAAGTCTGTGTAGTCATATAGCCCTAGACCCCTCCAAGGAACTATGTACATCAGGGAACTATGTGGCACTAGGAGAGGGGGAAACAATATGGCTTCTGAAATGACATCAGATGGAGTCAATGACTAAGTACTGGGAAGCTCCTAGGTCAAGTGGGAGCTACAGGATCACTAGTTTGCAACAGTGAGGCAGCTATGGTAGAGTGATGTTCCTAGACCCAACTTTGTAGACCTGGGAGAAGAAGTCAGTGACAATGCCAAGTTCTTAAATCAAATAGAAGAGTTTTAAGTAAGAAAGAAACTGAATTTGAGGAGCAACAGAATCATAAGGTGCAAGAGCAAACCTAGACTTCTCTTTTCATGAATTCTGTTTGTCAGATGGAGTGCATGTGCAGGTCCAGGGCTTGGGGCCATAATGACTTTCTCCTTGTTCTTGTTTGTTTGCTTTGCAGGGTCAACCCTAAGAAAGTACTATAAATTTGGAAGATCATATAGATCTCCGAGGGAAGCAGTGCTTACTAGAGTAAGGGGACTGCTTTATTTTTTAACAATGTGTGTATATGTGTATATGAATATTGTGTGTTTGTGTGTGTGTGTGTGTGTATGTGTGTGAAACACGAAGTAGCTCTATGAGTTTGAAGTACTGCCATATATGTCTGGGGAAAATAAAGAATAGGGAAAGATAATTATTTTGATGATTTATGAGTTTGTATGAGTCCATTGTTGTTTTTTTTTCAGGGGTGGTGGTGATACAAAGCCTGTCTTATGTTAGTTTGTGTTTGCATGGAAGCTGAAAATCTTTTCCATTTGGTTGGGAGACTCTTGACATAAAACAAATTTTGACGGTCCCAAGGGAAACCTTAAGTGGGGGTATGAACCTAAAGAGATTTTGTTTTTGTGGGAAACCCCAACATTGAACCTAGTCTGTAGAAACCAAGAGCTTACTTTATGGACAATAGGTTATTTTTTAAATCACTTTGTCCCTCCCAGTAGTTGGACTTGAGGAAGGAAATATGTTATTATTAATACCTGATTAAGCCCAGTATTACTACAATAAGTAGTGCATGTATATTAGCAAATTAATAACATCAAAATTTTATTTCCCTTTTGGTATATGTCTTTATAATATTGTGTAGTATAATATTTAGAAATAGTTCCAAAATCATGCAATATCATTCCTAGGAATTTTTTGGTGTTTCAAGTTGTTCAAGTTTCTCCTCAATATTGTCACAGTAATGTCTTAGACAATGAGGTAGCTAAATTAGAACAGCCGTACTCAAAGTTTCTTCTGTAAGTAATTTTAAAATGCTTTACCTGATAATCTTCTTTTTAATCACCTTCATGTTCAAATATATTCCTTCCTCACCTTCCTAAAGAGTCATCTCTTATAAAAAATAAAAAGGAAAGAGAAAAAAATAATTGAGTAAAACTAATACACACATTAGCCTGATATTATCTGGAATATTCTACACTCAAAGTCCCCCCTCCTATCCAAAGAAAAGAAGGATATTCTGTCGGTTATTATGTTTTTTTAAATAGGTCAGTGTGGGGGCTGTCTCTCCTGCATATGACTAGTCTGCAGTGGGAAGGTAGGTAGTTTGTTAGTTCACAGATTGGGAATTCTTAACCTCTTTTTGTCTTATAGAATCCTCTGGTAATCTGCTGAAGCCTATGGATGCCTCTCATGAAAATGTTTTAAGTACACAAAATAAAATACATAGGGTTGCAAAGGAAACCAATTATTATAAACCACTATTATCAAAGTATTTTTTTTTAAGTTCATGGACTGTAGGTAAAGAAACCATGGAGATGGTACTGTCTCCACCATTATAGATATAATTGCTATAGTCATACCTAGGCAAAACAGTGAAGGAAGGGAAGGTTTTCTTTGGTAGTCCCCATTACTGCTTAGAGTTGGCTTTTGTAATCCAGAATAGCAAAGTTAGAAGTACTGAGACCTTATCACCTTCAAAGGAATTCAAGGAAAACTAGATGGTGGGGCCTCTAAGAACCAAAATAAGAATGTGTCCATGGAATAGTACAGAAAATTTAGAGAAATTTTGTCAAACTTGACACCTTCTTGCTTACCTTGGTACTGTACTACTGTTGTTAGATAGATAGATCAATTGATTGATAATTATGAAACATTTATCTAGTGCCAAGCACTGAGCTAAGCACTGAGGATGTAAATAAGAGCAAGTAAGATAGTAAGATAGATGCCTTCAAGGAGTTTATATTCTTTGTTTAAAAAACATTAGTTTTCATTTATTTTTGTCATAGTTCATTTTATTTAATTCAGTTAATTAATTGTTTATGTTAACATTCTTTCTTTTTGAATTTTGAGTTCCAAATTCTCTCCTTCCCTCCCACCCCTTCCCTATACACTAAGAAGGCAAACAATATGATATCAATTATACATGTGAAATCATGCAAAATATTTCCATATTAGTCATATCACAAAAAAAACCCCAAGAGAATTATACTTCAGTTTGCATTTGCAGTTCATCAGTTCTCTCTCTGGAGGTGGATAACAGTTTTTCATCATGAGTCATTTGGAACTGACTTGGACCACTGTATTGATCAGAATACTCAAGTCTTTCACAGGTCGCAATGTTGCTGTTATTATACAAAATGATATTCTGGTTCTTCTCAATTTACTTTGCATCCATTCATATAGATCTTCTCATATTTCTTTCTAAAATTGCTACCCTTATCATTTCTTGTAGCACAATAGTACTTCATCACAATCATACACCACTACAACTTGTTCAGTCATTCCCCAATTGTTGAACATTCTCTCAATTTACAATTCTTTGTGACCACAAAAAGAGCTGTTATAAATATTTTTGTACATAAAGGTAATTTTCCTTTTTCTCTGATCTCAGTATTGCTGGATCAAAGGGTATGCACAGATTTATAATCCTTTTGGGCATAGCTTCAGATTGTTCTCCAAAATGGTTAGACCAATTCACTGCTCCACTAATAGTTCATTAATATACCTGTTTTCTCTCATTCCCTCCAGTATTTGTCATTTCTGTTAGGTGTGAGATGGTATCTCAGAGTTGTTTTAATTTGCATTTCTCTAAGCAATAGTGATTTAGAACATTTTTATATGACTATAGACAGCATTTATTTCTTCTTCTGAAAGCTGCCTGTTCATATCTTTTGACTATCAATTGAGGAACGGCTCTTATTTTTATAAATTTGACTCACTTTCCTATACACTTGAGACATAATGAGCCTTTATCAGAGAAACTTGATGTAAATACATACATACATACATATATATATATATATATATATATATATATATATATATATATATATATACATAAACACTTCATTATTTATGGAACCTTTTAGCAAAATGTACTGATTGTCTCTCAATTAGGTCTGTTTTTCCTTTTGCTTTGTCTGAGATCATGATCACCACAACTGCCCTCTTCACTTCAACTGAAGCATAATAGATTCTGCTCCAGCCCTTCATTTCAATTCAATATGTATCTCTTGTACACAACATATTGTTAGATTCTGGTTTCTAATCCATTCTGCTGTTTACTTCTATTCTGTGCATTCACTCATCCCATTCACAGTCACAGTTATGATTACTATCGGTACATTTCTCTTAACCTCATTTTCCTCTGTTTATCCGTCTTTTATTTTTTCCTTTTGGGAGGCAATTGGAGTTGGCCAATGACTTGCCCAGGGTCACACAGCTAGACAGTGTCTCAGGCCAGATTTGAACTCCAGGGCCAGTGCTCTGTCTACTGCACCACCTAGCTACATTTCTTTCTCTCTTTTTATTCTGTCCTTCCTCAAAAGTCTGTCTTGCTTCCTACCACTGACTACCCCAATCTACCCTTCCCTTTATCATCCCTTTGTGTATTTCTTATCCCCTTTTCCTTATATCTCCCTATTGAGTAAAATAGATTTCTATACCCAATGGTGTGTGTGTGTGTGTGTGTGTGTGTGTGTATTTATGTGTGTGTATATATCTATGTCTGTATCTGTCTGTCTGTCTATCTATCTATCTATCTATCCATCTATATCTATATCCGCTTTGAAGCAATTCCAATGGGAGTGAGGTTCAAACAATGCCAGTTCTCTTCCCTTCATTTTCCCTTATGAGTTTATATTCTAATAGGGAAAGACAAGCCTGGAGGGAGGGAAGCTGTAAAGCTGTAAGTGGAGAATGAAGAGAAAGTCAGGAAATGATGTGGTACCTACACTGCAGTAAGATAAGGCAAAAGTTCTATCATGATGAGAGAGCTTAGGATGTTCCCTTTCAACAGTACTCTTGGATTTTATTCTGTTACTTGTTTTGACCTTCTGTTTTATATACTACTTACCACTTCTGGTTCTTCATCTCTATGACCTAAATTTTGGGAAAGTATTAGGCTTATCTATGATAAAGGCAAAGGTAAAAAAAGAGGTTAAATGAGGAATAGGACTAAGCTATCTCCTGCATGGAGGGGATGATGATAATGAATGGGGATAAGGAAGGACTGACTACTATAATTTTATCTAGTTTTTGTTTTCATTTTCAGGAAGAATGTTATTTTGACTGAGAAAAACAGACAAAAGTGGTTGGGGATGGTGGAAATGCAAGATTAAGTGAAGAATAGGTGGCTTCTGGTAGCTTCATGTGTCACATTGCAGCTCTGCATCCTAGAGTACTGGGAAAAAAGAAACAAGCAAAAAATCTGACCAGTGAGGTTGTGGTTTGAGATGGGAGAAGAATCTCAGGAAAGCAAAAGGCCAAATGTCCCAATTTTCAAAAAAGGAAGAGTGTCAATTAACCAATAAGCCTACTATTAAATGCCTACTATATTCTAGGCACTGTACTAACCTCTGGGGAGTCAAAGAATGGCAAAAGACAGTCCCTGCCTGCAAGGAACTTCTACTCTAGTGGGGGAGACAACATGCAAACAAATATATACAGAGCAAGTCATATACAGGCTTATAAATAGGAAATATTGAACAGAAGGAAGGCACTAAAATTAAGAGAAATTGGGAAAGTTTCCAGTAAAAGGTGGAATTTTAGCTGGAACTTCAAAGAAGTCAGGGATACTAAAAGGCATAAATGAGGAAGGAAACCACTCCAGACATGGGAGATAGCCAGAGAAAATGTCCATGAGCCAAGAGATGGAGGGTCTTGTTTGAGGAATAGCCAAGAAGTCATTGTCACTAGATCAAAGAGTACATGCGGGTTGGGGGGAGGTTTGTAAGGTATAAGAAAACTAAAGAGGTGTGGGGCGGGGTGGGGGTGGGAGTGGGGGGGTGGTATGTGGAAGCTAGTATATGAAAAGTTTTAAATGCCAAACAAAGGATTTTGTATTCAATCCTGGAGGTAACAGAGAGCTACCAAAGTTTGAGTAAGAAGGCAACATTGTCATAGTATGGAGTCTGCAAACTATAAACTTATAAATTTGATTTTTATTCATGGCAAAAATCTGAAATTCATTATTAAAGGCAGAGCTTGTAATTTCTTATAATTAAAATCCGTAATTGTTTAAAATGCCTAAGGATTCCAGAACTTGCCAGGGCCTGACTTCATTGAGGGCATGCCAGACACAGAACATTTCCTAGTGACAGGATAAATAGATTGGTGGATCAAAGGAACATTGTAGACATAGGAATATAAGTGGGGAAAAGTCAACAGATGTGATTATGAAAGTGGAACTGACAGGTATTGCCATTGTATTGGTATGTGCAGGTGATGGAGGAAAGGCAAAGACTCAAAAATAACTGAGATTTTGAATGTAGGTGACTGTGAGTATTGTGATATTGTTGATAGATATAAAGAAATTGAAAGCAGGAACTTTACCTCAATTGAATCTTGTTAGTCTTTGACAATATTTCTACCTTTCCTATGTTTTTTTTTCTATCTCTCCTAACTGATATTTATAACATTTTTCAACAGCAGCATCTTGAACATACTATAGATATATCCATGTTCCCAATGGATCTTACTCCCTTGAGTTCTTTACACATCTTAAAATAATGTGTAGCCTCCCTGCTGGGCTCCTTCACCAGACTTGCATTGGTACTAGCAGAGTCCCCACAGGTATGGCTGCTAATTTGTGTTCTGTGGGAGCCTATGTGCCTAGCACTATGTCTCATAATCCTCCACTAGTATGTGTCCTTTCCACCATCAGTAAGTACTCAATTACTGCTTAGAAAAGGCATTTCTTCTAATAGTATAGCAAGAACAGAAGTTGCAACACTTTTCCCAATAAAACAAAAAGAATCCTCCACCCCTGGTGCCATGCACAATAGAAAGACGAGTGGGAACAAATTTATGGTAGAAGGGAAGTGATGCACAGATGTAAGGACCACAAACAGCCAAAGCAACTCATAACTACAGAACTCTGGAGCCATGATTTCTTTTCTTTCTTCAGAAAGTCCTCATGATGTTCACCAAGGGACATGGGATTGGTGATGGATGACTCACTTTAGTGCTCATGGGACATGATATTTCAGATGGATATGTCAGTTTGCTGCTGGGGTGCTGTAGATTACTCAGCTGTAGAGCTGTCTCCTCACCAAGCTCAGCTACTTTTGTACTCAGCCAGGCAGGTCACTAAGTCACTGGGATAGTGCTACAAGAATGAACTATGTAAGCTGAATGGATGTTCAGCTGGGTAGATTTTTTTGGTCACTGGACTCTTCACAGGGCACAGTATCTCTGATGGATGGTTCAATCTGTTGGACTCTTTGGGTTTACCTTTTGATGGGTAGCTCAAATCTTCACCATCTTTACCCTCTGGCTTCTCTGGGTTTTTACACTGCTGGAGTGGTACTGTACTCTTTTAACAAGGACAATAACCCTTAGCCTAGGATTAGCAAAAGTCTCTCCTCTTTGATTCCTCAAGACTTTGTCTCAAAAGTTTTTCATCTCCAAGATGGAGACAGAAGAAATTTAGCCTCTTTGGTTTAATAATCCTAGGTGGTGTCCCTCATTGAGGGCCTCCATCTTTATTTATGATGAAAACCCCAGATTTCTCTTGAGTTTGATCGAGATGAGTGATTGGGGCCAACAGGTTCAGTTTGTATATATTTACTTTTTACTTTTAGTAAGTATATGAGCCATTCAAGCCAGCTTCAGATCGTCTCTAAGGTTTGAAACAATTTCCTTTTTGCATTTAAAAAATATTTTTAACCAGTTAAAACTTTCAACCTGTTGAAGTCTCAATGGAATATATTATTACAAATATAATTATCATTACCATAACTGAAAGTGTTACCTAAATAACTGGACTCTATTCTTTCTCTGTCTATACTCTCTTGGTGACCTCATCAGCACCAGTGGGTTTAATTATTATCTCTATGCAGATGACTCATAGATTCATGTATGTACCTGAAGTCTCTCTCTTGAGATTCAGTCCCACATCACCAGTTACCTCTTGAATATTTCAAACTGCATTTCCCAGAGACATCATAGACTCAACATGCCAAAACAGAACTCATTATCTTTCCCCCTAAAACCACTTCTTTCCCCAAAATCCCAATTTCTTTCAAAGCTACCACTATTCTTCAAGTATTCCAGGTTTGTAACCTTGGCTTTATTCTGGAATCTTCATTCCATCTTACCCCACGTGTCCAATCAGTTGCTAAATCCTGCCATTTCTACTTACATAAAATCTCTTGTATCTGATCCCTTTCTCTTCTCACATAGCATCCACCTTAGTTTAGGTTCCCATTACCTCTCACCTTGCAATAGCCTCATAATTGATCTCTTTACCTCAAGTCTCTTCTCAATCTAGGGGTCTACTATTTCCTCTAGGATAAATTATAAACTCATCTGTTTGATTTTTAATCCTTTCACAACTGAGCCTCTGTCTTACCCTCCTTGGCTGTATTTCCAATTCTCTCCAGACTTTATCACCATGACTCAGCTGCTTTCTCATCCTGGAACTTCCCGTAGTGCCTGGGATATTCTCAAAATGGAGTATTCCTCTGCCATGAAAACCCCATTCTCTCATTGGTCTTCTAGGGGCCTCCATTTTGGTGATGGACCTACACTAGCCATGCGTGCCCAATTCCCCTCCCCAGTTGTGCTTCTGACTCTGTGGACTTTGTTACCATTCTCTGCTTTCCCCACTCCCATTATTACCTTCTCCCCGTCACTCCCAACTTTTCGGCTCCTTTTTTTATGTATTGTCTTATTCCATTCCCCATTAGAGCATAATTTCCATGAAGACAGGGACTGTCTTTCATCTGGATTGTATTTGTCGCCCCAGCACTTAGGATAGTGCATGGCATGTAGTAGATACTTAATTAAATATTTATTGCCTGCATACTTTGTTAGTCCAATTTATGTTTCCAGTTTCATTATATATTACTCCCCTTCCCTCACTCTACAATCCAGTCAAGCAATTCTACAATATGTTCCTCATACACAACACTCAATGTCATCTTTGGGCCTTTGCACTGGCTATTCCCTAAATTTGAAATGTACTCCTTCTTTACCACTACTTAAGGAATCCTTCTTTTCTTTCAAGACATAATTCAGGCAGGGGCAGCTAGGTTGCACAGTGAGTAGAGCACCAGCCCTGGAGTCAGGACGACCGGAGTTCAAATCCTGCCTCAGACACATAACACAAAAACTAGCTGTGTAACCTTAGGCAAGTCACTTAACTCCAATTGTCCTACCTTCCCTCCTCCAAAAAAAAAAAAAGGAAAAAAGAAAAAGATGTAATTCAGGCACCATCTTCTATGGGAAGCCTATTCTGATTCCTCCAACTGCTCATACCGTCTCTCCCTAACTTGCATTTATCCATGTATGCACATATATGAATAGAACTGCACTAAAATAAAAATGAGCCTTAGTTCCCTCACTTCTGTAGTTTTGGTTGTAGGATGGCAGAAAAGGGGTCAGAGGGTGGTAAGAACATAGTTCTTCAACCTTCTACAAATATTAACTTAACAGCTAGTACTCTACATACAATCAAATGACTGATGTATAAAAATATCACTGGAGGAACTGAATTGTATCAATCTTAATGTTCTCACTATAACTAAAACCAAGAAACAAAGGGAAATTGCAATCAAATGGAAGGATGGTTCACAGGTTCTCCCTGAAGAGGCAAATAAAGGAGATGGCAAGGGTTGATTTTATTGTGTATCCCACATCAACAACAAATATGAGTTCATGGAACACATGATCATTTTGTAGCAAAGTATTTATTTACTTAGGAGACCTCTTTTAATGCAATTGCAGTTTCAACCTAACATCTATTGCAGGATATGAAGGAATTGAGAAATTCTATGAACTCAATCAGACCTTCTAGTTCATCCTCAACTCATCTGTAAAAATGACCTTCCTAAAGTACAAGTCAGACCATGTCACCCCACTAGTCAATCAACTCCAGTGGCTCCATATCACCATCAGGACCAAATATAAAAATTTCAGGTGGGCATCGAAACCCTTCATAACCTGCTTTGCCAATCATTCTAGTCTTCTTATACCTTACAACCCTCCCACTCTCCAAGCAGTCTGTGATCCAGTGACCTCCTTGACCACTGACCTCCTTGCTGTTCCATGAATAAGACACTCCATCTCCTCACTCAGGGTGTTTTTACTGGCTGTCCTATATAGCTGTAATACTCTTCCTCATCTATGCCTTCTGGCTTCTCTGGATTACTTCAATTCCCAGCAAAAATTCTACCTTCTATGGGAAGCCTTTCCAGATCCCTCTGAATTCTAGTGTCATCCTTCTGCTGATTATTTCCAATTGATGCTGTTTGTATCTGTACATAGTTGTTTGCGCGTTATCTCCTCCATTAGATTGTGAGCTCCTTGAGAGTAGGCACCATGTTTCACCTTTCTTTGTATCCACAGTGCTTGACACATTTGTTATTCAGTCTTTCAGATGTGACCCCATGAACTATATCACACCAATACTGTCCATGGGGTTTTCTTGGCAAAGATTCTGGAGTGGTTTCTCCAGGGTCATACAACTAGGAAGCTTCTAAGGCTGGATTAGAACTCATGTCTTCCTGACTCCAGGTCTAGTGTTCTATCCACTGAACCATCTAGCTGCCTCTGCCTGGCATATCGTAGATGCTTAATAAATGTTTATTGACTGACTCCAAGTTAAATCAACTTAAATATTTCAATACTCTGACAATGCAAAGGAGGGCATAAGGGAGAAGTGGTGAAAAATAGATTGGAAAACATGGTTCAAAGGTAAGGTTAAAGGATTTTAGACAGACAAAACAAGCACAAAAAGATAACAACAGATATAAGAAATTTAAGTATCTGTCAAGACTTCTATAACAACTTTTTCCATGTAAATAACAATGACGTCACCACACTTGTGAAGCCACATACTCTAACCATACAGCTCTCGGTGTGTTTCCTGAGGAAGTAGGAATGACCCTAGAAAACAAGTTGCAAAGAGCAGCTGAAGTACAAGAAGTACACACAGAGGAGATCCATGCCCAAGATGATAAAATTCTAAGGGTGCTGAGGGATTAATTCTCAAGATACATGAATTAGGTGGGGATGTGGTAGCCTACAGTAGAAAAAGAATGCTGCATTTGGAATCAGAGGATCTGGGTTCAAATTCCTCTGTCACTCTTTGTATAAAACTGGAAAAGTCACTTAACTTCCCTGGGCTTCAGTTTCTTCATCTGTAAAATGAAAGAGTTTTACTTCCTGTAAATTCCCTTCCAGTTCTAAATCTATGATGCTATGACAAAGTCTGGAGGAAAAGTCACAAATCTTAGTATCACAAAAAGAAACTGACAATGAGAAAGTACAAACAACTACCAACCCATATGGCTTCTTTTCTACTTTTACTTTTGATAAGAATAATTGTGCACACGTTAAGGGCATTTTCAGAATAAGATCTGAGAAGAATTAATGTTTGTTAAATTGAATTGCTTTCTTTCCACAGTGTCCCTGTATCAGTGGCAATATGAGACTTATCTCCAACCAACACCGAGACCTGTAAATAACCTCCCACCTACCACAATGGTGACACACAGGAAGCTATTCATGACTAAAACTGCAAGTCCTGAAACAAGACACTTCACACTTCTTAGCAACCTTTGAGGCCTCCCCAACTCCAACTCTGATGTACATTTTGCATACTCAACATTTATTATGTATTTATAGATGTGCAAAATTGTCTGCCTGGTAAAGTATAAGCTCCTTGAGGGTAGGAACTTTTTTTTTTGCCTTTGTATTTCCAGGGCCTACCACATGGTAAGTGCTTAATAAATACTTGTTCACTAGCTGGTTGCTTGATTGATTAAATAATTACTAATTCTGTCTCCACCAAATCATTCATACAATAGCAACATTCTCTTCCCTGTCACTTCTAAGTACCTTTTGGGAAACATAGGCAATGTCAGTCATTGCCCTTGTTAGCTACTCTCATTGAGGCAGGTGTTACAAAAGGAACTTCCTTCCATCCTTCAAATGGAAGACTCTTTTAGTTTCAAAGTTTCCCACTACTTGTTGGTACTTCATTTCTCAAGGCTGTCTTCACCTTTCCCAAAGAAAAAGGATAAGAGAGGCTGGCCCACAATGCCCCAGGGGATATCAGACAGCGTTTGAGAGGATTTTTCCTCGCTTAGCTGGAAATCTGCTACTAGCCTTATGCCTAGGTGGTGGTTAGGACAAGGATCTAATGTATTGTCAAAGTCTAATGAGACTTTGTTCCAGACTGCCTAAATGTAATATTCCTTTGTGCCAGGATTTCTTCCTCTGACCAGCATGAAGCTTCTTCCTAAGGGAGGAGGCACTCTGAGTTATTTTTTTCTATCCACACACTTTAATTTGAACTTCATCTTGAAGCACCTTTCTCTAAAGTCAGATTCCTTATGCAATAGTGAAATACTGGAAAGAGTTTCAATCCACTTTTCTGAGCCAAAGCAGCAGTGTTGGACAGTGGAAAGAATGTGGAATTTGGAATGAGGAGATTTGGGTTTCAATCCCACCTCAGACAAATATTTACTAGCTGTGGGAATATGGGCAAGTCACTTATGCCCTTAAAACTATGGTTTCTTCATCTGTAAACTGGATATAATAATAGTTGTATTACCTACCTCACAGAGTTGTTAGGAGATAGCTTATTATCAAACCTTAATACCCTATATAAAAGTTAGTTATTATTATATAGGGGAGATATATTGCCCAAGTCTCCCATCCAGATTAGTTCTGTTTAAAGCTTTGGGCCAGGGTATATACTACCACATGACAATCATGGGCCAAAACTTATAAAAGCTATAAATAAGTATTTATTACATACTTATAATATGTCAGCCACTGTGCTAGGCCTTGGGGAGACAAAAATAAATATGAAATAGCCCCTGCCCTCAGGTAGTTTATATGTTCTCAGGGGAAACAGCATGTGTGTGTGTGTGTATATGTATATGTATGTATGTATGTATGTATGTATACACAAAATAAATATGAGGCAATTGTGGAGAGGTAAAGCAGGAAAGATCTCATGTAGAAGACGAGACTTAGATGAACTGAATCTTTATGGGACGGCTGGTACAAAGGCACAGAGATGGAAGAGTGCTATGTGTAAGAGAAAGATCAAGGTCAGTGTAGTTCAATTATAGTACATGATGGGAATAATATATAATAAGTCTGAACATGAGATTAGTGTGAGATTACCAAGCATCTTAAATGCAAAACAGAGGAAATTACATTCTATCAAAGGGGCAATATTACTTTATCTGAAATTACTGAGAGGGAAGGACTGGGTTGGATTTTTGTTCTTATTTTACTTTTCTTTGTTTCCCTAGGACTTAATATAGTGACTAGCACATAGTGGTTGTTTAGTAAATGTTTGCTGGTTGATTTTCATCCCATCTCTTCCTATGAAAAAAAATTCTTTGTCTTCACTATAACCTCTAATCTCTATGTTCCTCAGGACTTTTCACAGGCAATCATTTTGCTCTAATGATTCTCCTTCTTTCCCAATCTTAATGCTTTAGAGAAACTAGTTCAACACTACACTATCCTTTACTCTTGAATCCCTTGCTGCCTTGTTTTGTATTGTTAGGATTCTCCTACCCCATCATACTCTCTCTATCCCAATGCTCTGAGATCCTGCCTTTCATTGAACTAACCCTGTTCCAAGTCCCCCCGCTGCTTACTCCCTTATGATACCTCTCTCACCCTGACCCACCAATGTTCTTTTCTTCATTTACTCACTCCCTTTCACTGTGCTCTCTGGAATCCTTGCTCCATAGATAATAAATTTTATCACCACCTCTCCCTCTGTTGAGATTCATTCAATTCATATTTATTACCCAAGCAATCTTTAGAAAACTGTTATCTAACAACCTCTAGGATATTCTCTTTCATTCCTCAAAGAGTTCAATGCCTGGTTCTCTGCCCTTCTCTCCTCCTCAACTTCTGCCATCATGCTAGAGAATTTTGACATACAAAATGATAGTCCCTTAAGCACCCTAACTTCCCAGTTTCTCAAATGAGTAATTTCCTATGACCTCCATTCTACCTCAGCTTACACAGAGATGATCATACACTCAATCTTGCCATCATCTATAAGCATTCTACTTCCATATTCATGAACTCTGAAATTCCTTTATCTGACACCAGTCTTATCTATCATTCTATCTTTCCCTCTACTTATGATTACAAATCCTGTTCTTTGTCTTCATGATGACTTCCAATCCCTCTATCCTTCAGTTATTCCCCAGGCCATTACCCTTGCATTGGATGCACTTGCCTCTTTTTCCAATCTTGATCACTTTAGCAAAGCAGTTCAACTCTATACTAATCTCTATTTTCAGTCCCTTATCCCCATTAACCTACTGTTAAACATGCCCTGCCAAACCCAACCTTGGATTAGGCCCACCATTCACTGCTGTTTACATTTGTGTGCTGATAAATGGAGCTAGAGAAAACCAGAAAAAAATGTGCTGTGTTCATGACAAATTCATGTTACATAATTTTAATTGGGTCCTCACTATAGCAAACCAATCATTTTCTACTTTCCTAATTGATTTACTATCCCACATACCATAACAATTTTTCCAAATCTTTTCATTTCTTCTCAAACTTCCCCTCTTCCCATTTTCTCAGCTAAAAACCTTAACTCATGTTTCACTGAAAAAAAAAATGAAGTCATTTTCTGAGAGCTCTGTTTCCTCCCCTCCTTATCTCTTATCACTCAGATGCTTTCCCACTACCTCCTCCTTTTCCCCTGTCTTACATGAAGATAGTTTTTTTCCTTGCCAAAGCAAACTCCTCTCCGTGTACATGCGGTCGCATTTCATACAAATTTCTTCCACAGATTACCCTATCTCTCATCCTCACTTTCTCACTAATCTTCAATCTATCTATTGGTTGCTTTCCTACTACCTATAAACATTCTTACTTCTTCATTCTTTTAAAAAATATTAATTTGATTAGTTCAGTCCTGCTAGATATAATTCTATAAATCTTCTCCCTTTCATGGCTAAATACCTTGAGGAAGTCATTATACCCTAAACTAACTCATTAACTCCCCACTCGCCCCTGCTCAAAGCTTTCACTCTTCCAAATTTTCTTATTACTGTTGATGTCCTGGCCAAACTTCTATTCATCCAAGCTGGCAAAGTAGGTGTTATCCTCAATTCCATTCTCTCTCTCACCTCCCATATCCAATCTGTTGTATATCATGTTGATTCTCTCATCAAAACATTTCTTATGTGCGCCCCCATTTCTCCTCTAACACTGCCACCTCCCTGGTACAGGACCTCATCACTCACACCAAGACCATTTGCAATAGTCTTCTGACTTTAATTCTTTCCCCATTGCAGGCAATCCTTCACTCAGCTGCCAGACTGAACTTCCTAAAACACAGGTTTGACAGTGTCTCTCTCTATTCAACGAGGTTCGAGGTTCGGTAGGGTTTGTTTGTTTTTTAAATTTCTACCAGGAGTAAATGCAGAATCTTCAATTTGACTTTTAAAGTTCTTCATTACTTGCACCAGTTCTTACTTTCTAGCCTTCTTAATGCTATTCCCCTCAAGTTATACTGTGACCCAGTGACACTGGCATCCTTGCTGTCCGTCACATAGGACACCACATCTCCCACCTCCCATTTTCACTGATTGTCCCCTGTGCCAGTATTAGTTAGTTTCTCTTTTCATCCCCACCTCCATATTTCTCTGGCTTCCTTCAAGTGACAGCTAAAATCTCACCCTCTACATTGAGCCTTTTCCAGTTTCATTCAATACTAGTGCTCTCTCTTTGAGATTACCTCCAATTTATACCGTATATATCTTGTATGTATATAGTTGTTTGCATGTTGTCTCTAAGTATTTGGTGGGCCTGATGCATGTACTGCGTTAGTTAAGATTTGATACTGGGACAGAAAGAGGCACTTATAAGTTGTTGGACAGTGTAATACCAAGCAAAAGCAACTTCCAAGGTTTGGATTACCGGCATAGCAAACCGCATTTATTCAGCAAACATTCACAGAACAGAAAAAGTCAAAATACAGTATAACTCATTAATTTAGCAAGTAAGTTCTCAATTCAATTGCAAAGTACCAAGGTCTAAGTATCCCACCCCTGGATCAGTAGTCAAAGTAGCCCACTCCTGGGCAGTACATTCATTTAGTCTCTTCTCAAATGGAGAATAGTTTCCAATCATAAACAAAGTACATTCATTTAGTCAATCACAGAGCACCAAAAAGGCCAAAGGTTTCCCACCCCTGGACACTACTGAATTACAACACCATCCATTAACACCAAGCACTTTCTCAAAAGGGGCAGGAGAGCACAAAAGGCCAAGATATCATCTCAGCATTGAAAACCCAAGGAAAGGCCCTTCTTTCATCTTGCCCTGAGGAAAGCCCTCAGCAATCTCAGTTCCTGGGGAGACAAGGCTCAACAAAGCCATAGTCAGTGTCCTCATCAAGTCACTCTCTGCCTATAGAACAGTCCCAGAACCCCTGAAAACATCAGCAAGGTACTCTTCCAGGATTTCTGTGAATATACCACAAGAAAATCCTCCTTCAGGGCTTCTGAACCAACAGCAAGGTTCCAGGACCTCTACAACAACTGTCCTTTACCAGCAGTGAATCTGGCAAAACAACATCAAAACAGACAGACAAAATACTGGCATCACAGCTATGCCTCCTCAGTTGTTGGCAGCTCCGGGTGGCAGTTCTCAAAAATCCTGGGCAGCTCCAACAGGCTCTCAGCAGTCTTTCTCTCAGCAACTCAGTCTCCAAAATACCGGATACTGCTCTCCAAAAGTCCTTCTGGCCTTCTCTTGGCTTGGGCCTCTCTCCCAATTCACAGCTCCTCCCAGTTCAGCCCTCTCTTTTCACATCAACAAGTCCATCCCACAAGTGGGATTCACAAGCTCTGGGTTTTAATACTCAACCCAAAAATCAAGCCAATACAGGGGCATCTCCCAATTCCATTACCATTACAGACAGTTAACCAAAGGAAATTTATTCAGCACTAATACATCAAGAATATGCAACAAGGATATAGTGGCACTTAGTTTCTACAGATGTTGTTCCTTGTCTCCATATGGCAATGCATGTTTTCAGCCTGGTAAGGTGTGGTCCCTAGATATCCACCAAGTCTGAGGGGGCACCCAACTGGATAGGACTTCTAATGTCTTTGGGTGAACACCTAATGTGATTCAGTGAAGCACTTCAATACAGCCACAGGCTACCAGGAAATCAACCATACTGGCCCAGGTTGTGACAGATTTATGTTAGCTAATTTCAACTGGGTCTTTGCTGTAGTACAACAATCCTTTTATTTCTCTCTAGTCAACTGTCTATCCCACTCATTACAGTGACTTTCTCACTTTTAGCCTCCCACTCTTTCTTCCACTCTCTCAACCATAGAGCTCATTTGATACTTCTCTAAAAGTATCAAGGTCATTAGGCCATGAACTCACTTTTCTCTCCTTTTCGTTTTGGTGTCCCTGAAATAACTCCCTCTATTTCCTCTTTTATCCCAGTGTCTGGTGAAGAGGTGGTTTTTCTCTTCACTAAACCAAACCCTTCTATATATACTCTTAATCCCATCCCTTCCTGTCTTCTCTAGCAGATTGTATCCATTATCATTTCCTCTCTAATCTTCCATCTCCCCCATCTTTTAGGTTCTTTCCCTGCTTACTACAAATATGACTACTTTCCCCATTAAAAAAAAATCACTAGTTACTGCCATCCCTGCAAGCCATCAACCTATCTCCCTCTTTACCTTCTCATCTAAACTCCTTGAGAAACTGTTCTCTTCAAACTTACTAATGACCTTTTAATTGACAAATAAAATGACCTCTTCTCAATTATCATTCCTCTTAAACTCCTGCATCATTTGGCAGTGTCAATCACCTTATCCTCATGAATATTCTTTCCTTTCTGGCTTTTTTATACTCTTTATTGCTTCTTCTCCTACCTGACTTCTCCTCCTTCTCCTTTGCTGGCTCCTCATTCATATCATACTGCCCAGCTATGTGGTATCCAAGGCTTTGTCCTGAGCTCTCTTCTCTTTTTACTCTATCACTTGGTTATCTTATCAACTCTCATGCATTCAATTATCATCTTTATGTGGATAATTCACACAAATGTATGGTATACATATATCATATTATATGTGCATGTATCTATCTATCTATATTATATATATGTATGTGTGTGTGTTTGTGTACATATATATCCCTATAGATATGTACGTGTGTATACACACACACACATACACACTTACACATATGACTTTTCTGAGCCACAGTTCCACATCAAAACTGGATGTCTGTAGATATCTCAAAATAATACGTTTTAAAAACTCTATAACTTCCCTCCTAAACCTATCCTTCTTCTTATTATTATTCCTATTAAGGCACCACCATAATCCTAGCTACCTTGGTTCACAACCTTGGTGTCATCCTCAATTCCACAATCTTCCTCACTACCCATATCTAATTAATTGTCAAATCTGGTTTTGATCTCTACAATTGCTCTAATGTATATCTCTTTCTCTCAACTTCCAGTCACCACCCTAGTTCAGGCCATTATCATCTCTTGACTACACTATTACAAAAGCCTTCTAATTGCTCTCCTTGTCTCAAAATCTTCTCAGCTCCAATCTATACTCCAAAAAGCTGCCAAAGTGTGTTTCCTAAAGCATGTCTGGCAACTTCACCGTCTTCCTTAATAAATTCCAAAGTCTCCCTATAACCTCTAAGATAAACATAAACTTCTCTGTTTTGCATTTTAAAACTTTCACAACCTGGCCTTTTTTCTATCTTTCCATTCTGGCATATTGCTCCTCTTTACATACTTTACATTCTAGCCTACTGTCTTGTTCACTGTTCTTCGCATATAACACTCCAACTTCTCTCGGTACCTTTGTACAAATTAGCTCTCATTTTCACCCCTCAGAATTCTTAGCCCATAAGAAATGATGAGCAAGAAGATTTCAGAAAAAATCTGGAAAGACTTACATGAACTGATGTTGAATGAAGTGAGCAGAACCAGAACATTGTACACAGTAACAGCAACATTGTGTGATGATCAGCTATGACAGCAGTTCTCAACCTGTGGGTTGTGACCCCTTTGGGGGTCGAATGACCCTTTCACAGGGGTCACCTAAGACCATTGGAAAACACATATTTCCAATGGTCTTAGGAACCAAGACACAGCTCCTCTATCTGTCTCCAGGTGGGTCCACCCACATGCAGATACACCCACATATGACTACTGAACCACTGAACTATGATTTACTTAGCTCTTCTCAACAATACAATAATCTAAGACAATTCCAAAAGATTCATGATGTAAAATGTTATCCACATCCACAGAAAGAACTGATAGAGTCTGGATGCAGATCAAAGCCTACCATCTTTTACTTCTTTTCATTGTTTTTTTTTCCTTCTGCTGTTTCTTCTTTTACAACATGACTAATATGGAAATATGTTTTATATCGTTTCTTATGTATATGTATGTGTGTGTGTGTATACATATATAACCTACTTCAAATTGCTTACCATCTTAGGGAGAAGGGAGGAGGCAGGATGGAGAAAATTCAGAACTCAAAGTTTTATTAAAAATGAATGTTAAAAATTATTTTTACATGTAATTAGAAAAAATAAAATACTATTTAAAAGAAAAGAAAAATTCTTAGCTTCTTGAAGATTCAGCTTAAATATTATCTTTTGAAGGAGCCCTTTCAAGGTTCTCCCAGATGCTGATACTTTCCTTGTAATTATTTCATTTATTTATATGTATGTACATGTTGTATACCACCAATAAAACATAACTTCCTTGAAGTCATGGACTATTTTAACTTTTTTTTTCCTATCCCAGTAATTAGCATAGTACCTGACATAGTAAGGGAGAATGAGGAGTGGAGAATAACTTTGATGTTACCTATCTGGATGACTGAAAGGAGAGATAGAAAGGGTGAAAAAAAAAGAAAAGAAGCAAGCATTTAGTAAGCATGTGCTGTGTGCCAATTTCTAGTTGAATTCCTAGAAGGAGAGGGAATTCACTACAATCTGAAATGGAACATTCTCTTTGTCAGCTCTAATTGTTAGGAAGCTTCTTCTGGCATCAAGTTTAATTCTGCTTCTTTGCAGCTTCCACTCATTATTCCTGATTCTACCCTCTTTGGCCAAAGAGAACAAATTTAACCTCTCTTCCATGTAATAATTTCTCAGGGACTTGAAAGAGGCTAGTTTGTTCTCTCTGAATCTTATGCAGTTTATACATCCTAATCCAATATTCACATGTGATTTGGGCTTAAGGTTCATCATCCTGGTTGCTCTCTTTTGCATGCTTTTCAGTTTATCAATATCTTTCTAAAATTCCACATTCAGAACTGAGCACAGAATTTAAGATGTGGTCTGACCAGGGCAGAATACAGAGGGACTCTCATCTTCTTATTCCTAGAAGGTATGTATGTATAATATAGATCATGATCACTTTTGGGGGGAGGTAGGGACTGCCATATCACAAATACTATCGACTCACATTGAGCATGGAACTCACTAAAACTCCCAATTTTTTTCAGTCTAACTGTGTACCCAGTAATTGTAAAGCGGATATTTTTAAAGCCAAAATATAAGCTTTTGTTTCATCTTACTAGATTTATCTCATTTCTTTCAGGATTCTTTAGGTTGGTCCCATGAATTTTTGTTCAAAATATTTTGAAAACTATTTCCATAGAATTAGTTTCCTTTGTAATCCTACATCTTTTATTTTATACATTTGAAACATTTGAGAGTCCCATAGTTTAGCTAGATTGTCAAAAGCGCCTATGATACAAAAAAATGATAGGAATCCCTACTCTAGCCTATCAATATCTCTTTTGAATTTTCACTCTTATCCAGTGTGTTAACTATATCTCCTAGTTTTGTTCCATATATAAATTTGATAAGCATACTGTCTATACTTTTATTCCAGTTAGTGATAAAAATGTTAAACTGAACAGAGATAAACATAATACCATTCTTGCCAAATTGACATTAAAACATTTATGACTACTCTCTTGAATCTAACCATTCAATCAGATCCAAATTCATCTAACTGTATTATTGTCTCATTCACATATACCCCCAATTTTAAAGTTAAAAGCCTAATATTATCTGTATAAGCAATATCAATAACATCCCATTGTATGAATACAGTAATCTCACCAAGAAAGAGGTAAGGTTAATCTAGTATGACCTGCTCTCACTGATTCCTTTCTTAGAAATTCACTAATAATCTCTTTCGTGATCTGCTTCAATATTTTCCCAGGAATTAAAGTCCAGTTAATTGATCTACATTTTGCACACTTCATTATTTCCACTGTAAAAAATAATGAGGAAAGCTCACTTCACCGGTCCTGCAGAAGCCCCTGTTCTTCACAATTCAAAAAATACTTCTGGTAGTGGCTAAGCAGTCACAAGTGTCGGGCCTTTGGGTCCCTGAGGATGTAGTTTATTTTGGGGCGTGAGGGGAATTAGAAAGGGAGGAGGAGGAATGAACTACAGCTACAAAACTGAGGCAAGGGGAGGCTAGGCGACGCAGTGAATGGAGAGCACCAGCCTTGGAGGACCTGAGTTCAAATATGGCCTCAGACACTTAGCACTTACTAGACCCTGTGACCTTGGGCAGCTCACTTAACCCCAATTGTCCTGCCCTCCGCCCCAAAAAAGCAAAATACAAAAACAAAAACAAAACCCAAGTCAAGAAGATTTTGGGGTGGGAATATGGAATAATAGTTGAGAAAAAGTGTCTTAAATAAGTCTTGTAGAAAACAAGGGATGAAGGAATAGGGAGAGATAGGAGAAGTAAGATAATTTGTGACAACTGGACAAAGTTTTTTAAAGGAATAGTTGAGGGTCTTATACCTAATCTGAAGATGGCCCCATAGGAAACTACTGAAAGGTCCAAAGAGGAGAAAAAAACATAATCAAAGCAACAGGCTTCAGATAAGAATATTTTGGCAAAGGTGTTAACAATCACCTGGACAGACTGTTGAAAGCCCAGTCTGGTGAAAAGTTGTTTGCGTTAGTCTAGTCAAGAGCAGATCTATGGCCTGGCAAATAAAGAAAGGTTACATCAAAGGAACTCAATTAGCTAGAGCTTTTGTATACATAGCAGTGTAATTACCTGAGTTTTTAAAAATGCCTGAGAAAGCATTGGGGATTATTGTAGTTATAATTGCCCAGCTTTTCTTAAGTAATCCTGTTTAGTAACAAGGATAAAAACAAACTCACCAGGCAAATCTATAAATCTGTACTCTTTGGAAGCAGTGTAAATTTGATCCAATCAAGCTTTCCCCTGGAGTTGCTTCTCTTCAGGCAATCAAGTATTAGCTGGGTGCTTCCTATTGGACTCAAAAAGCTACTGAAGAGGACAACTACAAGTAGCTCCAGAAAGAATGAAGTGGCTGGGCCTAAACTGAAAGGAAGCTTAGCTGCAGATGTGTCTGGTGACAAAAGGAAAGTTTGATGCTATAAAGATCAATATTGCCTAGGTAGGAACCTGGAGAGTAAGACCTATGAACCAGTGTAAGCTGGATGTAGTCAAACAGGAAATAGAAAGATTAAACATCAACATCTTGCGGGTCAGTGAACTTAAATGAACAGGAATGGGTGAACTTAATTCAAGTGATCACTATATATACTACTACTGTCAAGAAACCCTAAGAAGAAATGGAATGATCCTTACAGCCAATAAAAGGGCAAGAAAAGCAGTGCTAGGGTATAATTTCAAAAATGACAGAATGCTATGTATTTGAATCCAAAGCAAACCATTCAGCAACACAGTAATACAGCTCTGTGTTCCAATCACTGATGCCAAAAAAGGCCAAGGTGACTGGCTCAGTTCTATAAAAGCCTACAACATCTTCTAGAAATAACATAAAAAGACATCACATTCCTCATAAATGCTAAAGTAGGAAATGAGAAGATAATAGGACTAACAGGCAAGTTCAGCCTTGGAGTACAAAATTAAGCAGGGCAGAGACTAATAGAGTTTTGTCAAGTTAACTCACTGATCATAGCAAATATTCTTTTTCAACAACCCAAAAGGTGACTCTACACATCAACAGATGGTCAATAGAGAAATCAAATTGATTATATATTTTGCAGCCTAAGGTGGAGAAACTCTATACAATCAGTTAAAGTAAGACCTGAGTTGACTGTGGCTCAGATCATGAGCTTCTTATTGCAAAATTCAGACTTAAATGGGAGAAAGTAGAAAAAAGTTATTAGACAGTATAGGTATGAACTAAATAGCATCCCTTATGAATATGAAGTGGAAGTGATGAATAGATTTAAGGGATTAAATCTGGTAATAGAGTATCTGAAGAACAATTGTCCAAGGTTCACAATATTGTACAGTAGTATAGCCCCAATGCAATATTCACAGCACCAACAGCAGCTATGAATATGCCAGCATAGTTCTGCATTGCAAAATATGACAGACTCTCCATATGGAAGACAAACCAGAAAGCTGAATCCCAAAATCAGAAAACTGAATCTATCATAGCCACAAAGAAGTTAATATACCATATCCCTCTAGCTCTAACTGTTCTGACTCCCAGCTTCCTCTGGGCTCTGCTCCACCCATTCAGCAAACTCCTCCCACCACAGTCTCCATATGATTACATTTGGCCTGTTAGGGGGAAAAGAAGATTTTCAAAGCAGGAAAGATCTTCAAATTCCCTTACACCTATTAAGGGGCAGGGAAGATCTTTGAATTACCATTACCATTACAAGGAGGCAGTAAAAACAAAATAAAACAAGATAAAAACTTCTCAAAGAAAAAGAAGAGCAGGAAAGTAAAATGGCTATCTGATGAGGCTTTCTAAATAGCTGAGGAAAGAAGGAAAACAAAAGGTAAAGGGGAAAGGGAATGATATATGCAACTGAATGCAGAACTCTGACCAGTTACAATTGGACAACTCAGCTTCTCCCGTCTTGTCCTGTCCTGTCCTATTCTGTCCTGCCTTGTGCTGTCCTGTCCTGTCCTGTTCTGTCCTGCCTTGTCCTGTCCTGTCCTGTCCTGTCCTGCCTTGTCCTGTCCTGTCCTGTCCTGCCTTGTCCTGTCCTGCCTTGTCCTGTCCTGTTCTGTTCTGTCCTGCCTTGTCCTGTCCTGTCCTGTCCTGTCCTGTTCTGTCCTGTCCTGTCCTGTCCTGTCCTATTCTGTCCTGCCTTGTCCTGTCCTGTCCTGTCCTATTCTGTCCTGCCTTGTCCTTTCCTGTCCTGTCCTGTCCTGCCTTGTCCTGTCCTGTCCTGTCCTGTCCTGTCCTGTCCTGTCCTGCCTTGTCCTGTCCTGTCCTGTCCTGCCTTGTCCTGTCCTGTCCTGTCCTGTCCTGCCTTGTCCTGTCCTGTCCTGTCCTGTCCTGTCCTGTCCTGCCTTGTCCTGTCCTGTCCTGTCCTGTCCTCCCCTCAGGGTGTTCTGCTCAAAGGAAGGTAAATTTTGATGGCTGAAACCTACTTAGCTAGCTTTGGGTTTATTGGCTAGATTTCCTTCTTAAAGATGGTGCCTTAAAACCCATTCAATCTGGATCTCATTGATTGAACAACAATAGCCTGTCCAAGCACCACTTAATGGTTATTATTTTGGGCCCTACTGTCTCAGAGTGAATATAGATAGTAACTGTTTCTCTTCCAGCCAGCAACCCTGAGGGTCTTCGCCTCCCAGTTTGATTTTTTTTTTAAACTTATTAAAGGGGCAATCCCTTGACTCACTTTTTAAAGAGGCCTATTCACTGAATGTTCATTGCCTTAGTCAAAGTGAGAGCAGGAAAAAAACCTTAGCTTCAAAAGGTCAAAGTCTCTCACTGCATCCTGGGCCATCTCTAGTCATCCTGATCTATATTTGAGCACTAGAACCAGATGGCTCTGGGGGAAAAAGTGAGGTTGGTGACTACAAAGCCCTTCCTCACTCAAATACAATTCAATTGCAAGTCATGTCATAATTTCCCTGATGTCATGGTCCTCTTCAAGAACAAAGAATAAACCACAACCACGCAATAGTGTTATCTTATTTCTTTCACTTATAAGCAAAGTACATCATGTGAAATGCCAGGCTGGACAAATCAAAAAACCAGAATTAAGATTGCGGAGAAATATCAACAATCTGAGATATGCAGATGATAGCACTCCGATGGCAGAAAGTGAAGAATAATTAAGAAGACTCTTGATGAGGGTGCAAGAGGAGAGTGCAAGGGGTGGCTAGGTAGTTCGGTGAATAGAGCACTGGCCGTCGAGTCAGGAGGACCTGAGTTCAAATCTGGTCTCAGACACTTAACACTTAGTAGCTGTGTGACATTGGGTAAGTCACTTAATCCCAATTGCCCTGCCTTCCAGGCCCCCCCCCCCCGAGAAAGAGAGAGACAGAGAGAGAGAGAGAGAGAGAGAGACAGAGAGAGAGAGAGAGAGAGCAAAAGCTGCCTTGAAGCTTAACATAAAAAACAAACAACTAACATTATGGAAACTGGTCCCATCACTTCCTGGCAAATGGAGAAGAAATAAAACTAGTGTCAGATTTTATATTCTTAGACTCAAAGATCACTGAAGTGGCAACTGCAGCCATGAAATTAAAAGACGCTCACTCCTTTGAAGGAAAGCTGTGTTTGTCCTTCATTTTTGAAGAGGATGATGACATCAGGGAAATGATGACATGACTTGTAGCTGACTTTGATTTGAGTGAGGGAGGACTGTGCAAGGTCACCAGCCTCACTTTCTCCTCCAGAGCCATCTGGATCCAGTGACCAGATATTCATCAGGATGTCTGGAGATGGCCCAGGAAGGAAAGCCATGACAAATCTGGAAAGCATACTAAAACACAGAGATATCAATACTTGCCAACAATACTGAAGGAAATTAATACAGACTGTTCATTGGAAGGATAAATACTGAAGCTGAAGTTTAAATACTTTGGTCAGATACTGAGAAGATGTGACTCATTGGAAAAAGACCTTGATATCAGAAAAGATTGAAGGCAAAAGGAGAGGATGAGATGGACAGATAGTGTAAAGAAAATAATGAATATGAGCTTGGACACATTTTAGGAGGTAGTGGAGGACAGAAGGTTCTGGTGTGCTATGATGCATAAGGTCATGAAGAGTCAGACTGATGAAATGACCAGGATAATGATACCTACTATTTTAGGAGTCTATACAAGGATCAGAAACAGGTTTTATCAATCATCAATAAACATTTATTAAGCACATAATGTGTACCGTGCACCAAGATTGCAGTCTAGATATAGTAATAAGACAGCACATATTAGACAATGAGAACAATGAAGTGTGGAAATGCATAGCTTTGGTCTTTTCTCTTATTAGTGTACTCTAGTAAGCTGAATATTGAGAAACATTGAGAAATCCATTGTCATGCTTTCTGTTCCTCTCAGTTAGCAATGTTTTATCACAGGTAGGCACACCCTCCACTATATATTTATCTGACAGAGAAAATACTCACATTCTCATAGGTCAACATAAGAGTCACACAAGCCTCAGATTTCAAAGTACGTTCAGATAATATTCCCTTATCTCAACAGTTTTATAATAAACCATGGTTTGCCAAGGGAAAAAAAAAAAGGTTGTGAACAAAAACTATGTTTCCTTTCAGATTACATTGCTGACTAATTCCTCCTCTCCCTCATGATGATGAAATTCCAGGATTTTGAAATTCCTCTGAAATATGTCTGGCACAGTAGATGAAAGTATTGAATCTGCAGTCAGGAAGACTTCAGACATTTACTAGCTGTGTGATCTTGGGCGAGTCAATCAACCTCTCTGTCTGCCTCAATTTTCTCATCTGTAAAATGGGAATAATAGCACCTACATCACAGAGTTGTGAGAATAAAATGAGATAATAATTATAAAACACATTTCAAGCCTTAAAGTACTATATAAATGCAAACTAATTTGGAACTCAATTTTTAAAAATGTATGTTAAAATTTTTAATGTAATTGGGAAATATATTTAAAATTCATATTTTATAATATACATATTATAAAATATATCTAAAAATATTTCAAAGAGAAAAAATCAATGAAGAAAATTTATGATTGAGACAAAAAGGAATTATTACAGAAATGTAGAGTTGAAATGGACCACAGAGACCTTCTAAATGACAAAGAATCTCCTCTCTGATATTTTAATGAAGTGGTTATTCTTCCTCCAAGACTTCCAGTATTTGGGAGTCCACTACCACCAAAAAACAGCTCTTTGCATTTCTGGGTACCTTTAATTTTAGGAATTTTTCTTCCCCTTAAAATTGAGCTGAATTCTTCAATTAGCAATTTCTACCCATTGCTCTAAATTCTCTCCTCTGGGACCAAGCAGAACAAGTCTAATCAATTTTCCACAAAATAAATACTTTTATTTTCCTCCTAAGTCTTCTCTTTTATAGGACAAATAGTCCATCCAAAAAGTAACTGTTTGGCATGCTTGATTATGAGCATACTATCTTAGTTACGCTTTTATGGAAACTCTTCAGCACAGAGATATCTTTTCTAACATGGAACACCCAGAACTAAAGACACCTCTCCAGACACAATCTGACCAGCAGGATGATCAACGACACAGGTATGCTAGTAAATTAAGCCTTGATTTGTAGCTGGTTTCTCAGCTGTTGAGGGCCATGGGCCAGTGAGACTCTAACCCTGATGGCTGAATAAGCCCCCTCAGATGAAGGGCAGGCTGGCTGCCAGGCCTGTATCAGTTCCCCAACTCCAGGGAAGAGTTCAAGCACACACAGGTGTGAGGATTGGCTCCTCAAGATAAAGCATGGTGTTTTCACCCCCAGCCTGGGAATACTATAGTGTGCAATGTCCACAGGGGAAAGACATTAGGAAGCATCCTATAAAAGGCTTGTACTTAGACAATAAAGGAGACTCTATTTTCCACCATTCTTTGAGTCCCTGTCTCTCTTTTAACTCACCCTCTCTCACAGCCTCTGGGTAGATAACTCTCTCAGCCCTTCTGGGGGATAGCTGGCCTCCCCACATTCTCTCAGCTCTGCCATGGAAGGCAGGGTTCCCTGCCTTGGCCCACTTCACTCAGCTGTAAATTTTCACACTGAAAATTTAACAATTTACTCTTGATAGTCCATTCAAGCTAGTTCCAAAATATACCTATCGCCATCTTTGTTCAGGACATTTACTTTTATTAATGTAGCCTAAAATAGTTATTGCTGGTTTTTATTTTATTTTTGCTGTTATGTACCAATGTTGACTCATATTGAGATTGCAGTACACTAATATCCTCAGATTTTTTTTATACAAATTATTGTCTAGCTGCATTTCCCACTTCCTGTATTTAGCTGATTTTTTTTAAGCTAAGTATAATAATTTTAGAAAAAGTTCTATTTTCTTTATTAAACCTAATGCTAATAAATTCATTTTTATTAGGTTTGGTTCACTGTTCTAGACTGTTGAGGTATTTTGGGATCCTGACTGTTATCTAGTATTGTAGTTATTCCTCCTAGCTTTGTGTCATCTGCAAATTTAAAAAGCATGTCATTTGTTTTCATTCAAGTCATGTAAAAGCTGAACATAGTAGGATTATGAACAGATCCCTGGGACACCCTGAAAATATTTATTCTATTAAAGATTATTCCTGTGTCTTGTCATTCAGTTCTGGATCTAGTTAACCATATTATCATCTGGTTAGCCCATGTCTTTCCATCTTGTCCACAAAGCTGACCTTAGAGATTTTGTCACATACCTTGCTGAAATCCAAGCATACTCTATTTATGGTGTATCCCTAATCTTACAGTCTAGTAATCCTATCAAAGAGGAAGGAAGGAAACAAGCATTTGTTACATGCCAGGCATCGTGCTAAACACTAGGGATACACATAAAAGTAAAAAGACAGCCACATACAAGTAAAAGGAAACCCTGTTTTAAAGGAGCTTACATTCTAATAGGGAAAGCATCACATAAAAGAGAGATGAAAATCTGTAGAGAAAGGGGTGGAGATACTTTGTGTAGTAGCATGGTTTTGAAGTCTGGGAGTTAGGATCAGGGCCAGGAGAAGACTGAAGGCTGGCTTGTATCTCTCCATAAAATGGAAGCCCCAGAAGGAACTTGTCTGTAGAAAAATGGCAAGGGGCAGAGCTATTACGAGGGATAATCCAGGTTAAGAAGACCACAAGGAGTTATATGTTCCAGAGCAAGGAGACACCAGTGGCTGAGAGAAGTTCCAGGATGAGATAAAGATAGCGGCATGGTTTCAAAATCTGGAAGCCAGGAATATTGTTGGAAAGAAAATGAAGGTGGCTTGGGCCCCTCTATAAAATAGAGACCCCAGGAAGAACTCACTAAAGGGAGATGGAGGAGAGTCTTACAGGGGGATATTCCACGTTAAGAAGAGGTCATTTGTTTTTCCAGGGTGAGGGGGTCACAAGCACTGAGGGAAGTTTCAGGATGAGACAGCAGTTGCAATCAATCACCAAACATTTGTTAAGCACCTACTCTGCCTTACCCACTAAGCTAGATGCTGGGATTCCAAACACAAAAGCTAGACAGTTTATGCCCTCAAGGATATTAGATTCTCTTGGAGAGTTAGGCTGGTATGACCTGTCATTTTTGTAGTAATGCAGGATTTTAATTGTAACCCTTCTCTTGGAATCCCTATCTTAAATACTCACAAACCAAAGATGGCGGCGTAGCAGCAGCAACATATCGCAGCTCTCACATAGCCACCCCCAAATACCCATAAAATAGGACTCTAAACCAATCCTAGAACTCTAAAACGCACACAAAGATACTTCCCACTAAAGTCAGCTCGGCTACGAGGAACCATATCAGCACTGTGAACCGAAACCAGCCTGGCCTGAAGCCGCGGCTGTGCCCCGGGGGCGGCTGGATGGGAGGAGTGGAGGAGCCAGATTAGCAGCAGCTGCGAGTGGGAATTGTGAAAGGGGGAGATAAGCAGTCCAGCCGAAAGGCCTCCAGAGCAGAAAAGCAAAAGGCAGAGGTTTTGCACCCACCTCTGCTTTGTAGCTTCCCGCCCGCGGCCTGCAGGCAGCAGGGGAACTGAGCGATTGAACTCAGGCCAGTGCTCTTGCGTTGAGCAGCTGGATCCAGATTGCCATCTTGGGCCTCAGTCTTGGAGTCCTCACTATCTAGTCAGCCAGAAGTAAATAGGAAGAGTTCCCAGCCTTTTCCTAAGAGCTATGGCAGCCGGGAGGACCCCAGCAATTTGGGACAGAGCTTTCCCTTCTGGAAGCAGAGCCCCACAGAGATTTTTTAAAAAAATCACAGTCTGAAGAACCATGAGTAAGAATAAGCATAAGAAGCAAAGTAAGAACAGCTCCCAAACCCTTGATTCCTTCTTTGGGGAAAAGAAAGAT
>CM053580.1:285735517-285768623 GCA_028627135.1 Pseudochirops cupreus | reverse complement strand
GGAGAGAATAGACTGGGGGAGGGGGGACACACTGGGATGGCTGTTTTGGGGCGGTGGGTGGGGGAAAGACGGGGAGAAAATATGAAACTCAAAATCTTGTGGAAATGAATGATGCAAACTATAATAAAATTTAAGAAAAAATGAAAAAAAATACTCACAAACCATTCCTATACTATTATATTCCAAAATTTTACTAGGAATAGAATTAAAACTCTTTGAGTTATAGTTTGCAGATATCAAAGTTGTTCTTTTAAATTTATTTTTGAAAAAAGAACATTTGCTATATTTTTAAGACTTTTGCCATTTTCCATGAGCTTTCAGAGATCATTATCAATCATGGCTCATAAATCATGTCTATCAATTGTTTCAGTATTTAAAAATTTTCTGGATCTAGTAACTTGAGTTCATTGAGATGTCCTCATAGCACATGCCTAGAATTTCAACTCTTTATGAACCATTTTTGTTTTGAGTCAGCATGATATAACGGAAAGAACATTGGTCTTGTTATAATAGACATGAAATCCATGATCCCATAACCTAGCAAAGCTCTCATGCAAGTAGTGCTCTGACCTTGGTAGTGTTCCTGATGCTGTCACATGACTCATATGCAAGCTTGAGTCTATGAAGCCAGAATGCCACAGGCTCATGTCACCAATCAAAACAATATCATTTACCTGGTCACCTCTGTGAGACTGAATTATCATCATCCTTACTATATATCACTGCTTGGCCAGTATAATTTTTCTGGGTAGTGCCAGCAACAAAATGGACACTGTTATGAGTAGAAATAACTACAACTGAATACCTTAGAAAAGATAAAGACAGAAGTTAAATACTCAGTGAACCCAGCTATAAAAAGGGCATTGGACTAGGTAACTTACCTCTGAGATCCCTTCTAGATCCTGTGATTTACTTAGCACATATCCTATTGTTTTATTTATATTAATATTTGCAAATAATATTCATATTATAACGTAATTAATAGTTAAATTATTTGTTACATATTTACTTATATGCCTATGTGTTTCCCATTAGACTATAAACCCCTTAAAGTTAGGGACCAACTCTTTTTTTTTTTCTGACAGACAACATAATATGTATGACATAGAAATTGACAACTAAGTAGCACAGCAGATAGTGCTGGACCTGGAGTGAGGCAGACCTGAGTTAAAATCCAACCTTAGCCACTAGCTTTGTGACCCTGGGCAAGTAATTTAACCCCTGCCTGCCTCAGTTTTCTCATCTGAAAAATGGTGATAATGGTAGCATCTATCTCCCAGGAGCTGTTGTGAGGATAAAATGCAATAATAATTGTAAAGCACTAAGTAAACACTAAAGCGTTATATAAATGATAGCCATCTTGATTGCTGAATATTTTAATCAGTTAATTCTTGTTGAGACAGTGACAAAGCGTGTCATTAACCATTGAGTCTTTATCAATCATCTTAATTTATTTATACAACTTGAACAATGTTTAGTTATAGCACATAGTCTCCTTAAGGAAGGGGAAAATGGGAAAAAACCACACACATTAAGGTTTACATATCCAACATGATTTTATCAAGGATATTCTTTATAGCTCTCTGAAGATTGTGCAAATATTGTGATCCTCAAAGATTTTGTCAAAGTTGGAGTTGTGGGACATGCAAATCTGAAGATGACTTCCTAGTTATTCCCTTTTGTATGGGAAAAGTATTATCTCTAGATGATGTATTTTAGTTTGCTTTCCAGATTTTCCATAGTTTTCCTTTCTGAGCCATTCTAGACATCCTGATGAATATCTGGTCACTGGATCCAGATGGCTCTGGAGGAAATAGTGAGGCTGGTGACCTTGCACAGCCCTCAAATCAAAGTCAACTACAAGTCATCTAGATACTTCCAAGATTACAAGTGGTCTTGACTTTATTGCAGATGGAAAAAAAATGTCTTTACATTTTCTAGGTCAATTTGAAGTTCATTTGCTGTCTGATTGGAAGAACTTCCTAGCAAGGACAGTATTTATGTCTAATAAATAAGCCTATAGCAGATAAACAATTAATGCTTGTTAATTCATCAATTGTGATTGTTGGATCCTCTCCACTGGTATTCTTTCTACACTGTGCCTGCTATTCTTATTGGTTTCCAGTTTGACAGATTGTTATAGAAAGGTTTCTTCCTTCTTTACAGTTTTAGTTTAAAGGCCTTGATCATATCTATGTCCTTTGGTAGCTGGGTTCTTAACTGCCCTCATCAATTAAACACTATCCCTGGTCAATAAAAGATTATACCTATGTCTTAAGGTGTGATACAGAAGTCCAAGTCCAATTCTCAAATACCACCTTCTTACTTAGACAACCTCTTTCCAAATCTTTCTTGCTCTTCTGAAGCCCCTACCAGTGATGATGAAAATAATACCTATGTATTACTTTAAATTGTTGTCAATTTCTTACCTAGAACTTAGTAATTCTCACTAATACTTTTCCAGTTTTCTTCTAGTATTATGGTTTATTCCCAAATGAATCACCAGAAGTGGGTAGAGGTCATCAGAATCATCAAATCTGGAGAAGCAACTCTAGACGAACATGTTCAAGGAAAATGCCTCTGAAATGCTCATTTTAGTCTGGTCAGTATACGGCCAACTTAGCACCCCCTTCTCAGTGACCTGTAAATCATCATTTCTTATCTCTTTTTTCTCTGAATAAGATCCTATCCTTTTTGGTTGCACCCATATGTCTTCATCATCATCCTTTGGAACATGAGAATCTTTTTTATCAGAATGTCCAACTCCCTCTCTGGAAAGAGCCTTATACTCATATAGTAATGTAACCCCCTTCTTTACTAGGTTGAGGTTACTTGGAGGATGAATATCCAGGTATTCTGTTAGTCTACATTCATACCTCAGTTCTCTTTGATGTTTTTTTTAACTGTTTCATTGACACAATTAAAGACATTTAATGAAGTAGGATAGTATTTATATTAGCACATTTCCCCAAAGCAAGGGTATATTCTCCTACAAATATGCATTCCATAAATGAAGAAAGTTAGCAATGATGAAGGCTGTGCTTGAGGACCCTCAGAAAGGACAATCTCCCTATGCTGCTGGATCCTAATATCCTCTCAATATTTTGGTCCTACTCCTTGATGGGATGAGGCTTCTCTACTTGGCCAGTTTCTATTGCTTCCACTGCTGATTCAGTTGAAGTTCTTGTCTAGGACATTGCTGAACTCCTTTAGGATTAATGGGAAGCTTTCTGAGTTTTATTATTGAAGTCTCAGCAAAAATTCTACTCTAGTCACTGGGATCTCTTTCTTCTGAAATCACTCACCAGAGTTGGTTTCTGTTTTGAAAATTCCTGGCAAGACAATCTATGCCCAAGTACAAATTCACTGTTTCTATAAATCATTAGCCAGTTTCAAACCCCTTCCAAATATCTCTAGGCCGCTTAAAATCTCTTACTCTTTGTGAGCAGCAAATGAACCCTCAAAGTCCAACAGCCTTACAATAATAATAAAAATAACAAGACTAGCTAATATTTATATAGTGTTTGCTGCAGAGCAGGCACTATGCTAAGGTCCTTACAATTTTTTTCTTATTTAATCCTGACAACAACCCTGGGATGTGGGTTTTATTATCACCCCCACTTTACAGATGAAGAAACTGAGGCAAACAGAGGTTAAGTGACTTGTGCAGGGTCACAGGGCTGTTAAGTATCTGAGGCAGGGTTTTAACTCAGGTTTTGATGACTCCAGGCACAGCGCTCCATCTACTGAATCACCTAGCTGCCTAACAGCTCAAAAACTACTACTTAACTCAAAAAGCTCAGTGATTCTTCTTCTCTTATTTCTGATGATCACATTCTTCATTATTCTAGTATTAGTACACAGGTTAGTATTCTTCTGTCTCTACAGATTTTTTTCCCTATCCTGTCCCACTTTAAGCATTTCTTCCATAACATCAAACTCTTTCTTTGTAGTAGTGAGAGTAGGGTATAGTAACATCTTTTGGGTCTGTGTGAGTGGGCAAAAAAGGAGTAGAGGAGTTTTTATGTAAGTAAAGCACTTAGGGATAAGTAAACCAAATTATGTTGTGAAAGTTTCCATCAGTTACAATACAGTGGAGACATTTTTATGGACAATTTTCTTGTAGGCAGCTTCCTTCCTTGTTTACAATTTTAGCTTAATATCGTCTCAATCTGGACATCAGACCTTGAAGATCGTAGCATTCTTCCCATTTCCAATTGGCTATAAAGAATATTCTGATACCTCTTTATTGAGCAGAGAGTCACCAACTATGATCCTTGCAGTAAAATAGAGGACTATGAAACCCAATCTAGCCTATGACTTGATCCTATGGATCATTAGATCTTATCTTCTACCCTGTTTCTGTGCTATCCAGATCCCCAGACATAACCATCTATGTTGCTACTGAACTTAGACCCCTGGGTCTTTCTGAGAATGAGGACTGATTTGCTTTTCTATCTGTATTTTTACCATTGTGATTGGCATATAATATCTCCATGAATGCTTTTCTCTTCAATTGCTGGAAAAGGAATCAGATAACAAGATAGTTTTTTCCCAGAGAATACTTGGTCAGTGTGCTCTATAAAAAAAAAAAAAGATCGATACAATGTTGAATGTCATTAAGAAGAATATTTTAAATATGTTAGAATATATTTACTTCTAAGTAGTTTCCTCTAGCTCTGTGACGTTAGGAACTTTCATTTTGATAAAACAATGTCATTTCTATACTTAGCTTAAAAACATGATGGAAATAGAACATGTCCAGAAAAGGATAACTAAAATGATTAGAAGAAACAAGGAGTTGCTATATAAGGACAAGCTAGAAAGATTAGGACTTAGCAGTTTGGAGTGATGAAAGCTTAGGAAATAAGATTAATACTACAAATAATATGAGGGAAAAGGACATATTAACACACTTTTTTAAAAGGTAAGGAAAAATGGCACCCTTTGAAAGAATATAATTTAGGAAAGATAAAACTAAGTACTAAAAATTGCAAGTAATAAACTTGTGGATTTTATTCCTTCCTTTTCCTCTCTTCCCTTCTCCTCTCCCCACCAAAATGTAGAACTGATAGGAAAAAGAAATTATTCCCAAAGAGTTTGGACAAATTTATTAGTGATAGCACCATAAATGGTTGCTAAGAAGAGCTGAATCTTACTT
Source organism: Pseudochirops cupreus (assembly GCA_028627135.1). Taxonomy (NCBI): domain Eukaryota; kingdom Metazoa; phylum Chordata; class Mammalia; order Diprotodontia; family Pseudocheiridae; genus Pseudochirops; species Pseudochirops cupreus. Next base: position 285,763,462 of record CM053580.1, on the reverse strand, counting down.
GACCTTTAAGATGAACTTTGGGGAGAATAATCATACTCATTTACATTAAAGATTCTTCTGGTCCTGAGTAAAATAGCTTGTTGGTTTATCTCATGGCTATAAGATATCCCAATTTAAATTTCAAATCACTTTAGAGGTTGAAGACTGCACAAGAGAGTCAAGAGTTAAATCCAAAATTCTGACCATGAACACACTTTGGCACCTCTGTTCTTTATGCAAGTTCATGACCACCTGTGCAGAGGAATTTTTCTCAGAAGTTGAGCCAAGCACATGAAAAATAGGATCCCCTCTTTATGAGAACAGAATGGGTCTCGGGATGAGTCAATCTCTCCCCACTAGCTTTTCCTTCCTTTTCCCTCTCAAACACTAACAAGATTCAAAACCTCTCAAACAATTCCAAGGTTAAAAAAACCAAAGCATAGATCTGGAAGTGAAGGAAACATGCAGCATCTTGCTTTCCAATGAGTCACCACCCTTAAACTCCCAGGAAGGGAAGTAGCATTGTTAACATGTCAAGAGACGATACTTTTCCCATATAAAAGGGAATAACTAGGAAGTCATCTTCAGATTTGCATATCCCACAACTCCAACCTTGACAAAGTCTTTGAAGACCACAATATTTGTACAATCTCCAGAGAGTTGTAAAGAATATCTTTTATAAAATCATGTTGGGTATGTAATCCCCAATGTGTGTGCTTTCCCCCCCTTTTCCCCTTCCTTAATGTGGACATTAATTTACAACATAATTGCTCCTTTAGAGAAACCCTTGAAGCCAATTGTATATAATGACACAGATAGGAGAAACAGATCAATTCTCCTAATTTTAAATCCCCAGAATTCACAAAAACTTCCTCCATTCAGATTGCTGCAGTGAGTGGCCCAAAATCACCTCCCTTGGCAAATTCCCTGGACGGGATGACTCAATTTGGCAATTCTACTGTGCATAGATATACATGGTGAGTATAAAGTAATGTGATTAAAAAAACCTATAAATACAGCAGAAGTTGTACACCCAAATAAGGTGGCCTTCCTTTCAAAATAGTTATTTTTAAAGCTATATGTTTATTCTAGAGGTCCTGCCATTACTCAAAACATTTTTGGGATTTCTTCATCAAGGATATTTACTCTTCCTATGTTGCCTCTAGAAGCCCTCGTGGGTGAATTTGTCAATAAGATGGGTCAACAAATTGGACACTATCTTAGTTAGTGTAGGTATAAAGAAGTTCTTAACCAATAGTCCATGACCTTGCCACAAAGATGGTGACTGGAGCCAAAATGAAATGAATTAGTTTGTGTTTCTAGAACAATAGGTTGAAAGCTCTGAAATGATTTTTTTTTGTCATTTCTTATAGCACAATGTTATGTTTACAAGCCATAAATTATTTAGCTATTCCCCAACTGATGGGCATTTCCTTAGTATCCAGTTCATTGACAGCAATAACAACAAAAAGACACACACACACACACACACACACACACACACACATTTAACATATAGGAACTTTGGCTTTTTCTTGATCTCTTTGATGTATAAGGCTACTATTGTCAGAAAAGTGATGATGAAAAATGCCAGCCTCCTCCCAACAGAGAGATAAGGGACTAAATATATGCAAGGTCATATAAATTTTTGGACCTGGCCAATGCATGAATTTGTTTTGCTTGACTATGCATATTCATTACAAGGGTTTTTTTGGGGGGGGAGGAGAGTAGGAGATTGGGAAAGAAATACTTGTTAATTAAAAAAATTATTTGAAGTTAAAAATATATATGTATACATATACATATATATATACAATTATTATTACTATTATTATTAACTACATCCAACTGGAACTTAAGATTCACAGGCACTGTGGAAGGGAGATTTATCCTGCCCTATAGGAAAGTTAGAGGAGTGATGGGGGAGGACATAGGAGAGATTAGATTGGGGGAGGGATCATACAAGGGGATGGCTGTTTTGTGGGGGGGTAGGGGAAAGATGGGGAGAAAATTTGTAACTCAAAATCTCATGGAAATGAATGATATAAACTAAAATAAATAAAATAAAATATTTTAAAAAATTATTTGAAGAACAAATTTTATTTTAAAAGAAAGTATTGGCATATCTGTGTTGAAGTAAGAATATGACATTTCAAAATGACCATTTTGAAGGATGACAGTAATTTGTTGTACAAGTTTCCTATATTAGCTTATATACACATATGCACACACACATATACTTACACATATAACATTTCCTGTTTCATCATTTTACAGTTAAAACTTACACAATGTAGCTCGGAATTTGACTCAAAATGTTTTGGAGGGAGAATTCTGGGTGTTGCAATGGAGAACCTCGAACAAAGGTTCTTAACCAGGAGTTCACAGATACTGAAGAGGTTCACTGATAAATTCAAGGGTTCTATGAACATAATTGGGAAAAAAGCTACCTTTTCAATAAAATTGGTTTTTTTTGTAGTCTTATACATTTTATTTAATGATTTTAAAAACATGTTTCTGAGAAAGTGTCCCTAGTTCTACCTGCAAAAAAGGTCCATGACATTAAAAAAAAGGTTAAGAACTCGATCTAGAAAAGAAGGGAGTTTGGGTTGGTTTGGAATGAAAGAGCAATCAAAGAAGTATCTTCATTCTTTGCCCAGGAAGTCACATTTATAATATAATAGGAAAGACAGAAGTCATTTTCTTCTTTTAAGTCAATTTGAGTTGAAAAAGAATTATATGTTCTAAAAAACAAAATAATGAAAATTCTGCAAAAAAAGAAGATGCTTGGAAGTCAAACAAATTAAATTTAGTGAGATTTGTTGATAGTGTTCTCATGGAATGTAGAAACCTATAAAAAATGTATGTGGACAGGACAGTTGTCAATGCTATCATCTTATGTAGGTACATGGGAATAGCCTAATTCTCTTGGTGATAAGGCTGTGCATTACTTATATTTTGGAGGCACATGATATCTTTTCAGGACTCTAGAGTTCATTTAGTAAATTTCCTTTTTAAGAACATTAAGTGGTGTGTTACTAGTGGCCTAGTATTAAACTCTTTTTTTTCCTAAGTAATTAAATCAAACAAGCATCCATCTAGTCTACTTTCCTCTTAACATCATCATTAAAGCATTTACCTCTGACTAAGTTACTAGCCAGCATGCACAAAAGTTCTGGGTATTGAATACTTAAAGTTTTCCTCAGTTTGTTTCTCTTCCCTTGTTTTCTCTGCCTTTCAACTCATAAATTTTCTTTTTCATGTGATTTTAATAGTGCAGAATTCTTCTGTAGTCTCTCCAAGTAGAAGGTAATAAAATCTTTATTTAAGCTGTAAGTATTTGAAGGTATCATTCTGCCTCCTGATATGCAGTGCCAACAGCATTTAATTTTAGTTGGAAGTTAGGCGAATAGTAGTTGAGCCAATCTAGGTGAATCATAAAACTATACTAATTATGGCTTTAAAGCTGTTTAGTTGAGCTCAAGTTCCTCTTTAGTTTTTTTTTTTAAATAAGTTCTAGTAATTCATTTTAGACTCAAGATAAGGAACAATAAATAACTCTAAATGGAAGGGGGCATTTTCTTGAAGCAACATATGTATTGGTCAAAAATGAGATTTTCACATCAGTTCAAAAATACTTGAATTCTGTGTGACTGTAAAAATGAAACTAATGCCCAAAGATTATTTTGAACATGAAATGGAACTTTTTTTTGAACTCAAAGCATAGGTTTTAAAATGGGTAAAGTGCTGTACTGGAAGCAGGGGAGTCTTGGTTTCAAGTCCTGTCTTTGACAGTAGCTTTGTGACCTTGAACAAGTCACTTAACCTTTTTGTACCTCATCTTCCTGATTTGTAAAAGGAGAGGTTTGGGCTTGATAGTCTGTAAGGTTGAATCCAGCTCTAAATCTATGATCCATTCATCCCATGAAGTGTATATGTGTACACCTATATGGGAGGAGGAGAAGGAGAGGACGGATTTGCCCAAGTTGGAAAATCAAATACACACAACACACACACACACACACACACACACACACACACTTTTAAGATTAATATTTTTATCACAATCAAAACAAAAACTTAAATACAAATTCTATGCTTGTCAACAAAATATTTTTGTGAAGTAAGCATATTTCTAAAGCACTTTTAAACATTGATTTTATGAATTTCTTTTCTTTTCCCTAATAAAAGTCCACATTACCACTTATTTTTTAAAAATGAAAATTGCTTTCAGTTGCATGACCTTACTAAAGCCTTTCCTGGAAAATGGAATGAACATCATTATAAAGAAAAAAATAATATATCTTCCAAGAGGTGACAGTTGGCTTTTCAGCATCTGCTTTCTCACACCTGTTAGGCAAGAGATCAACAGCAAGTTCAATTTCCATTGTTTGCTTGGCTGGTTGATTTCACACAAAACCCTTTCTTGTTCCAACTCTTTCACTTCAATGCAAAGACAAAACTAGCCGCACTCTTGGTTTAAAATATCAGCCTGGGAAAATTGGACACAACTTAATTCCCTAAGGAAACACTGTTGCTCCATGCAGCAGAATATACAGTATTTTATTCCTGTTACAGAAGGTTATTTGTAAAATGTTTTGAGGAAAAGGAAAAAAAAAGATACTTTTAAAATACGAAGTGTCTACACTGGGTACTTTCAACATTCTCTACCTAATCGATGAGGGAATTTAACTTGTCACTGCCAGGCCCTTTTACTCACCTACTGGCAGAATAAATATGAGCTCTTATCTGTTCCTTAATTCATAATACAAGAGCAGAAATATTTAAGTGTTACAGAAACTGCTCGTGAAGTACCTAAACTGTCCCCCTTTCAACACAATGCTATTGAGGCTGAGTCTGCAGGGAACTTAACAGAGAGAACCAGAATGAAAACTGTGGTTTAATCAGGTCAGCCTGCTCCATGTGCATAAGGTTGATCAAAAGGAAATTTACACTTTCATCTGACCTCTAATAGTATATACTGTAGCCATAAATAAACTAAAAATTATTTGCTATTTGAACTTTCATGCTACTGAATGTTATCTGTGATTTTTATTATTATCATTATTACTAGTAATAATATTAGTAGCAGTTTATGTGTATATGCAATAAATGCTTGTTGAATTGAATTGACGGTAATAGTTGTGGTAATAATAGTGGTGGTAGATAGAAATGCCTATTAGTAATTGTAGCATCTCACATTTATGTAATTCTTTGTTTTTAAAAATGCTATATCTATCAACTTTTTTCATCTATAGCCCAGTGGCCATCTGATTTATTGCCATAACTATGATGAACTTCTACTATTAATAGAATTCTATCACTTTTGCTACTTAACCAAGCTTTAAGTTATGTGGTAAATGTTTAACAACCAACTCTCTTAAAAAGATGTGTGCATGATGCAATTTAAGTTTAAACTGAATAATCAACATATTCTCTATCACTTTCTTAAGAAAAGACTATCAATAAAATAAGAAATCAAGCCCTAATTTGTAACAGTTGCAGATTTCTGAGGTATAAATGCTCACACTGAAAATTTTATAGTCAGCTCTAGAAGCAGTATGAACTGGTTCCAGTATACCCCTGGTAAGGCAGGTGACTGGTATTGAAACGTAGAGGGATGTGCTTCTTTCTCTGCAGTCTTTCGGTCTGTCATTCCCATCTGTCAGTCCTTTGCTAACCTTGCTTGACTAGGTTTTCTCCTCAACCCAGGAAAACTTATTGGAGCTCTGGACTGTCATTCTTTCTTTACACTGCAGACACCTTGTTGCTCCCCTTTCTGCTTAATTTTGAATTGTTTCTGATTCTATATTATATTGCAGTACTCTTTCATATTGTTTTTTCACAATATAATTAAAGCCATCATGAGAAAGGAACAGAAAAAGAATCATGCTTTAAGATGTAAAGTAAATTTAAGATGTAAAAGTAAATAATTATAATAAAAAGTCAGTATTATATCTGTCTACCCTAGGATATTTGACACAGTGTATCTGATCTCTGACAAGTGTTGCACAGTTCTACCTACCCACTGAATGAATGAGTTTGAATGTAACTGTGGAGCTGTGCTCCGATCTTTGCTTTCACTTTTGATAGCCAGCATATAATTTCAAAATCTCCCTTTGATTCTCCTTTTACTTCCTTACCTTATTTCTTCTCTTTCTTCCTTTTGCTTTCCTGTTCTTAGCAGCCTTTTAACTTCACTGTTACTGTGCTTTCCCTAAGCCTGAAAAGGTTGGCTGCTGGAGAGTTTGCCTAGAGTTGGGTGCTACAGAGGATTACTGATGATGCTGTTAGTGTAGGGAACAGGGAAAAAATTGCTCAGGTTTCTTCTTTTCCTCACCCTAAACACTGGTTATACCTATCTAGAGAAGTTAATCAGTATATTAAAACTATATCTAGTTAAAGCTGTATTTTTGGAATGTACAGTTTAATTTAACTGTTAATTGATCTTAAACTCTTTGAAAATTGATATTTCTACACTTCAAAGATTCATAATTTGTATTATGAATTTTTTGGAGAGGAGAAGGTAAGGCAACTGAGGTTAAGTGACTTGCCCAAGGTCACACAGATAGCAGGGTGTGTCAAATATCTGAGGCTGGATTTGAACTCAGGTCCTCTTGACTCCAGAGCCAGTGAGTGCTCTATTCCCTGTGCCACCTAGCTGTCCCTAGAGATTCATAAATTTGTTGGTGTGGGTCCACCTTCCTGCAACACATATCACAACCCCTTGATGTATTCACAGACTGACTTGGCGAGTTGTTACTGCCAAACAATTCATCCTGGTGTGGCCAATGTGGTGATAATCACTGTACTTTGGCAGATGGATTTAGAAATAACAGACTTAAAATTCCTGGACCCCTCTATTAAAAGCCTCTCTGGTGGAGCTTCTTCTTTATTGATTGCAAACTTCAAGAACCCATAATTACCTCAATTTCACCAGGAGGAAGTTTTGAAAGGATGTCTTAAAAATATAGTAAAAGTTGTGTTGTTAGAAAGTTCATTTGGAAGACAATGTTTTGGTTATAGTCAGTTTAGTAATATGTTAGCTAACATATCTCTTAATTATGATAACAGAGCAAGGTAGCCCACTACTGGTCTCCTGGCTTTGTCATTTACTTCTGGTTTAGCCTTGGGCAAATTACCTAACCTCACTGGATCTTAGTGTACCCCTCTGTGAAATGAGTGGTGTGTATTACATGATTTCTAAGGTCTCTTCCATGTCTAAATCTATGATCCTACAAGATCACAGGATGTAATTTGAATTAATTCTTGTTAACTGAGTGATTTTAAAATTAGCAACACATTTCTGGGTCCCACTGCTCCCCCACCCCATTATTTAGTATTCTGGTTAACAAAACATTATTGTAAATGTCTGACATTATATGTGTAGTCAACTCTTGATTAACCACAAATGAATTGTTGACTTTTTTGTTTATTTGGGTTCACCAGGAGACTCCTCCCCCACTGAGGATCTGTCCCATTACAAGTTCCAGTCCACAGATAAGTTTGGGAAAAACCAAGTGTGGATTAGGGTGAGGAGGAAGAAAAGGTGAATAAGCATATGTGAATATATTAATATTTCTGTATTTGAAAGACTAATTTATACGTGAATAATAGACAGTCAATTGAACTTGACCCAAATTTTAAAATATTTTTTATTTCCCCTAGGATGATTTTACATGACACTCAAAGAAAATGTAATTGAATTAAAATAAATAAGCACAACTCTATCTTCTAAAACATTTCCTTTTATCACTGTACCTTCAAAATAAAGTTTGGGTTATAAGATTACAGATAGAATTAATTCTGCATCAAACTCCAAGAGTCTTTGGTAAAGTGATCATTCAATATTAAGTAGAATCCATCGAGACAAAAGCCAATTTGAGTCTGGTTTGGGGAGAAGTTTTAAGAGATCCGGGCATTTCCAGGTTAACCCAAGGATTCAGGTCCACTGTACTGAGGGTCTGGAAATAATCCTGGGGAGCTGGAATGAAACTTTTTACCAGGCTGCATGGTATAGTGACAAAGGCACTGAACATATAGTTATGTAACAAGGCCATCCAATGGAAAAAGGAGAGAAAAGAGCCAGAGAAGGAGTCACCACTTTCTGCCCAGTGATCAGTAAAGGTGTTGCTTCATCATCTCAAATTCAAGCAGTTCAGCAGAGTCACAGATGGCTGGAAGCAGCCAGGGACTTGTTATCTCTGAAGGATCCAAGTTCTGAGTCACATATGTGGTTGATCAGAAGCAGGAAGAACAGCTCTATTTTCCATGGGATGATCCCATTACACAGAAATACCAGGGTACCATTGAGCTCTTTAATTTATTGGTCATATAAAGGTGGGCAAGTCTGGGGATAAGAACATTTGCACTTTATAATGCCTAGAACATTGTTGTTGTTCCTACTTCATTTTCAAAGAGGATCAATGACATCACTGGGTGAAGTCTTAACTCATGGGTGAATTAGACTGAAGTGAGGCAGAATTATACAAAGTTGTCAGCCTCACTCTCCTAGAGTCATAAAAGTCATAGAAGTCCAATGGAAAGACAAAAGTCAGGATGACTAGCAATGGTCCAAGATAGAATGTCTGACCAAGCTCTAATATTCCACAGTACCTGCTTCATCCCCCTTTATGGCTGTTGGAACAAATTGTTCTCATTGCCCCATTACACTCTGGGAACATCTTCACATGCTTGGGGTTGACATCCACCTAACTCATGGACAGGTTCGAGGCCTGTTGGATGCTTTCAACCTGGTTTATCCATTGTGCCTAGACAGTTTTACTGGGGTGTGTCCACTCTGAATACTTGTTGGAGGCACAGGTTAGAGTTGAGTGACAGGTGGATACCAAAGGTGGATTAGCAGCCCTGGAAAGGGTTCAGCAAGCCCTCACACTCTCTGAACACCCCATATACTGGCACATAGTAGGTGGTATATAAATACTAGTTACTATTATTATTTACCTACCTAACCTGCTTGTTGAAAATACCAAACAAACAGCTTGGAGCAGTGCTTTGTAGGGTCTTGGCTCCTGATTAAAGTTCAACATATCAAGATGCCCCCACGCCCATAGCAAGATGATTTCTGGACATTTTCTTTCCATAATGTCACATGTGTACTTTTCTTCCCTTCCCCACCCCCACCTTCCTAGCTTTGGGAACAATAATTGAACTCACATTACCATTCCTGGAAGAGATCAGTCAGCAATTGTCCTATGAATCAAAACTCCTCACTCTCCTATATTTGTATTATTCCCTATTAAAATAGAAGTCGCCTGAAGGAAGAGACTGTTCTACTTTTTATATTTGGATCTCTAGCACTTAGGATTAGATTGGCTCATGGTAAGCACTTAATAAATGCTTTTTAATTCATTCATTAAATATAAATATGTTAATCGGAGACCTTCATTCTTAGGACATCTCTAGAACAGGTGTAGAGTAAAAAAAAATTGGTTTGAGTATCAGGGTTCAAATTCCCACCCTGCTATTTATAACATGCCCCCTGTGAGAAGTTGCTTCCTTTTTGCTAAGGCCTCAGTTTCCCTATCTGTAAAATGAGAAGGTTGGACTAGATGACCACTAAGGTCCCTTTCAATTTTGACGCCCTAAACCCAAGACCATAGCAGACCTCTTCAGAGCTGCCTAGACACTGGCCAGTTAAGCCGCTTTACGGTGCTTTGAGATCTTAATGGTAAAAAGGAAGCTTTGGGGAGAAGGAATAACTACCCTGAATTTGCCAAGGCGATTTTTTAAAAGTTATAAACTTTCTTCGTAATTCCCTTATCCATTAAAACTGAACTAAGAAAAGCAGGAGAGGAGACCCCTTGATCAAATCCTAAAACCATCGACTGCTGCTCTGGGGCCTCAAGACTCGCCCCACCAACGGCTCCCGCCCTTCCCCCACCCTGGGGTCGGGCACGCGCCCGGAGGCGGGGTGCGGTGAGTGGAAGGGGGAGGGAGGCGAGGGGAGGGGCTTCGAGGGGGCGGGACAATATGGCCGTCCAGGGCGCTTGGAGGACCTGAGAGGCGGTGGCCGCGGCCACGCCCCGGGCGGGAGGGCCGCTCTGGTGCGCGCCCGCTCTATGATGCTCGCGCGCGTCCCCCGCGCGCCGCGCCGCGGGCGGGGCGGGTCTCCGGGATTCCAAGGGCTCGGTTACGGAAGAAGCGCAGCGCCGGCTGGGGAGGGGGCTGGATGCGCGCGCACCCGGGGGGAGGCCGTTGCTGCCCGGAGCAGGAGGAGGGGGAGAGCGCAGCGGGCGGCAGCGGCGCTGGCGGCGGCTCCGCCATAGAGCAGGGGGGTCAGGGCAGCGCGCTCGCCCCGTCCCCGGTGAGCGGCGTGCGGAGGGAAGTCGCTCGGGGCGGCGGCGGCGCCGGCCGCGGCCGGGGGCGGTGGAAGCAGGCGGGCCGGGGCGCCGGCGGCGGCGGCGTTTGTGGCGGTGGCCGGGGTCGGGGCCGTGGCCGGGGACGGGGTCGGGGACGGGGCCGGGGCCGCGGCCGTCCCCCGAGCGGCGGCGGCGGCGGCAGCGGCGGCTGCGGCGGCAGCAGCGGTGGCGGCGGCGCCCCCCGGCGGGAGCCGGTCCCTTCCCCGTCTGGGAGCGCGGGGCCGGGGCCCAGGGGACCCCGGGCCCCGGAGAGCGGGAAGAGGATGGACTGCCCGGCCCTCCCCCCCGGATGGAAGAAGGAGGAAGTGATCCGAAAATCTGGGCTCAGTGCCGGCAAGAGCGATGTCTACTACTTCAGGTACCGCCCCGGGGGCGGGGGACGGGGGTGGGGTGGGGTGGGGTGGGGTGGCGGGATACTGGGGAAGAGGGTTTGGGATGATGGAAAGTGGTGGGATGGAGCCAAAGGACCAAGGACAGGGGCACGAGCGAGCACCAGGGACAGGGGCCTTAGGTCAAGGGTCAGGGCTAGGGGCCGAGGGGAGGATGTGACAGCTGTGGATTTGGGCGTGGGGTCTGAGGCTTGGCTGGTTGAGCGCTATACTGGATTTAGGAACTGTTGGAACCATTGGCTAAAATGGGAACTACAGAAGAGCAAAGTTAGGTCTAGGAGCGTTGAATGCTTGGGGCTGGGGGCGGGTGTGAGTGCATTCGGAGTTACCGACGTCTAGAGGATAGGTTTGAAGAGAAACGAGTTAGGCTACTGTGGTCCTCCAGTTAGGCCATTGAAGGGTTAAAAGAAGGTGCTATTCGCCAGAACTGTAAAACTAAGTCACTATTGGCTACCATCCCAGTAAGCCACAGATTAATCACCGGAGTGTTTAATCATACACATGTGGAAATTCTAGGTGTGTGTACAGACACACATATATGTATGCATATATATGTAGATATATAGTAACAAGGTTTTAGTTACTTGTAACTTTCAGGAAAGTTTCACAGAGTAACTAGTGTAGAATACTTAAGTGTTTCTTTCTCCTTTCGTGATGTAGAACAGGACCGTGTTCTCCTTTGAAATTTAAGTACTAGTAACAAACTTTTAGCGATTCGGAAAAGCAACATAATCTTCCCGGCATGGGTGAGGAGCAGAAAACCTTTCCTTTGGGTTGTTGGTTGTCTCTAAAAACAGCCTACTAGCAATAGTTTGAGGGTGATTTCTCCTTCGTTGTTCTCATTTTAAAAAAAATCAAATTCATTTAGCTCATTAACAGTGAATTAGCTCTTCTAAACTTTTTGTAGACTCATGGGTAATCAATTACCCATATCTCCAGAAAAGATTACTCAATTTTTCTTGGCAATTTTTTTTTTGGAATTTAGGATTTTTTTTTCAGCAATTCATAATCAGAAAGTTCCCCCCCCCTCCCCCTTTTCTCTCCTCTGGTAGAAATGGAGAGCAGCTAATCAGGGTCTTTTTCTTTATTACCACTCTTCACAGCACTTAATGATAATTATTTAATCCCCTCTTAACTATTTTTTCAAGCTAAAGAATTCCAACCCTTTTCAACTTTAAAAAAAAAGTTTCTTAGGATCTCATTAGTCATGCTGTGTCTACATGCATGTTAAGTCTGATGACTTAATAAGCCCAGGCAACAAAGCAGCTATGTCTTATGATGTCAGTGGAACTACTTCACAATAGATAATTCTATTGTTTTCCCACAATGTCTTCAGTAAATAGAACAATAAAAATGAATGTATTACATTTAATGGCTTTTTAAATTCTATTTTAGTAGATTAATTTTTTCTCCCAGAGAATGGCTTTATGTAAAGTTAGAATGTTGAAGCTTGCTCATTTCATGAAGTGGGGTTGAATTTTATGATTTTTTCCCTGACTTTTATATCCACTTGATTAATATTTTTTGAAGTTAATATGCTTTATGTTGGTATTTGACAAGACTGGGACAGATGTAAAGAGTTGTTTTATTTTTTAATCCGCATAAGGATATGGCTGCTGATTCAAATTTGCTGACTGATGGTTTACTATATTTAAAGTATTGTTTCAGCATAGTTGGTAATTATTTTAGTTTAATTTTAGTATAATCCACTCAAATGGTCTGTATGGAGATTCAGAAAAGGTCAGAATTTTAGCAGATCTCCTCAATTTATAGATTTGGTTAAGAAGAAAAATAGCAGTAGATAAGATTCTGTCATCTAGCCTGAGTCCATTGATCTTTAAACAACAAAAAGACACAATGAAAAACTGTTTAAAACAACCATGTGATGCTGTTTAACTAGACATTTTATTGTCCCATAAACAAACATATCTATATTTTGGAAGAGTACATTTTCAGTAAAAGTTTTCATGAATTTCCTTAATGTTATTAAGTACTTCTTACCTCTTAAGTTCATTCTAGTAAAATGTTGTGTTCAGGGCCAATTAAAATTGTTGTTCTGTGTATATAAGTATCCAAATGCTAGCCTTCAATTTTTCTAGCAGATTCTTCTGGGCATTTTTCTCTCTAGATGGTACACACAACATACAAGAATTGTATCTTGTTGATTTTAAAGAAGCTATTAAATTTGACAAGAATATCTATGCCCAAGATTGAGCTCTTAGAGAAATAGGCAATTAGTGTCCTCAGTAGAAAACCTTTGGCTTTGGACTTTATTGCCTGTAGCAGTTCTTCAGAGATATATTTTATTTGCTTTTAGAATGATGTATTTTATTCAAACTGCATTTTGGTTCTGAAGTCTTTATTGTTTCAGTGTAAAGTAACTTAAGAGTTATTTAAATAATGACCAGTTGTAGTTCTCTTTCAAAAGTATGCTGTAACTTTTAGGCATCTTACACTATTTACACATCTTACACTGTGTGTGTGTATACACACACGCGTATAGCTTGTATTGTATGTACAGCAAGTTTATGATACCACAGATATGTATACCAGTTACTTTTTATGACAACTTTCTATTTTGAATGACTGTTAGCCTTAGCTATGAAGGAGAAGTTCCTTTATGAGTTAATTTTAGCTTGATTTGTTAGTACAGATACCAATTACTCTTCCCCAAATCAATATTGGTTCTTCTTTCCTGCCACACTCATCTCCTACCAAAGGTTTACTGCCTCTCCTCCCCTCTCTTCCCAATACCTAAAAAATCTACTAGAAGACTAGGTGATTTAATCCATGGAAAGGAACAGGGTTTGGTGTGTGTGTGTAGGGGGGGGAGGGTGTAGTTAATTCTGAGTGGTAATCTGAACACCTGCATCTATTGTTCATGCAGATGTTAAACTCTGATGTAGCCAGCCCTGAGGGAGATTGATTTTTTTTTTAAACAAATCAGCATCTGTTAAAAGGGTGTGACTGACACTTATTAATTGAACTAAAAATGGGCTATTTATGACAACTTTCAATTGTGGAACAATTTGAACTATTCCCTGAGACTGCCAGGTTTCAGTAGGAACCATGCCTTTGGGTGCCAGTTAAGTAGTAGGACATTTCAAGATTGTTTTTTTTTTTTTTTGCCTTTTGGAGGGGAGGGCAGGGCAATTGGTGTTAAGTGACTTGCCCAGGGTCACATGGCTAGTAAGTGTTAAGTATCTGAGGATGGATTTGAACTCAGGTCCCCCTGACTCCAGGGCCAGTGCTCTATTCACTGCTCCACCTAACCTCCCCCATTTCAAGATTCCAGTATGATATCATTCAAGTTCTGTTTTTAAAGGGGTGTCATTTAAGGACAGTAGCAAGACATTTTTATTGTTCTCCATTTCTCCTGACAGTCAACAAGCATTTATTAAGTACCTGCTACGTGCCAGGTACTGTGTAAAGTGCACTATCCTAGCCTAAGACTTTATCACCTCATGCCTCAATTGTTGTTATAGCCTCCCTGCTGGTCTTCCTGACTTGTCTTTAAATCCTGTGTATCTCTGCAAGACTAATCTTTCTAAGGCATCTTTTCATGTCATCTGTCTACATAAAAAATGTACAGTAGTTCCCTAATGCTAACAACAGCAAGATTAACTTGCTGGTGCAAATTTATCAGTTATAATTCCCTGAAAAGGACCTTGGAATAATTGAATACTGTTCCTCAAAGATATTGAACCAATGTGACTATTGTTGACAAAATGTTGGATATAATTTCCAATTCAACAAATGTTTTGTCTATCAGGTCCTAAGGCAAAAAATGAAGTAAGATTCAAGGCCCTGCCCTTGATTCTATAGCCATATATGAGTTGTTCCAACATAATGTGACAAAATACAAAGGAGAGAGCCAGACAATGTAAAAGAATAAATTTGAATCAGTTTGGCTGTTTTTATTTTGGGGGGGACATTGAGGAAGGCTTCATGGAGGAAGTCTTGCCTGATTTAAACCTTGAAGGAATGAAAGATTTTAAATTGGTAGAGCTATAGGGGAGGGAAGAATACATTCTGAACATGGGTGTGGGGGGAGGAGGGATATGGAGCAAAGGTTCTGAGATAGGAGAGACTAGAACAAGAATGGTGATAGTAAGTCATCTGGTTTGACTAAAATATAAAGTAGAGGAAAGGGAGTGCCATGAGAAAAGACTGGCTCCATCCAGCCAAGTTGTGGAAAGCCATGACTATTGGGCAAAAGAGTTTATTATATTTTGGTAGACAAATGTGAATGCTTAAGGGTTTAAGGACATGAATATGGCATTGTGGTATGAGTATTTTTCTTGTGGTCAAGAGGCCTAGATTAAAATACTGGCTAAGACACTTGTTAGCAGTGTCATTATGGTCATGTTACTTGACCTCTCAGTCTTCATTTTCTCATCTGTAAAATGATAATAAAAGAATTATTTACTTCACAGCCATGTGGCAAAGAAAACATCTTATAAACCTTACGTTGCCAGAAACATGTGAATTATTAGTATTATTAGAAATTAATTTGATTGGAACGAGGCATGAGGAAAATTACTGTGGTGTGAAGGTTAGATTGGATAGAGGAAAAGCAGTTAGAAGATTATTTCTGTAGTCCAGAAGAGAGGTGACAAATACCTGAATTAGCTCAGTGGCAGTGGGAGTAGAAGCTTGGGAGTGTGTGTGTGTGTGTGTGTGTGTGTGTGTGTGTGTGTGTGTGTGTGTGTGTGTGTAAATATCTATTAAGCATTTACTCTGTGCTTGTCACTGTGTTAAGAACTGGGTGCACAGAGGTTGTGGAGGCAAATTGATAAGGACTTGCCAAGTAATTAAAACTAAATTGAAGTTTTCAAGTCTGGGTAGCTTCGGGAATTCTATGCCATCAACAAGCATAGAATAGTTAGAGGGAAGATCAAGTTATTAGGAGGATAATACTGTGTTTGAGGTACTTGCATAACATCTAATTGGAGATTTCAGCAGGCATTTGGAAATATAGGAGCTCAAAGGGTAGAGGTTGCAAATCATCTACATAGATATCAAAATGAAGATATAAGAAGTAGTCAAGATTGTTGTCCTTTGTTCTCAGAGGACCAAAATGACCTCACTATGCTACAGTTAAGTTATAATTCATCTGACTGTGACTGATCAAACCAATATGAGCTTGGAATGGTCTACCACAGGTCAAGCACAAATAGTCCATGTGAACATTTGGGGTGGATTCTCTAAATTTGCAGATCTTAAGTTTCTTTTGAGCTACTTCAGTTATGCTTTGCTCGTAGAGCACAGCACTTTTTTTGATGAAGGCACGCCACACTGGGCAGTCCTGTATCAGTGTCTCCCATGTCACCCAATCAATTCCAAAGTTTTTAAGGGAGACTTGAGAGTGTTTTTCTATTGCTTCTTCTAACCACCATGTGAGTGCTTACCCTGTGTTAATTCTCTATAAAATAGTCTTTTAGGCAGGTGTGCATTTAGCATTTGAACAACATGAGGACAATCAAGGGGAAAGATAGAGAAGGAGGAGAGATTTAGAGAGTATCCATATCTAAGGAGATGGAAGGAGTATGAGAAGCTACAAAGGAAAAGGAGTGGTCTTAGAGATATGAGACCTTGTAGAGTATGACGTTTTAGAAGCTGAGGGAAAGGAGTCACAAGAAGGAGGAGGTGAATTAACAATGTCAAAGTGCTGCAGAAAAGGTAAAGGGAATGAAGGTTGAAAAAAGTCTGTTGAATTTAACCCTAAGCAACCTTGTGAAAGAATAGTTTCAGTGGAATAGTGGGGAAAGAAGCCAGGTTGCTAGGGATTGAAGAGGTGGTACAGGAATTGAGACAAGGAACATTAGCTATAAATTTGTTAATAACCTGGCATAGAAAAGAGGACAATACTTTTAGAGATAATGTAAATTCAAAAGGTGGTGTAAAGTCAGTTTTTTTTTTAAGTTTAAAGATGACCTGTATCCACTAAGGTGGCATTGTTGGAGATTGTGCTAGTAGAACACAAACCCTAGCAGATTTTACTGAGCTATTAAAAGGCTTTGAGTATAGGTCTAATGATGAGCAGCATGTTTACTGTTCAAAGACCAAAGCAGCCAAGTTTATAGAGAATTGTTACCAGATTGGATACAGAGCTTTAATTTTTTGATTAAATTAAGTTACTTTATTTTTGTTATATTTTTAAGTTCTAAGCTCTTTCCCTCCCCCTCTCCCCACACCACACTAGAGAAGGCCACAATTTGACACAGATTTGTAAATACATGTAAAACCAAACTATACGTATTTCTGTTCATCAGTTTTTTCTCTGGAAGTGGGATAGCAGCTTCCTTCATAGGTCATTTGTAGTTCATTTGAATATTTATTGTACTAGGACTAACTTGGTTGTTCACAATTATTCTTCAAATAATATTGCTGTTACTATATACAATGTTCTCTTGGTTCTGCTCATTTCACTTTTCATTATGTCTTTCAAGTCCTCATGTATGGTTCTCCTCTGGACTATCTCCAATTTCATTGCTGTAACTTGAGAATTAATTATATGCAATATTTTAGGTAGTTGAAGGATATGCATGATTTCTATCTTGCTTCCGAAGAATATCCTTAATTATGATCCTGGAATCAAAACAGACAATCTCTGCTCCAAGAGACAAACACTACTAGGGAGAACAATTATAAAATCACACTGATGTTTAGTCCACCAAATTTATGCTATCTTTCATCAACTGAACCTAAATTGTTGTGGAACAATTTATCTAAATATTGTTTATCCACACACTACCCACAGGAGCTGTTTCACATATTCTTTTTTTCTCCTACTCCATCTTAACTCTCATTCTCTTTCATCAGATAACCTCTCCTCTAAGATGACCTAGGCCAGTGCTGTCACATTCAAACAGAAAAGGGTGCCACTAAACCCTACCTAAGGTTCCTGCATCAGAATAAACTTAGTAGCTTGTCACTTAATCACTTAACTTCTCTTAGCCTCAGTTTCCTCATCTGTAGAATTGGGATGCTGCTGCTGCTAATAATTATACCTATCTTAGTGATTTGTGAGGATCAAATGAAATATGAAGGTGCTTTATAGATCCTAAATATTGAACAAATATCATATATACGAAGTCTCTTTAATATAAAAGTTGAGAGTGGAGAGAGAGATTGGACTGCAATAAAGTCATTGAGAAAGGTGAAAGAATGATCTGAGAGACAGTAGATGACTGCAGGATCTGATCTTTTCACTACCACTTTCCATCTAGGTCTCTTCACTTTCTCCTGTATTCTTTTTTCATTTATCCAGGAGCTTTGCTTTTATTCTTTTACTGCCTGACAGAATGGGGGGCATTTTGATTAGGCCTAATAAGGACTTGGTGATTGATATGTAGTTTTAAAAGATTTAAAAAAAATCTTTAAAATGAATTAATGCACTTCTAATGCTTTTCCCTTTTTAAAATGTGAACTGTTTTTCTACCTGGGTCCTTGTGTTGCCATGAAATTAGTTGAAATAATTTTTTAAAATTGCACATGTAGATTTTTTTCTTGGTTTTTTTTTTTTTAGTAACTTTTTGGTTTTGTAGTTAAAACATTTGAGTGCTTTATGTAATGCTGATCATTTTGAATAGGTGCTACTTCAGCTTTAGAGGTCTTTCCTTAGCTGTTTGGCTTATTTATTCATCCTTGTGCCTTGCCTCAAAACTTTTATAGGGGTCTATATTACAGTGTGTCACAAAATCCTATTAGATGTTTTATTACTCAATTTGTATGATCAAAATAAAATATGAAATAGTTTGAAAAATTATCAGTGCAAATCAGAAAAAATATTTCCCTGTTGTTTTTGAGGGCCACTTTCAAAACTGATGGTTTGTTTCATAGCATAGTGAGCCAGGGAAAGTGAGGTTTTTAAGCTCCCTTTAAGTATAGCCAGATAAAGGTGGGTTTGCTATTGGTGAAAGTGCTTCAAAATTCTGGCTCTATGCACATACTTCAATGTGGATTAGAAGTTGATTTAACTAAGATAAGTTTAGAAGTAGCTTCTGAAGAAGATTTGGATTTAGAAGATTTTTCATGCATTTAAGTGATAATTTGAATGGATCTGTGATCCAGTCAGTATGGCTAATCATACCTGTGGTGCACATCAGGACTCATCCATGCCTTCTCATGATACGCGGTTCTTGCCTATGTCCTTCCTTCAGTTCTCCACAGCATATCTGTCTCATATGCTATTGGTATTTTTCTAAGTCTTTTGACACACAGTAGAAAACATGAGTAGTCCTTTAGTTGTCTCTTGCTTTTGCTTTATGAATGGCCATTTCTCTCTCTGTATATGTATGCATACATATGTGTATACATACATGTGTATACAAACATATACATATATACACATACACATTATAAGTACACATGTACATATATATGGAGAACTTTTAAGCTATTTGTCTCTGTGACTGAAGGAAATTGAGTCAAATTCTAAATCCACATACAGAATTGCTTCCACTAAATAAATGGAAAAATTGACCTCTTCCTAATTCACAGTGTACTAAGAAAAGATTTTAAATTTAATTTTGGCTACCCTTAGTTTGTTAAACATACAGAGTATATATTTTTGTAGAGTTGGCTTAAGGTCTATACTTTTCCATTTGTGGTGAAACATTGTTATATACTCTTATTATCTAATTATTCAATGATTGCATTATCTTACTTCAACTTCAAACTTATCAAATAAAAATTATGTTTAAAACAATTAAAAAAAAAACCATACCAGAATCAGCAATGTAGTTTTTTGGAGAATGTAATGAGGTAGCCTCATAAGTTTAAAAATCATTTTGGAGGAAAATTTCAAAAACATTTAAAATTTTAATCATAGTAGTAAAGTTTTAAACATCTTTGCTAAGTTGCTCATGTGTAATCTTTTACAGAATCTTAGTTACATATTTGCATTACCAATTTGCAGTACATAATTATATATAATGTACTTCTGTAGTTAATGATGTAATTTTTATATATTTATTATGTTGTGTAATATATTTCCTTAGGAGCACATTGCAGGACCTTTTCATGCTAGAACTTTTACTTTAGGAGTCTTCAAGTTGCAATCTGAAGGTCAACTATAACTTGTGAAATCATAGTATAAGATTTCCTCAAAAAGTGAGAAATGATATTCTGTTATCTGTTTTAGTTTGTAATTGAAATAGAACCTCACAAATATTGTGCTACAGTGCACATGTACACAAGTGTTTCTTCTTTAGATGACCTTTCTTGATTTGCAATAAGAAGATTGACAAAATGGTATGATTATAATTGCTATAATTTTCATTCTTTAGATTACCTTGTAATAGTGAGGATCCAGAAAGTTAAGACTGCACACTAATAGTAGAAATGCTGATTTATAAAGACAATGCACTGTTAAAATTAATTTAGCATGCTTAATTTCTTTTCCATCAGTAGATAAATTCCAGTACTATATAAATCCTTTACAATGGGCTAGATTGAATTTTCAGTTGGGGTTTCATTTTGCATTGCAAACAGTTACAAAAAGACTTGTGGTCATTCAAAATAAAAGAAAAGTAACTTCTCTCGCTTGCCAAAATGCAGAATTGAAGTAATTAGATTTTGCAAAATGAAGAATTACACATATTTTTCTAAAAATAGAAATCAACCAAAAGTATTAAGTTACCTTTTTTGAATGAAAAAAATGGACATGAGATTTGTACTTATACTTCTATTTCAAATGAATAAATGTAAGAGATGCTGATTCAACAAAAGGAGAAATATAAACTTTATGAAAAGATGATCCAGACTGTAGACAAAATTGTGACTATTTCAAATGAAAGTCTTTAAAGACTGACATGATGAATTCAACCTTAAAGCATCATCTCATTCTGTCATGTGTTTTCCATTTTCTGTTTTTTGCATTCTTAAAAATTACGTTAATATCTTTTGTTTTTATCTTACCTTTGTTTTTAAATGTTTCCTTCTTCATTTCCCTGCCCAAAAAAGCTATTCCTTCTAGCAAAGAATTAAAACAAAAAGAGGAATAAAAAGCACAGGAATCTAACATTTCTTGTGATGTCCCATATTCATAGTACACTGTGAAGAAGTGAGGGAAGTACATTTTTCTCATCTTCTCTTTTCTTTGAGTCTTGGTCATTATAATGGCTCAGTAGTGAGGATTTTTTGTGCTCTTTTGCAGTGGCTATTTTTTGTCTCTTTCAATATCGTAGATGTTGTATATGTTGTTTTTCTTGTTCTGCTTACTTTGTTTTGCATAAGTTCATACAAGTCTTCCCATATTTTTTTCAATTCTTTATAATCATTATGTGTTACTTATTATGTGCAGTAATATTCTATTGCATTCTTGTATGTTGAACCACATTACTTCTTTGGTTTCTCCTGAAGAGAGTTGTTGAAGAAATGAAGATGAGACTAAAGCTCCAGTAGTTTGTTTTACCATGGGAATTTTTGAAAATGATTGCTGGTGAAAATTTTTTTTCCTAGTGGAAGAAGTTGAAATTATTGGTTAAAATAGTTTGGAAAATCTATGGATTTAATTAAGTTATTCTTTCAGTCTTTCATTATTGTTTTCTATAACTTAGCTCATTTGTTGAGTATTCAAAATAAATGATACTAAATCACATTTAAAATAAAGAAATTAATTAATTCTGTCTTTTCTATTTGAATCCCCTTTGCTTAGTACAATGCTTTGCATATAGTAAATATATACTTAATATAAATATAGTATATGTACTTTTTTCATTCATTAATTCAACATTCATGGGTGAAATGGACTAAATGATCTTTAAGATAAGGTCCCTTCCAATTGTAAAGCTATTATCCTAACTAATAGTAATTAGCAGTTTATAGTGCTTTAAGTTTTACCAAGGGCTTTCCTTACAATAGCCTTGTGAAGAGGTAGCTAGAGCTAGTCTAATTCTCATTGTACAGAGAAGTAAACTGTTCAAAGGTATACAGTGACTTAACTAAGGTTGTGAGGCAAGTGAGTTGGTATTGGATTTGAAGATGTATCTCCTGAGACCTACATCCCCCACTATATTATACCACACTCTACTAAGGTAGAAGTCTGTGTCAATGCCTCATTCTGTATAATAAAGCTATTTCTATATCTTGGTAGAAGATGCATAGTAGCAGAACTTTGTTTATCTGTTTACATCTCATAATCATTGACACATTTAAAAAATAAAGACACTGCTGTGGTATTTATCACTTGTCTTTCACAACATCAAATTATCCTATCTTTTTGTGTGTGTGTGTGTGTGTGCTTTTTGGAGGGCAGCTGGGGTTAAGCCACTTCCCCAAGGTCACATGGCTAGTTTTTGTGTTAAGTGTCTGAGGTCGCATTTGAACTCAGGTCCTCCTGACTCCAAGGTCGGTGCTCTGTTCACTGCGCCACCTTGCTGCCCCCTAAATTATCCTATCTTTTAAAAATTTCTCTAGTAGCTCTCACTCTCTTTTGCTGGTTTCTCTTTTTCTTCCTGCACACTAAATTTTAAGTCCCTTCCCAAAGATTGTCCTTTAGCTTTCTTCTTTTCTTTCTATTCCTGTATTTAGCAGTTTGGTGATTGAATGAATGAAAAAAAGCATATATTACACTCTTACTATTTGCCAAGCACTGTATTGAACACTGAGAACACAACAGAAAAAGCAGGATTTGTTTCTGCTCCAAGGAGCTCATACTTTAAATGGGAGAGAAGACATATAAAAACAACTTCAGCTACAAGGATGAAAAGGCTTGGAAGTTCCCAGGGCTCAGTGGAAGTGAGGTTGTAAGGCTCAGTATTCCTTAGGTTACACCAGTAGATCAGATTACAGAACCACCAGGTGTCTGCAGAACCTAGAAGCAAGGTAGATGGTAAGGATTGGTTGTCCTCCATCTTGCTGGAAGGAATAGAGTTTGTGAGTTTTATCCCATTCAAACTATGTGAACAGTCAAGAATCCCAAATGGGTTTGGGGAAGCCAGGAGAGGAGAGGTAAATGGGGAAAAGAGAAGGAGAAGGGTATTCCTGGTGATATTGGAGAAGGGTTTTGCCTGCCTTTGGGAAAGGTTCAGGGTTGGGCCAGGCCAGGGGAGGTGGTAAAGAGAGAAGAGGACCACCAGCAATCTTATTTTCATTCCCCCAATTTAAACTATTACCTCAATGTGATAGTAACCTGAGCTCCTGTTGCTTATTAAAGTGGCAGTGGTATAAAAAAATTTTTTTTGTTAAGGTGAGAAATTTTAAAGGGAAAGGAGAGATAAGGAACTTCCATTGCTTGAAATAGATTAAGTATGGGAACTGGAGTCTAGTTAGTGACATAAGAAGAAAAGGTTTAGAACAGTATTGTAAGGCTATGAAGCATAGGATTGATAAAAGTAGCATAAGGGATATAGGCATCAGTGATGGCACAACTGAAGTTATATACCATACATTTGTAGTTATGATGTCAAATTAATTTCACATCTTTTTTCCTGTGTTGATCATCTGAGTAGGAACAGAGAAATCAGATGGTGGTGCTTATTCAGATAGGATTTGCAGGTTGGGAATGCCTGGTTGGAAGAGGAGAGATTAAAGGATTTGGGATATTAGATCATTAAAGTGCCAGATTAATGGCAGGTATAGAGACAAGTAGAACTAGGGTGCACTGGTAGAATAGAGATGAAGAGATTATATATAATAATAAGGGCAAAGAAATGGATTTTGTGTCAGTGGGGACAAGAAGAGGAAAGAAGGAAAAAGAAGGAAACAAGCATTTATTAAGTGCTATTATATATTAGAGCACTACTTGCCACCAAAGTTAGAAAATTAAAGTATCCTCTAAAATAAGGAGTTGAACAAATGAACTCTTGGCAGTAAATCTCTCTAAATGTGTGGTTACTACTTTCAAAAGAGAGTTGAAAGTTCTATTCAGTCATTTTTTCTTTAAAAATTATTATGAACTTTATAACTGTCAATAACAATCAAATATGCAAATTAAAGGGCAAGTTCCTAGACTTTAATAAAAGGAAGCCTTATGAATTATGCAAAAAAAAATACAGAGACAGTGTCTTTGTACATTTTTTACACCTCATTGAAATTTTGTCACCTTTTAAAAAATCTATTTTCCTTTCTTTTAAAAAATGTAGTTGTAGTTAGAGCGCATACAATAGTGGTTCTCTGGCTAATACTCTGCCCCATCTGTCACTCACACACACACACATCTCTTTCCATCTTTCCTCATATGATTCATATTTTCACTCTTTATTTTTTATTACATTAATTTATATTAATGGAATAAAACAAACACTTCTGTCACATAGTATAATAAAAAAGAAGATTGTTTATGAAACTGCAAATCTACTATGCACGACTTGCTATTCCTTTCAAATATACAACAAAATTATCATGTGCATTTCTCTCCCCCCTTTTTTTCCTATCCCACTCTGCCTTAGAGGCTACCATTAGATATAAGTAGGAATATAGATATACACACATATATGTATGTATATGTGTGTAAAATTATTCTATACATATTTATGTTTATCAGTTCTTTCTCTGGATGCAGATAGTTTTTCTTCATATATCCTTTATAGTTAATTTGAGTATTTATAATAATCAAAGTAACATTCACTCAAAGTCTCTTCTTAAAACAATGTTGTTGTTATTGTATACAATGTTCTCTTGGTTCTGCTCATTTTGGTCTTCATTATTTTATGTAAGGCTTTCCATGTTTTTCTAAGATCACCTCATCGTTTCTTATAAATAGCAGTATTCCATCACAATCATGTATCACAACTTGTTGAGCTGTTCCCCGATTGATGAGCATCCCTGCAACTTCCAGTTCTTTTCCATCACAACTGCTACAAACACAAGCTACCATAAACATTTTAGTACACTTAGGTTTTTTTCCTTTTTCTCTAATCATCTTTGGAAATAGACCTAGTACTGGTATTGCTGGATCAAAGATTATAGGTAGTTTGTTAACTCTCTGGACATAATTCCAGATTGCACTCCAGAATGGTTGGTTAAGTTTACAATTCCACCAACAATGAATTAGTGTTCCAGCTTTCCCACATCTTCTCCAACATTTATCATTTTCCTGTTTTGTCATGTTAGCCAGTCTGATAGGTGTGATGTGATACCTTAGAGTTGTTTTGATTTGCATCTCTCTAATCAATAGTGATTTAGAGCATTTTTTTCATATGACTATAGATATCTTTAATTTCTTCCTCTGAAAACTGCCTGTTCATATCCTTTGACCACTTATCAGTTGAGGAATGACTTGTATTCTTATACATGTGACAAAGATTTTATAATGGTAATAGTTTTTAAAATGAAGTTTTATTAATTAAAATAGCCTTATTTTATATGTTTATTTTAATTGACATAATCAATTGTGTTAACATACAATACTTTAATTATTCTTTTCTTTTGTATGTCTTTTTGGAGGGGGGAGGCAAGGCAGTTGGGGTTAAGTGACTTGCCCAAGGTCACACAGCTAGTAAATGTTAAGTGTCTGAGGCCCTATTTGAAGTCAGGGCCTCCTGACTCCAGGATGGTGCTCTATTCACTGCACCATCTACTTGCCCCTACTTTAATTATTCTTTAATTATTGGACACATAGTTTCCATCATTTTTTTGCTGTTAGAAACAGAGCAAATATAAATATTTTTGTACAAATAGATTCTTTTTTTCTTATGAATTTATTGGGAAAGAGACCTACTGATAGAATTCCTGGATCAAAAGATATGCTTAGTTTTGTGATTCTTATTGCATGTTGCACTTTACTTTCCCAAATGTTTAAAGTAGATTGTAGTTCAGTAAATAATATTATTGTCATTTCTGTTTAATCTTTTTTTTTTAACTTATTACTGGTTATGTTCTTGGGATGGAAGAACTCTTAGGCAGATGATGCAAATCTCTTTAAAATGATTATAGAAATCACTTGTCAAGACAGTCATGTCAAAAGCACATTTATAATATACCTACCTTGTATTGGCACTATTTTTTATACTGATATTTGATACTTTTTGATGGTGTTTCTTAGGTACATAGTAGTCATTAGGTGGTGAGTGTTTTTCTTGGAAAAAAAGTGAAGTGATTTAATTTCTCTCTTTTGTACTCGTGTACAGCGCTTTATATATAGTGGCATAGTTAAGTTTTATACAAAAATGGTTTTATATAGGTAAAATATATTTCTACTTTTTCAAAAGAACTTTTGTTTTTTAGTATAGGAAGTCATATAAAGATGATAGTAAGGATATTATTATTATTATTAATTTTGGAGTTAGATAAAGACAAAAAAACAGGACAGTGACTCTGTATGTCAGAAATCTGAGGATAAACAGTATAGTATCTTGTAAAATAAAACATAATGAAAGGTTTTTTTTTTTTAATTTTCTAGTCCGAGTGGTAAGAAGTTCAGAAGCAAGCCTCAGTTGGCAAGGTACCTGGGAAATACTGTTGATCTTAGCAGTTTTGACTTCAGAACTGGAAAGATGATGCCTAGTAAATTACAGAAAAATAAACAGAGACTGCGGAATGATCCTCTCAATCAAAATAAGGTTTGTTTATTCTTTATGGCTATCTATAAAATTCTATAGAATTATGAAGTACATTTTACAATATACTTACCCATGATATTTTTTCTTATTAGATTTTTAGATTGTCATTAGATTTTAATTGTCATTTCCACTGATCAGTGCTTTTCTACTGCTGCAAAGAAGACAAATCTATAAATCCACCATGACAAATGTAAACAGCTTTTTTTTCTTACATCTGGCAGTGTATATCTGTATAGTGTGAATCACTGTAAATCATTTAGAACAAACATTTCAATGTCCCTTGGGAAAGCAAAATATACCATGACTTTTTTTTCAGAGAATTGTGGGGAGGGTGGAGTGGGGAACCTTATTAAAAGAAATTTTTTTGTTGATGTTCACTATTATCATATTTATCTTTGTTTTTTGAATTGGGTAATCAGATCATAGATTTAGAGTTGGAAATTACTTTAGAGGTCGTTTAATCCAACTCCCTCCTTTGTGAATTTCCAGATCTTTCCAGAGTCCTCTTCCCCATCTTCAGTAAATTGTATTTTAGACAACATTTTGTTTAAATTAAGAACACAGGCAAGACTTGGCTTACATACAAATCTAGTGTGCAAATATCACAAATATTTGCTAAGACTGTGTACAGAGTGCTGTTTCATTTACTGGGGTAAAAATAAAATTTCTTTTTTTTTCAATGGGCAAAATAGAAATTTAACAGGAATAGAATTCACAAGGTTTCCATTTACATGCAGGCTTACTAGGAATTCAATTCTATTATTAGGAATCCAGTTAAATTCAACAAATATTTGTTAAGTACACTATAATCTTCAAGACATTATTCTGGGTACTAAGGGTACAAAAGTGAAAAAACCATATTCCTGTCCTCCAGGAGCTGGGATTCTACATAAGGGATGCAATATTCAGCAAAATAAAATTAACAATGTCTTCAAAAGAACAATTAAGAGAAATTGAACATTTTGGAATTCTAATGCCCAAGCTTGTCCAGGGAGAGTTGAGAAAATTCACCTCCTTTAGTCAGTTCAGTCAACAGGCATTATTAAGCCATTAGTGTGTCCCACACAGTGTACTAAGTATTAAGGATGTATATGTGTGGTGGTGGTGGGGCAGTCCCTGTCTTTTTTTTTTTTTAATTTTTAAATTTTTAGTTTTCAACATTCATTTCCACAAGATTTTGGATTCTAAATTTTCTCCCCATCTCTCCTCCTCCCACCCCAAGATGGACTGCATTCTGATTACCGCATACGTTAGTCTGCCTTCCCTTCTATCATGCCCCTCCCATCCCCTTCCCCCTTATTTTCTTGTAGGGAAAGATAGATTTCTTTTTTTAAAAAATTAATTTCTTTATTTACTTTTAGTTTACAAGATTCAGTTCCACAGTCCCTTGAGTTTCAAATCTTCTCCTCTCCCTTCCCACCCCCCCCACCCCCCGCCATGGCAGCATACAATCAAGTATAGGATGTGCAAATACTTTGACATTGGACATTAGTCTGGTTGTATAGAAGGGTTGTAACCAATGGAGTGAACAATGGGAAAAAAGGAAGAAAACCAAACATGAAAAAGAATGATAGCATGTAGATTGCTTCAGTCTCCATTTAAACTGTTCTTTCTAGATCTTTCTCTGAATGTAGATATCTCCTTCCATCCTGAGACTTGTAGAGTTGTCTTATAACTGTGCGTTGC
>CM053580.1:285669526-285735017 GCA_028627135.1 Pseudochirops cupreus | reverse complement strand
ATGACTTGTATTCTTACAGATTTTACTTAATTCTCTGTATATTTTAGAAATGAGGCCTTTATCAGAGACACTGGTTGTAAAAATTCTTTTCCAATTTCCCACTTCCCTCTTAATCTTGGTTACGTTGGCTTTGTTTATACAGAAACTTTTCAATTTAATGTAATCGAGATGATCCGTATTGTATTTTATAATGCTCTCCAACTCTTCTTTGGTCATAAAGTCTTCCCTCTTCCATAAATCTGACAGGTAAACTATTCCTTGCTTTCCCAGATTACTTACAGTATCAGCCTTTATACCTAGATCATGCACCCATTTAGACTTGACTTTGGTGTACAGCATTAGATGATGGTCTATGCCCAGAGAGATAGATTTCTTTACCCCATTGCCTGTATATCTTATTTCCTAGTTGCATGTAAAAACAATTTTTTAACATTTGTTTTTAAAACTTTGAGTTATAAATTCTCTTCCTTCTTCCCTCCCCACTCACCCTCATTGAAAAGGTGAATATTTCAGTATAGGTTATACATGTGTAGTTACGCAGAACACTTCCACAATAGTCATGTTGTGAAAGACTAGCTGTATTTCCCTCCATCCTATCCCACCCCATACTTATTCTGTTTTTTCCTTTGGCCCCGTCCATTTTCAAAAGTGTTTGCTTCTGACTACCCCCTCCCCAATCTGCCCTCCCTTCTGTCATCCTTTCTGTCCTTCCCCCCTTACTTTCCTGTAGGGTAAGATATCCAATTGAGTGTGTATGTTATTCCCTCCTTACGCCAAATCCAATGAGAGTAAGGTTCACTCATTCCCTCTCACATTCCCCCCTTCCCCTCCATTGTGAAATCTTTTTCTTGCCTCTCTTATATGAGGTAATATACCCCCATTCTTTATCTCCCTTTCTCCTCCCAATATATTCGTCTCTCACCCCTTAATTTTATTTTTTAGATATCATCCTTCATATTCAACTCACCCTGTGCCATCCATCCATCCATCCATCTATCTCTCTATCTATCTATCTGTCTGTCTGTCTGCCTATCTATCTGTCTATCTCTCTAATCTATCTGTCTATCTATCTATCTGTCTGTCTATCTGTCTATCTATGTATCTATCTATCTATTTCCTCCTACTACCCTAATACTGAGAAAGGTCTCATGAGTTACAAATATCATCTTTCCATGTAGGAATGTAAACAGTTCAACTTGAATAAGTCCCTTATGATTTCTCTTTCCTATTTACCTTTTCATGCTTCTCTTGAGTCTTGTATTTAAAAGTCAGATTTTCTATTCAGCTCTGGTCTTTTCAGCAAGAATGCTTGAAAAGTCCTCTTTTTCATTGAATGTCCATTTTTCCCCCTGAAATATTATACTCAGTTTTCCTGGTTAGGTGATTCTTGGTTTCAATCCTAGCTCCTCTGAACTCTGCAGTATCATATTCTAAGCCCTTTGATCCCTTAATGTAGAAGCTGCTAGGTCTTGTGTTATACTGATTGTATTTCCTTAATAATCAAATTGTTTCTTTCTGGCTGCTGGCAATATTTTCTCCTTGACCTGGGAATGCTGGAATTTGGCTACAATATTCCTAGGAGTTCTCGTTTTGGGATCTTTTTAAAGAGATGATCAGTGGATTCTTACAATTTCTATTTTA
This sequence comes from Pseudochirops cupreus, assembly GCA_028627135.1. Classification (NCBI taxonomy): domain Eukaryota; kingdom Metazoa; phylum Chordata; class Mammalia; order Diprotodontia; family Pseudocheiridae; genus Pseudochirops; species Pseudochirops cupreus. The sequence continues at coordinate 285,733,376 of CM053580.1, read as the reverse complement.
CCTTCTGGTTCTAGAATATCAGGGCAGTTTTCCTTGATAATGTTTGAAAGATGATGTCTAGGCTCTTTTTTTGATCATGGCTTTCGGGTAGTCCAGTAATTTTTAAATTATCTCTCCTGGATCTATTTTCCAAATCAATTGTTTTTCCAATGAGATATTTCACATTGTCTTCTACTTTTTCATCCTTTTGGTTCTGTTTTATAATATCTTGATTTCTTATAAAGTCATTAGCTTCCATTTGTTCCATTCTAATTTTGAAGGAATTATTTTCTTCAGTGAGTTTTTGGATCTCCTTTTCCATTTGGCCAATTCTATTTTTTTTTTTTTAGGCATTCTTATCTAGCTTCTTGCTCTTTAGAACTGGTAGGGGGAGGAAGATAACTTGCCCTGTTAGAAATGGGCATATTAAGGGAGGAGAGAGCATGAACCCTTCATTCTTGCTCTGATAGCTATCACTGATGATAATTCCTGTGTCCCAACACTAGTTTTTTTTTTTTATCAATGCAGCATTCCATCTCTTCAGCCTGTACCTGGAAATGATTATTTCAGAGCCCTTACTTCTCCCATAGTTCCTGTGAAAAGGTGCTCAGATAGTTTGTCTCTGGCTTTCCTTCATAGATAAATCTTCATACTTTTCTGTACGAAGACTTATACTTAGTGTGTCACTCCCACTTCCTACAGAATCTAAATCAAGGATAAAAGAAAAAGAGAGGTGGGTGGGAGTTTTACTCCCCATCTCTTCCCTCATTATTAATAATAGTAAAAATTGTTGGAGAGTGTTTTCTCCCACTCCGGTGCCAGGAAAGAGAAAAACTCCTGGTAGTAAGTTATAGGTAGGTAGTGGTCCTAGTAAGGGAAACAAATAGATTTGAAGAAAAGAACAGGAATAACTGAGCACTTATAGCCCAAGAAGATTTTAGGGATTTACTTAGGCAGGATGCCTTGGTGATCTAGTTCCATCTTATCCCCCTCTATGTATGGATCATAAGTCTTGTGACTCAATTTCTCTCCTTCCTACTGTGGTTAAAGTCCTTTCCTCCAAGAATTAGCACCATGGAATTAGAGTAGCTGAGGGACTACAGATTCCTGTTGCTCAGTAGTTTGAGAAGTGAAAGAAGGTAAAGAGCACCAAATGAGTAATCTTATAAAAATACTGTTGCACATGGTATTTAAATTCTTTAGTACACGGTATTTAAATTCTTCAGTACTATTAGTGTAGAACAATGCTTGAAGTACATTGTGGGTTAGATGAGTTTGCATGATGGAATGGGAATCTTTCTATCATTTTTAACATTGTTTCTCGAGGAGAATACATTCTGACTTCCAAACAACCAATTTATGAGAAACTTTTGAAATACAACCTGTTAAGTTGGAGATCGTCTAATATATCTAGTCAGCTTCCGGTAGTCCAAAAATGCATCTAGGTACTTTGTTTTGGTGATTAGACTTTGGAAAGCTACAATTTATTTTTTGAGGGTAGAAAACAATAAACTTTGAATAATTTTGGTGACTGATTTTTAAAATAAAAATTCTTGTTTTTATTGCTTTCTTTTTTTGTTTGTTTTACATAATCTTCATTTCTGAATATATCGCTCCATTTCTCCTACCCAGTGAGCAATCTTATACCAAAGGAAAAAAAAAAGAGGAAAACAAATAGTTCATCAAAACTAAACAACATATAAACAAATTCTTATGGCATATGCAGTATTCCAAGCCATTCACCTTCATCTCTGTATATATAAGAGAGGTGTTATTTCTCAACTCTCTTTCTTGTTCACTATATTTACATAATATTCAGATTTGCTTTTTGTTTTCTGCTTACCTTTTCATGGTCATTGGATTTATTATTTCCCTGATTCTGTTTGCTTTACTTTGCATCAGTTTATATGACTTTCTATGCTTTTTTTAATTCTTCACAGTCATCATTTCTCAGAGCATAGTAATATTACATTACATTCATGCATCACAATTGTCCATTTTCCAAACATTGGACATCTACTTTATTTCCATTTCTTTGCTGACGCAAAAAGTGCTGTTATGACTATTATAGTGTGTTCAGGTCTGTTCTTTCTGTCTTTGTTGAATTCTTAAGCACTAAATGTAATTATCCTTTCTCAGTCCTCATACGTCTTGATCTCTTCAGTTTTTGACCATGTGGAGCACTCCCTCCTCCTGATATTTTCTCCTAGCTTGGCTTTTGTGACCTTGCTTTCTTAACTCTGTTTCTAGTTGTCTTATACCTCATATTCAGTCTCCTTTGCTCCTGTCATCCTTTTCCTTTTGGCTAAGTGTGGCTATTTCCCAAGGCTTTGTCCTGGACTCACTTCTTTTTTTACATTTATTTTCCATTCATGATTTTACCAACATCTGTGAATTCAGTTATCTATATGCAGATGACTTCCAAATCTAAATATGTGCCCTTTATTTTACTCCTGAGCTCTAGTGATATATTATGAACTCCTTCCTGTTAATTTCAGCTGTAATATCCATGTCCCATAGGCATCTCAAACTCAACATGTCCCCATTTGAACTCATTTTATTTCTTCCCCCTGCCCCCAACCCATCCTAGGTCCAAACTTCCTTGTTTATGTTGATAGTACTGCCATTTTTTCTCAGTCACTCAGGTTCACAATCTTAGTCTTGTTCCACTCTTTCTTCTTCCTCAGCTCCCATGTCACATTAACTGTCAAGTCTTGTCAGTTCTACCTCTGCTAAATCTCTCAGATCTGTTCCCTTCTCTCCATATATATAGTATATAACATATATAAAAATGTTTATATAATTTATACACATAATTTATTTGTTCTTACCTTAAGCCCCAAATCAAACTGACATTTTAATACATAAAATATAATAAAAGGATTGTACATAAAACTGTGGATATCTAATATATACAATTTGTTGTTTTGAAAAAATATATAGTAGATTCAATGTGTAACTTCCAAAGCTTTCCTTCTTGTCTGTGATTCTTTCTGACCTTCTCTTCTCTTCACTGCATTTTTAAGAGTGCTTTAAAGTATGCAGAATACATTAAAAATATTATCTCATTTGATCCTCACAATAACCTTCCGAGGTAGATTTTACTGCTGAGGAAATTGAGAGAAAGATAGGGCTTAAATGACTTGCCCCGGGTCATTAAGTGGCTGAGGCTGAATTTGAATTCAGACTGGACATGTCATGAATGCCCTATTTAAACATTTTCAGTGGCTCCTTATTGCTTCTAGGATAAAATATAAAATCTTAACTCTGGCTTTAAAAACTTCTACAATCCTCACTTCCATTTGCCTTTACAGTTTCATTTCACAATTATTCTCCTTCATACACTCCCCATTCCCATCAAACTGGCTTCTAATTTTTCCCCACACATAACAAAATTCTCTTCCCTTCCTTGATTTTTTTGCACACGTGGTTGTCTTGAATGCACTCTTTGCTTACATCTTATAGAGATGCCAGCTTCCTTCAAAGCAGAGGATAGATACCTCTTCCCCTTTGTTAGGCCTTTTTTTGTGGAGGGGCAGTTCTACTTCCCTTTCCCCACCCATATCTCTCTAATAATTACCTTTATTTGTGTGCATGTTGTTTCTTCCTAGAATATAATGTAAACTCCTTAAAGGGTACAAATTGTTTTTTGGGTTTTTTTTTGGGGGGGGGGGCGGCGTCTTTTTGTCTTCAAAGCCTGGCACAATGTCTTGCACACAGTAGGTACTTATGATGTTTACTAAATGACATTAAATATATTTTTAAAAAAACTTTAAAAAACTGTAATCTTGAGGAATTGTTTACTTTTTATAACCCATGTTGTGTTTTTTTTTCGTTTTATAAGTAAAAGTAAGTAATTTTCTCCATGGATAGAGTGCTGGGCCTGGAGTCGGGCCAATTTGTCTTCCTGAGTTCAATTCTGGCCTCAGACATTTGTTAGCTGTGTGATCCTGGGCAATTCACTTAACCCTCTTTGTCTCAGTTTCCTCATCTGTAAAATGAGGTGGAGAAGGAAAGGCAAAGCACTCATCTTTTTCAGGAAAACCTAAATGGTGTCATGAAGGGTCAGTCACAACTGAAATGACTGGTCAACAACAATTTCGAAACTAAATTGCACAGGAACACTAAAAATGATTTTAATTTTTTTGTTACTGCATACTTTGGTTTCAGGTTTTCACATAATTTCTATACCTTACTTAAAGAAGGATTAATGAAGGTATACAGTTTTCCTTAAATTGATCTGTTTGGAATTGATTTATTCATTGAAGTCAGTGTTCACAGGGATGAAATCATTTCTCATTAGATGTCAGATAACTTTTTCAGAATACTAATAGAGCATATGTAAATGCATTTTAGATATATAAAGATTTTTTGAAAACAGGCATGTGTAAACTTGGATATTGCTGTCAGTTTTCTGAAAGCAATAAATTTATTTCAGTGTATAAAGTGTTGGGGAGAAAGGCATTTTTTTTTTAACTCAGGAAGAAAGATAGTAAACTGTTTAATGGGGAAAAAAAGAGAACACTCTCCTCCCTCTACCCCCCCTCCCCCCATGCTCCCATTCTAGCTCTTTAGGTCAAAATGTGCCCCTTATAGGGAAGGGGAAAATCCTTCATTCACAGTATAAATATCAAGCAAAGCTTTCCTTTGTGGATTTATATAACTCTGTACAGTTTACTGCACTAAATCTTTGGGGATACCCTGTATAAGTAAGCTTATTTCAATGTATTTAAAGTGCTAAGAAGATTGACTTGGACATTTGAAATAATCTTCATTGGAATATATATTTCATAGAATTAGGACATTTAGAATTGGAAGGCATATCAGAATTCAGAACCCTCCTTTTACCAATGGGAAAAAACAAAGGCCTGAAGAAGTTAAATTCTTTATTAAGGCCATACAACTAGTTAATGGTAGAGTCTAGTACCCAGTTCTTCTGATTTCAAGATTAGTATTTGTAATGCCAAGCAAAGCAACTTCCAAGGTTCGGATTACCAGCATAGTAAACCCCATTTATTCAGCAAACATTCACAGAACAGAGAAGGTCAAAATACAGTGTAACTTGTTCTTTTAGCAAGCAAGTTCTCAATTCAGTCCAGGTACTACTCCACCCCTAGACAGTACATTCATTTAGTCAGTCAAAAGTTTCTTCTCAAATGAAGATTAGTCTCCAACTATAAATAAAATACATTCATTTGGTCAATCACAGAGCACAAAAAAAACCCAAAAAAACCTCCCACCCCTGAATCTCAAAAGGGGCAGGAGAACACAAAAGGCCATTCACCCTTAAGTTGCAAGGTTAAACTCAGCATTGAATACCCAAGGAAAGGTCCTTCTTTCATCTTCACTGGAGGCAAGCCCTCAGCAATCTCAGTTCCTAGAGAGACAAGGCTTAACAAAGGCATAGCCAGTGTCCTCATCAAGTCACTCTCTGCCTGTAGAACAGTCCCAGAACCCCTGAAAACATCAGCAAGGCCCTCTTCCAGGATTTCTGTGCAGGTACCACAAGAAAATCCTCCTTCAGGGCTTCTGAACCAACAGCCAGGTTCCAGGGACCTCTATAACAGCAGCACTGTCCTTCACCATCAGGTGAAACTGGTAAAACAACATCAAAACAGACAGACAAAATACCGTCATCACAACCATCTCTCCTCAGTCCTTGGCAGTACGGGGTGGCAGTTCCCAAAAGTCCTGGGCAGTTCCAACAGGCTCTCAGCAGTCTTTCTCTCAGCAACTCAGGCTCTATGATACTGGATACTGCTCTCCCAGAGTCCTTCTGGCCTTCTCTAGGCTTGGGCCTTTCTCCCAATTCATGGCTCCTCCCAGTTCAGCCCTCTCTCTTCATGTCAACAAGTCCATCCCACAAGTGGGATTCACAAGCTCTGGGTTTTAACACTCAACCCAAAAACCAAGCCAATACAGGGGCATTTCCAAATTCCATTACTAATAACAGTATTCTTTCCAGTAAAGCATTTTATAAGCTGATAAATGAACTAATTTGATTATCTTCTGTGTTATTTTTGTTACTAAAGAATTATATTTGCATTTACAGGGTAAACCAGATTTGAATACGACATTGCCAATTAGACAGACAGCATCTATTTTCAAACAACCTGTAACTAAAGTCACGAATCATCCTAGTAATAAAGTAAAATCGGACCCTCAACGAATGAATGAACAACCACGTCAGGTAAGGGTATCATCAGTTTCCAGCCTTACAATTCAGGATTCAGTATTATGACTGGAAGAAATTCAAGTAAAATAGTTAATTTTCATTATGTTTGGAAAGTAAGTCTTATATGCTAGAGAACTACACAAAAATAAGAAAATAAAGACATAAAGTGAATTTTAAAGATATTTTGTGGAATTTGTTTTCATACTATTAATATGTAATTTCTTAATATTACTGTTGGAATGCTTTTAGGATACCCACTTAGTTATAAACTCTAATACTTTGACAATAATGAATATCAACTTTAGCCTGTTATACCCATTTACCCTTCCCCATTAGAATTTGAATTTTTAAATGTTAAGTTTCTAAGGATAGTGTTTCATAAGGGGGTGAAATGTAAAATTTATTTATTTTTAATAAAAGACTTTCTTATTAATTTTGAAAACTGACTTGCTTTTTATTCCTTATTTCATTAAATCCCCTTTAATTATATGAAACAATTTTTTTTATCAAAACAGTATATTATATCCCTGTACATCCTCCATTTTTTATAAAATTTAATTTAAACTCCCTTTCATCTTTGTATCCAACTATTCACTAACAGAATCCATTCTCAGAAATTAAAATATGCAGTTATTAACAGAAAGTCCTACCTATTGTGTAACAATGTCACCTAGCTAGAGGATAGAGACTTTCCAAGGGTTTAGAGAGATCTTTTATTCCTGTTGGTGTTTGAAAAGTTTAGCTACTTCATTAGTTTTTAGTGATAGTTTGGGAGGGTAAAGACAACAATAAATAATTATGTCCTCTTTTTTCTTGCTTCTTCCTAGCTAAGGAACAGAAAGTACTGATTTACTTACAACTTTGACTTTTGCTCTTTCATTCCCTTTCAAATTCAGTTGTCTCACTCTACCCTTTCATTTTAATTTTGGTTTTCATTAGTCCCTTAAATTTTTCATCTTCAGACTTCATAAGGATTTGGCCAAACTTTCAGACAGTTGCTCTAGAAGAGGCTGTACATAAAGAAATTCAGTTCCCACATCCTCTGTAGTGTTTTTTCCTCTTCAGGTGAGCCAGGAAAACAGAAGATATTTGGAGCCACATTGGATCAGCATCTTGCTATAGATGTCTCAAGAATTGAAGGTCTAAACTTGCTTTACTGTTGGTCCCCAAGAGAATCAACAGGGGCCATGTAAGTGTATCACATCCAATCTAAAAGATGCATACCTGCATGTGCCTTTAGGTTCTTGTCACCACTTAGGTTTTCCTCTGAGCCATTCATTTTTTTGGTACCAGGCTTTGAACTTCTGTTTGACCACTGCTATAGTGATAGTCATCAAACTACTGGTGTCTGGATCTAGTACGTTCATTACAACAGTGAAGAAATTCTGCCATTCAGAACTTTGTCTCCTTGGGTAAAGTTCTTCTGATTATTTTCTTTTTCCAGATACTGTCTAAAGTCTTGAACATCTTTTCCTTTGGCTTTTTGGTGGTTAAAAATCCTCTCCTATCCTAAAGATTTTCATTTAGTAATGACTTATAGTACATAATTGGGTAAAACTTTACCTTGAAGGGAGGGGGAGTGGGTCCAAAAGATAAAGAAGGTGGAATGATATCTTTAAATAATACCTTTTTGATTCTAGATTTTGGTTTCTTAGGTAGAATAGATATTATTTTACAAACTCCATCTTCATCTTTTCCTTGCAAGAACACATTCAGTAAGCTCTAGTGTCTTGATCACAACCAAAATGAGGAGTATTTCAGTCATTTGAAAGACACATTTAGTGATAATTGTATTTCTAATAATAATATCTAGCATTTATATAGTGCTTTAAGGTTTCCAAAGTGCTTTATATATGTTATCTTATTTTTAACCATACATTTTAGATACCATTAATAATCATGTTTAAATGGCTTTGAAGATATCGGTATCTTGAAGTGAGAAATTAAAGAATAATTTTAAAGATCTGAAGGTGACTTTAGCATGGCTTTATACCAAAAACTCCTAAATTTTGTAATTAATTTATGTTGTAGTTTTTGATCTTCCTTTCTTCCCAGGGTAGATAGGAAGTATTAAAACTATGGAGGAGGATACTTCTTCTAAAGTATGGACTATTACCTAATTTTATCTCTATTTCTTTTCTGGGTAGAAATTTTCCCTGGATAATAAAATTTAGTTATCATGGGATAATAACCTATTTTCCCCCTTCTTTATCTTCTGTGTAAACAGCAAGTTGATACTGTTTGATAGTTCCTTATTCAGTATCTTAAGTTGGAGAGAGGACTCTATTTTGGGCTGGTGTGGGAAAAAATAGAAAGAGGAGGAAAATTTATTTTGCTAGTGTTTTTTGAATAGTTTTTTTCTGTCCTATGTCAGCCATTCTAGTTAAAATTAATTATAACAGAAACCAATGTTTGACCAGTAACAATTTATTGTAAAAGATCTTTGGATCATAGCATTTGAACTGAAAGGAACCTTAAAACTGATTTTTTCCAGGTGAAGAAACAGATTTTACATATTTACTTGAAAATAAATGATAGTAATTTCTTGTTGTTGAGATAGTACTAGGGCATACATAAATAGCCCCATTCCTTAATTTGACTTTGATACTTTTTAAATTTATTGAATTGAATTAATTATTGGATGGGTGCTAAGTTCCTTCAGGGGAAATTTTTTTTTAACTCATTGAGCATTTGAATTAAATGTTGAGTTTTGTTTTATATTCTCACTTTAATAATTGAGTACTTTTTTGACTAAATCAAGGTGCTTCACTCTGTGAGATGAGATGGAAAGCAGGAAAAAAACTCCTTTAAAGGATTTTGATATGAAGGCACAGTCTGGGATTTAGGTTTCCAGACTTGTGGTATAATTTTTTTCCCATGAGTAGTTTTGAAGCTATTCATTTATAAATAATTATTCAAATAATAAAGTAATTCTTCCAGTCTTTGCCTTAAGCAGCAATAATAATAATCACTAACATTTCTGTAGTGTTATGTACCAGGTTCTAAGCTAAGGGCTTTATGATTATTATCTCATTTGATCTTCACAATAACCTAGTGTGTTAAGAACTATTATTATCCTCATCTTACACATAAGGAAACTGAGGCAACAAGTCAAATGACTTACCCAGGGCCACACATCTAGTAAGTGACTGAAGCAGGATTTGAACTCAAGTCTTCCTAACTCCAGGTCCAGCTTTTTATCCATTTTATCCATTAACAGCTGCCACCTAGTTGTTAATAGCATGTAGTGACCTAATTTGCTATACATTTTCTATTCTGTAAATATTTTAAAGATTGATAGAATGTGAATCTGTTTAGTTCAGTGACTTTGGTGGTTCTATAGTTGGAAAGACTAAAAATTGTTATCATCAAATAAGGTAATATAAAAAGAATGCCTTAAATAGAATCTAGCTGTGTTTGGCTTGTTATTTACATCTAAGGAGATTAGTTTCAAGAGATCATATTTATAAAACATGGTTGGGTAAGTAGCCAGCCAGTGTTGGATATATTGCTTAAGATGATTTGATCTTTGTTATTAAATAACAATTAATGACAATATCCATACTGGGCAGTTCAGAAAAGTATTTTGTGTATTTCTAGTAGGTTTTGCAACAATCATTTTAATATGGCTCCCATTGGCATTTTTAATGAACGGTTTAACTCTCATGGGTTGATTGATATCCAATTTGGAAAAATCTATTGGAATTTTAATCAGATTAGTGGGACTATTAGAACAGTTATCAGTCGATTTCATAGTACCCTGAGGAACACTTTTCCAAGTTTATCTTTGTCAATTCAGAAAGAACTCATTCTATTCCATGCTCATTGTTTTGACATTCTTATTCCTGACATGTTATTTTTTTTTAAATTTCATAGATCTTCAACTGAGAGTCAATTCTTTTGATATTGTTGTTACATGTATTTTTTAGCTTATAGGACTAGAAAGTTAATGTTTTTGCTATTTCTTGATTAAGTCCTAGAAGCTCTGTTGAATGTAATAGCACATTACAAATATTTTTTATCCTAGATCATCAAAAAATTTCTTACATAGTTTTCATTGTATTACTTTTTAAATGGGGATAAGCAACCTGGGGGCAATGCAATCTATAAGGAATTTTTGGCCCAGGATTGATGTGTTAAAATTTTATCACCAAGAAACAACCTAGTCAGTGCTAGAAATTCCAACCACATTCCCTTCAAAGGCACTCTGTTCTGCCAGATATTTCCAGAAGAGTTTTATTGCATTTTTATATTTCTTAAGAAATGGATTAACTTATGCATCCAGCACCATAGAGAGTATTATATTCCTTATTTTAAGTAGGAAAAGTAAATCTCCATATTCTCTCTGAAGCCATATTTCTAAAATTTAATTTTAATGACATTAACAAGAATAGTATAAAATGTCACCAGTGTAAACTTTACATTTTTGCCTGTGGATTAAAACTTTTACTGAACTTCATAGTTTTCAAAGCACTTTCACATTTATATCTATATCTATCTATCTATCTATCTATCTATCTATATGTCTGTATGTATAATATATAACATATGTAACATATAATATCTGTATACGTGTGTGTATTACAACAATCCATTGAAGTAGGCAGGTCTTCTTTTCCTTCTTCTCCTTTTCCTCCTTTTTTTTTAAATCTTTATTGACATCTATGTTTTTATATCACCCTCATTTACAAGTATGCCTCTCTCCTCTTAATTACCCAGTATGTTGTCTCTTGTAACAAAGAATAAAAAGAAAGGGGGGGGGCGGGGAACTTATTACATCTAATCAGCAGATCAGTCAAGTCTTTGTAATATTCCATACCTATGATCTTTCATCTATGCAAAGCAGGTACATTTTCTCATCTTGAGAAAAAAATAACTTTTATCCCTGTTTTATAGATAAGACAAGAGCTCAGAAAGATTGAGTGACTTGCTCAAGTTCTTAGAGCTAATGGTAGAATCCAAGGCTTGGAATTTAGGTTTTCTGTTTCCTAGTCCACTAGTCTTTCCACCATTCCATGATGTATCTGTAAACCTGATATATAGAACATTACATCTTATTCAGTAGGAAATGGGAAACTACTGAAAAAAATTTAGGAGGGCAAAGCATCATTTTAGGAAGACTACTTTGACTATCGAATTAGAATTATATATCTAGTATCCCAATTTATAGACTTTTGCCATTGTGAGGTGACGAAGGTTTAGACTAGAGTGATACTCATAGGAACAGAAAAATGGATAGAAAAGATGTTATTAATGAAGAATTAACAGGATACAGTGATTACAGTGGGACTTTAGGAGAAGGAGGACTGAAATATTCCCTTTCTTGTTGTCTTGGAGAATGGTAGGATCTCTGACAGAAATTGTGGGATTATATTGGGGCTTTTGATTTTGCTAAGGTGAATTTGATTTTAGACATGCTTGGTTTGAAATGATCACAAGATAGTCAAATGGGAATATTTAGTGGTTAAGAAGAAATATAGTACTTCAACTCATAAGAAAGGTCAGAACTGGAGATAGTACAGATAACACAGAATTTTAGAGTTGGAAGGGGTGTCAGAGGTTTTCCAATGCAGCCTATATTGGCATTAGAATCCACTCCATAACACTTAACACAGTTAAGTGGTCATCTATATTTCACTTTATGGTATTTAGTGAGGTGGAACCCACTACCAATAGAATCTATTTGTTTGGGTACCTATAATTATTAATAAATTTCCCCTCAAATTCAGCCAAATTCTGCTCTTTTTAGTTTCTACTTTTTATTCTTAGTTCTGCCCTCTGTTGTTAAAAGACAAATTGAGTACCTTTTCCACATTGCAGCCTTTCACATACCTAAAAGCAGCTACCATGTCTATTGTATGTCTTCTGTTATCTTGGTTCCTTCAACAGATTCCTTTGTGGCATGTTCTTTAGTTCTTTTGATAAAATAACAATACCTGACACTTATGGTACTTTAAGGCTTCCATGCCATCCTGCTTTTCCTCCTTCATTGTGTCAGTTTCCTTTCTGAATGTGTGGTACTGTTAAATAAATGCAATAAATTGGGCATGCTCTGACCAGGAAAGAATACCATCACCTCTTTCTCTCCCTTTGGATGCTTTACCTCCATCAGTGTCATCTAGGATAGTCTTAGCTTTTTGGCTGCATTGTCATATTGTTAGCCCTTCATATTGTTAAAACCTGCAAATAATTTTCACTTTGACCACTGTCTAGCTTTACTTGGCCCGATTTCTGTTTGGAAAAGAAGACAAGTAAAATAAGTAGGGAGGCAGCAGGACATGATTGAGAGAGCAGAATGCTAGTGGTCATAGGACCTAAGCTCAAATTCCAGTTCTGCTGCTTGCTACTTATGTAACCTCAGCAAGTCACTGAATATTTCTGGGTCTTAGTTTCCACATTTGTAAAATGAAGGAGTTGAACTTGATGACATTTAAGGTCCCTTTCAACTCTTAACTCTATGGTCCTGTTACAAGTTGAGTAGTTTTGCCTTCTGATTATCCTGTTATAGTTGTTAAATCCATTGCTAGGCAAATATAGTTCTTTTTGGATCTTCTTGAACCCAGAATAATATAAAAAGTTCTTTTTTTTTTTGGCCAAGAACATTCATTACCCACCTCCATTTATTTTGGTGTCTTGGAGGATGATGGAATCACTGACAGAAATAATGGGATTGTGTTGGAGCTTTTGGTTTTGCTAAGGTGAATTGGATTTTAGACATGTTTGGATTGAAATGGTGGCAAGATGAAAAGATGGCAAGAAAAGATGTCAATTTGGGCTTTAGAGCTCCTGGAACTTTTCTTACAGAATGGTATCACTCTCTGCTATTCATCACTTAGGCATCATGAGCCAGTTGTGTTACTAGGTGGCATAATGATGAGAGCCTTGGATGACCTAGAATCAGGAAGACTTGAATTGAGTTCCTGTCTTCTCTCACCACTAGATGCATGATTGTGGGCAAGTCACTTAACCTCTCTGACTTGTTTTCCTCATCTGCAAAATAGGTACAATCATAGCACCTATATCTTAGGGTGGTTGTAATGATAGAATGGGATGATATATGTAAAGTTTAAAGCACTATGTACATTTTATCTATTAGAGTTATTATCTATGTTTACATGCTCTTGCTTTCATCTTCTTTATTTATCTTTTAAACCTAAGATACTGACCAGGTTGTAAGTTGAAGTGGCTGCATGTACTTGGTAAATTGGGATCTCATTCTTAGTTAGTAGCATTTTCAGCTGTTGGGTCCCATATCACTTTTTGAGTCAGGGCCACCTCTTATTTATTCAAATAGCTAGTGGTTCTCCTAGATTTAAACATACATCTTCTGCTCCACAATATTATGGAAATAATTCTTCAAGAAAGCAGGGGAAGGGAGGAAGCAAACAAGAAAACAGTAACAAAAAGAATAGTTGACATTGATTTAATGCTTCAGGGTATATAGATGCTTTGCATACATCATCACGTTTAATTTCCACAACCATCCTGTAAGGTCATTGTTGTTGTTCAGTCATTTCAGTCATGTCTGGCTCTTTGTGACCTCATTTGGGATTTTCTTGGCAAAGACACTGGAGTGGTTTGTCATTTCCTTCTCTAGCTCATTTTCCAGAGGCAAACAGGGTTAAGTGAGTTGCTCACAGACTCACAGCTAGTAAGTGTCTGAGGCCAGATTTAAAATCAGGAAGATGAAGTTTCCTGAGTTCCAGCCTGGCACTCTATCTACTCTATCCTAGCTGCCAAGAAACACAGGAGAGGGGTACAAATGCTACAGGACTTCACCTCAGAGTCTCAGTTTCATCATCTGCATAATTTGTTGTTATAAATCAAATAAGATAATAAAGGACTTTGTACCAAAAAAGTCACATATGTCTGTAAATTATAATTCTCAGAGCACAGGTGACTTGGCTATCTAAGGGCAATATAGCTGAACAATTATTCTAATTTACAGTAAGTGAAACTGAGGCCCAAAGAGGTAAAATTTCCAGCTTACGCTCAGACTGTGGAGAATTGAGAGTTAAGCCCAGATTTTAACTCAGATTATAGTGTTTTTGCTAACATAGTAATATTGCCTCTCTGTCTTTGTCTCCCCAGGGCTTAGTATAGCTGTTGCAAAGAGGAAGCAAGTCACCTACCACATACCAGAAATTGCTCTAAGGACTAGGGATACAAAAAAGGCAACCCCTCCCTTCCCCCAAAAATCCCTAAACCTAAACAATCCTTCCTCTCAAGAAATTTATAATCTAATTAGGGTATATAAATAAATTATATACAGGATGTTCACCCACAAAAAGGAGGAATGATATAGGATGATAATTAAGTGGGAATGGCACCCAATAAATGTTTGGTGAATTGATTGACAAGTATTAGTTCTTGTTATCTAAGTTTATCTGGACCACAGTCACTTCAAAGCAGTTTTTTTTCATCTCTGAAATCCTTGTCAGTGTTGTTTCTGGGTCACAACAGGGTTAAAGGGGTTCACAACAGCAGTCAATCTTATCTATAATACTAACAACCAGTGAAATTGTTATATTGGACAATTATTAAGGTGGCCTATTTAGCAAGTCTCTTAATGTTAAATGGGTTCTTTTTTGGGTTTCAAGGAATCATGGGGGAAAATTGCAGAAAGCACAGGACAATTCTAAAATAATGCCCTGAAGACTGTCAGACATCTCATCTCTATTTTTACTTTCTTTGTTCCAGTACTGCAGTATTAGAAAAAAAAGAATATTAGTGAGAAAACATGAGAGAGAGAGAGAGGGAAACACAGAGAGAGAAACACAAACATTACATAAAACAATACTACTTTGTTTAATACGTTTGCAAAAATGCCCTGTTCACTGGTACCAATTGATAGAATATGTTACAGGGACTAAAAGGACTCTACAGAAAAATTATATGATTCAGTAACTCCTAAAAGGCCCTTTATTTGTCATCTTTAAGAGAAGGCCTTAAAAGGCAGTTATACATTTCATTCTGAAGGATTGGGAGGTGGGAACAATAGGAGAAGGGTGCTTGAGTAGCCCAATGAACTTTCCACACAGAGGGACCAGGAGTACGGTGCCTTCACAATAGGAAAGGAGTGAGGATGAGCTATAGGCTGGGAGATCACCAGGGATCATTGGGCATGATGGTGTTTAAATCATGCTGAGAAGAGGTAGTCTGCGTTTGTATGTTGGGGCAGCTTGAGCAGTTTCAGAGTCTAAAACACTCCTGTCAAGGTTGCTCAGGTGCCTGTATAGGGGTAGAGGGGTAGAGGAACTGCTCAGGCAGGTGTCATTGGATCCCAACCCTGAAGTCACAAGTTGAAAGCCATTAATTAGCTAGGAACCTGGAAGCTTCTAGCCTGAAATGTGTTTTTTTTTTTTCAGATTTAGAGGTTTGTGGAGAAGGGGGAGAGGTTCCAGTTAGGAGGGAAGGGTCATGACAGAAAGATTAGGCTGGACGTGGTTGACAGAAAGACTAGGCTCATAAAAAACAAGTGTTTTCGAGACCATAATAACTCCTTATAACATTCCACATAACAGCTATTTCAGACCTTCCCCTCTCTCCTAAAGTCTTGCTGTCATTTCTTAAGTTTCTTTACCATGTCTAATCTGCCTTCATTCCCTCTCATCTTCATTTTCTTCCCATATACTGACTCCTCTGCTACCTATAGTCGTACTCAGGGCTCACTTATTTCTATGGGAATAAACAACTGTTACAACTTGGTGTGTGTTTAACTCATAATAAACTATAGCATGAACTTTCTGAAAAACTTGCCAGGAGAGCTGCCCATTATTCAGTCTAGCATGTTCAATGGACTTTCAAGTGGAATGAATGTAAAAGGAGTCTTGTTTAAAAAAAAGAAAGAAAGAAAACATGACTTACTATCAAAATAACTGCTATAAACTTAGTGAACAGTCCTAGAAGTAAACTATAATCTTACCCCTCAATTCACTTTCTTTTAGTTAATCTCCTACAAGAGGTTATTGTCAGCAATTTGGAGTCATAAGTCATGTTCATTTGCTGAGATACAGCTTCTTAGCTACTCTGGGCATTTTTTTTTAATTTCTTTTTTTGGAGGGGGAAAGGCAAGGCAATTGGGGTTAAGTGACTTGCCCGAGGTCATACAGCTAGTAAGTGTTAAGTGTCTGAGGCCAGATTTGAATTCAGGTCCTCCTGACTCCAGGGCCGGTGGTCTGTTCACTGTGCCACCTAGCTGCCCCACTATGGCCATTTTTATTAACAGACCGAAGATCTGCAAACTCAAAAGACCATTTTATTGTCTTTCTTTCTTCATGCATTTCAGCTTCATTTTAAGTTGTGTTCTGTCAGTTTATTGAAATGCAACTTCTCTTTTCCAAACTTAATTGTATCCTGGATAAAAATATTTAGATCATTCACTAGGAATGCTTATTTTCCATAATTTAATAGTCCATGGTAAAAACATTCAGAAACTCTATGACAGGAAGCAGTATCAAGGTTCAGTATGCCATTGATAAGTAATTATCTCCCCTAGTTATAAAATTCATCATATTAGAATCAAATCAAAACCCAACTTCCAACCCATCCTCATTCACAGTCCCACAAATCCATATAGGTGTGCCTCTAACAGCATTCAGATTAATGAAAGGAGAAATACAAAACATAAAGCTCTTCAGATAGCCTTGTTCTGAGCTATAAATTGAAACTTTAAAAATATTAGTTCAGGAGCATTTATTAAAAATGAGGTGAGAAGAAACAGGAAAAATATATACAGTAAGAACAATAATGAAAAGAAAAACAATGTTTAAAGACTTAAAAATTTTGATCAATGTAATGACCAGGATTTCAGAGGGTCAGTGATGAAGCATACTACCCACCTTCAGACAGAGAGGTCAGTGGTCTTAAGATTTAGAATGAAACGTACATTTTTGGACATGGCCAATGTGGGAATTTGTTTTGCTTAATACATTCATGATAAGGTCCTTCCTCCCCTCTTCCCTCGGTCTTTTTCTCCTTCCCTTCCTTTTTCCCCCTTCTCTCTCTCTCTTTTTTTTTTTTAAATAGGGGCAATGTAGAAGAAGAGAAAAGAAGCAAGGCCAGAAGGAATTACAGAAAAACAGGACAGTCTTGAAGGATATATAATGAATTTATTGTTTGCTTGGGATGAAAAGCAAGTTCTACACAGTAGAGATTTACAGTTTCATGTATAAATCCCTCTTTCTGTTTTCTAGTATATATGAAAATGTTTGTTTTGTTTGATATTTGTTAAATAAAGAAAAATTGAGGAACTTTACAATGGAGAGAAAGGGACCTTCTAATGAAAAGTTTTGATTTGCTTGGTATAAATTTATTTTCAGATCAACTCTGAAATGCATCTATTGTGAATAACAACCAGAAGAATTTTTCAAATTTGTAAAACTGAGGAGATTTTGAGTAAATCTACTGCATGGGTTGTTTTTTAAAATTAAGATTAGTGTAAAAATAGGGAAATAGATGAAAAACTTTATATGCACTGAATGAAAACTCTTTTCTCCCCATTTTATTTTCTTTTTTATTACTAATTAAAATTAATATTTCCATATGACATGTAGAACAGATTATATATGAAACTATGGATCTCTGTTACATAGAACTTTTCTTTTTCAAATATATAATAAATTCAACATTAACTTTCAAAGTTGTCCCACTTGTGTGATTTCTTCTGGCCTTTTTGTTCTTTTAAAAAAAAATTTGAATATTGTCACTATTCACTTTTTTCCTCCCATTTAGGTGGGAGGAAACCCATTGGGAAAAAAAAAGAAAAAGCAAAATTCTTATAACAAACATACAGGATCAAACAAAGCAAATCCTAACATTGGCCATTTGGAAAAATGTATGTCTCATTCGATACCTTTTCTATCCATGGTTTATCATTAGGCCTCTATAATTCTGGTTTTTTATTGCATCAATTGAAGTGATGAAAGCCCTTATGTTATTTGATCTACTTAATATGGTTGTGGGATGTGTATGTATGTGTTTTTATACTACCACTGTCTATATGGAAAGATAAAAGAGGCTCAACTTTGTCAGTCATTTGACTTATTGAAAACACTCTGTGTGAGGAGCTGTGGTGTAATTTGGGAAGAACTATAAAGTAGATGACCCCTTTTCTGTTCTAAACCTCTTCAACTCATATTTTGCAATTTAGTGACAGGTCACTGAATAAACAAACTTCTCTGTTCAACTTTTAGTGTGATAATAAGTTGCATTTAAATTAGGGTCACTTAAGACAATTCTATGAATTGACTAATGATACAGAGAAGATGGGGTCAATTTGAGAGTAAGTCTAAAAATACACATTAATACACATTATCATTTATTTTTATTTTGTTAACTTTAAATGAGTGAAGGGCGCAACCTGGTACTATTTGCTATTAGATTTAGGGGAAAGTCCTAGGAAAATCAATAAGCTATCTGTTGAACTTGATGAAAACAAAAGCCCAGACTATGTAATTCAGAGTATTTTAGAAACTTTTACATATACTTTATATTTTTCAAAGTATTTGCATTATTTCTTAATCCTCAAAACCCTGTGAAGCATGGAGTGAAATATTGTCCCTATTTAGCAGAAGTACAAACTGAAAACCAAAGAACGGGTAACTTTCAAGGTCACAGTCCTACACAGCGGAATCAGAATAAGATTTCAGGTTGCTTAGCTTCCAGCCCTGTACTTTTTGTACTATATCACATTTCCTGTAGGTATACTAGTATAGAATGTATTATAAAAATATTGTTTTAAACTCTTGATATTGCCACATGTATATAACTTTCTTATACTTATGTTCTTATACTATGTGTTCTTATACTTTCCCCCCAGATATCAAAGAGTTTAAAGGAGACATGTTTTTAGTAGGGAAGGATAATAAAATGTGATAAAGATGTTCTTTTTAATAATTAAACTATCAGGGAGACATAGTTTAGTTTCCAATAATACATATTATCTAGAAGCAGGGTTTACTTGATAAGAATGCAAATTCATGTTTCTAATTTGAATTGAGAAATAGTTGGGTTAATGCTAAACAGAATAAAATTAGAATTCAAGAAAATATATAGAGAAGCTAGATGCACTCTTTATTGTTTTGCAGAAGTGGGGGACTATGGGCATGGAATTCTGTATATACTATCAGACTCATTCTTCTTTTTTATTTTATTATGAGGAATATCTCTGGAAAATGGAAAAAGTTGGGATGAAGGTGATGTAATAATGAAAATATCAGTATCTTCCTTCCCATTCTTCTCCTTTCTTATTGCTGATTTAGTCTTGTTTGATGAAGATGAGGTGCAGCTCCTTCCATATTTTTCTGGGTTAATCTTGTTAATCAAGTATTGATTTTACTTCATTTTTATCTGTCTGTCTCTTCATAATTTCTTCTCAATTATCTTTGTGATTTCTTTCCTTTTCCTAAACCTCTCGTCCCTTAAGCCTGAACATCATTCTTATTTTTTGAAAACTCCTCTTCCAATTAAATACTAATTCCAGGTGCTTCAAGTGTAAAAAGAAAGTTAGTTTGGAGGAAATGGAGGGTCTTTGATTAGAGAAAAAGATTTGTTTGTTTAAAGTGGTGGTAGTTGTGGTGGTGTTAGTGGTAGTAGTAGCAGTAGTATTAGAGATCTGATGAAGAGAAACTAGGTAAAAAAAATATGAGTGTGATAGGCTTTTAAGAGAATCATATGTGAAAAAGCTTTAAGTGAGATCTATAGGATCTTGCATGGGGATGGATCCCAGAGGCTAATTTGTTCAACCTGTATCTAAGAATTGCTATACAGTTACCACAGTGGTAAATGGTCATCTGGTCTTTCTTCAATATTTCTCTCTTCCCCTGCCTGAAATGACTCTTCCTCTTTTTTTCCCATTGATTCCTCCTTAGTTTAAGGCCCATCTTCTATATAAGTCCCTTCTGACCATACTAGTTGTCTGTGATTATTCTTGTTTCTGATGAATAATGATGATGTGGGGGAGGGAGTAGAGTTCAGTTTTCTGACATTGGAATAGTGACATGCATTGTTAACCCAGGCACAGTGTCATGTGATGTTTAGGCAAGAAATTCTTCCGTGTTTACAGGCTGATTGTTTTATCCTATTTATAATAAACTGTAGCAATTTTGAATTTCTACCACTGTAGATTATTTTTTTCCTTTTATTTGTTGTTATTTAAATTTATTTTCCTCTATAGGATGTTTAAATAATAGTTCACATTCTACAGTTCTTTATGGTTTACAAATACTTTGCTTTACTGAAGATTCTAACCTCAAATAGATCCATTTTAAGAGAGCAAAAAAAGCATTGAGTCTTTTTAAAAAAATATTGCTGTTTTCGTTATGTAACTGTTCTTCCAACTTTTTGTTTTCCAGAGATAGCCCTTTTAATAAAGAATAAGGAAAAAAAAGAAAGAAGAATGAGTTTGATAGTATATATAGAATTCCATGCCTGTAGTCTGCACCTCTGGAAAATAATGCATTGATTCTAGAATCAGTTGTGAATTAGGGTGGTTGTGGTATGAGGAGAGAGAAAGAGATGGATATGATAGAGGTTACAGAGGTAGAATTGATAAACTTTGACAACTGAGTGGATAGGAGGAGTGAGTGAGAATCAAGAGTTGAGGATGACTTGACTCCTAGGTTGCAAACCTAGGTAACTTAATTGTGGTACCCTTGCCTAAAGTAGGAAAATTAGAAGGAGAGGTAATTTTAGAAGAGAAATGAGTTCAGTTTTTGAGTATGTTGGGGTTCTGATGAACATGGGATATCCGATTGGAAATATCCATTATGCAGTTCTACATATGGAACAATATCTTAGGAGTGAATGCTTAGCTATAAGGATATTTAACAAGGTTACGCACTGAAGACATCGTTGACTTGATTTAACTAGGTGAAACTTCCTTGCCTGAGTTATTCATCACGGTCTACCAAGCATCTGAGAGAATATCTGAAGTTCTTCATGGTTGTTCTATACTCAGGCAGCAAGGAAATGTTGTCAACAGCCTGAGCCTTTAACCTCTTGAGCCAATCAGTTCTCAATTATGGTTTCAATTCTTTTTCAGAAAACAAAAACAACAACAACAATGACAAATCTGCCTAACTTTCATGGGGAGAAAGCGTTAGGATACTGCTTCCCTCCATAGAACCTTATATAGAAGAGAGATTACTTTTGGCTCAGAATGACCTTTGAGTGGAAATTAGGAGTCAAATTTGGACTCAAATGAAAACTTCCTAATAATTAGAGTTGTTCAAGATTGGAATAGTCTGTCTTGATACTGAGTTCTCTGTTTCTGGAGATCTTCTAGGAAAGGCTAAATACCACATATCATAGACCATCATGGATTATTCTAGGTGTCATTTCAGGTCCTTTCCAAGTCCAAAATTCTTTGTCTTCATTTATATAACCCCACATTTAGAATTGCATCTTAAGTATATTGTACTTTTTGCCATGTTTTTAATTTGTCTTAAAATAATTTTGTTGAATTGTTGGGTATGCAAAACCCATACAGCTCCATTCAAATGTATTATTTGAGTGAAAATGATAGTATTAGGCTTTGCTAGTAACTAAAGATTATAAAATTCATAGGATCATGGATTTAGAGCTAGAAGAGGGACCTTAGAGGTAATCTAGTTCAGCCTTCTAATTTTACAGGTGAGGAAGGTGAGGCCCATAAAAGAATGTCCAAGGTCTTATCCAGGGTCACATAATAGGTGGTAGAACTGGTACTCTTCCGATTCTATATCCAGTGCTCTTTTCACTACCTTATGCTAGCTCCTGATTTCGGAATTCTAGATAGACATCTTCTGCCTTCATACATTGGCATAAGCCATGTTCCATACCTGGGATATACTCTCCTCTTCCCTACTTTTGAGAATCCTTGTCATCCTTCAAGTCTCAGCTCAAGTGCTTCCTTTTCTGTCTGGGATCATTATCATCTCATTTGTTAGTGTTCTTTCCCACCTCAGTTTACTTTGTATAATGCTTCTTTTTATATATAATAAGGCTACCAAGTAGCATGTAACAACCCTGAGGGTAGGTGTTTTTTTTTTGTTTCTTTGTTTTGATCTTTGTCCTTAAGAACCTGCTTATCCCACAGAAGGACTTAATAGGTATACTTACGTGTGTGTGTATGTGTATGTGTGTGTGTATGTACACAATATATGTACATATGTACTCCTAGTTAGTGCATTGTATGATAAACAACTCAACCTGACCATATGAATGTAGCCTAATAAAAATTTGCCTTTTTAAGTAGCCAATGACCTATTCACAAATTCGTTATTTCTATATACTTCATATCTGAGAGCTCCCTTTGAGGTAGAAGACTTCTTAAAGGTAATTTTGGTATATAGGGAGTTACCAATTTGAAAATTAGTAGTGTTCTAAAAATCTGTAAGTCAAACGTTATAGCTCATAATATATCATAGAAACAATGTTATAAATGGGGCAGTTGGTATGCTAGGTGAACCCAAATAACTGCTGAACATACCTGATACTTAGAACTTAAACAGAATTCATAACAATGTATTTGATGGGAAAATGTTACTTCTATTTATTTTCTGTCCTCAGTGTGTGATCCCAGAAAGCACAGAACTTGAAAACTTTATGATAAAATTGTCTGGTACAACTTTATCTACTACGTGGTTTCCAACTCAATGAGGGGGAGGATCAGTGTGAGCTCATAAATTCATATTAACTGTTGTTTCCTGTGAACTGTATCATGTTATTAGACACTTTCCAAAAACATAAAGGGATAATCCATACCCACTGTTCTCTATTCATGGGCTAGTTGGTTTGTATTATTTTCTCTTTTGTAATTTATAATTAGCATATGAGCCTACTTTGGGGCATGGGAAGTGTTTTTTTTTTTTCTGAATGATCTTAGAACTTCTTTTTCATTTCTTTTACTAGTTCAGTGGTCTCATTTCCTATCCCCCTTATCCACTTTGTCCCCTTGAATCTCAAGGGGAATTGGATGTTAATTTTTCCTTCTTGAGATGAAAATATCATCTTTCTCCTTTATGGTAGGGGAATTCCTATAGGCTGGATAAATGTTCTGATGAAGGAGTAAGAATGAAGATTCCAGGAAACCTATGAGTTGGAGTCTCTAGAATGTCACTGGGGACATGAGAGAAAGGATCCTGGGGTTGGGCTAGGATGCAGCAAATATGGCAAGGGTCATATAGCAACTTCATCTCTCTCTCCCCTTCTCTCCTTTTCCCTTTCCCCCACTTTCACCACTGCAGCGTGAGGCCCAGGGCCCTTTGCTGGTACAAAATCCTGTGAATATTTCTCTAATCTAAAGATGAATCCTTATCTCCTTTTTTTTCCTTTCTTGGGCTTTAGATTTATATACTTGATTCTCACCCACCCACCCCCTTCCTCTTTGCTATAGGTAGTTATTTATGATAAGAAATATAAGGCCATTCTCTGTACTTCAAATAATCAGTCAAGCATAATAAACCAACACAGTGTCTCTGTCTAAAAATGTAGGTAGGTCACATTCCACACCTCAAGACCAACACTTGGGGGTGGCATGCTACTTCATCAGTTCTTTAAAGTTTTGATTTACTCTAAAAGAGTACTGTAGTAGTCATCAACTATAAATGGGCATCCATCATATATAGAACATTCTGCTAAGTGCTGTGATGAGATAATACAAACAGTAATTATAGGGGATACAGAAATAGTCATTATGTATTTTCTCTCTTACAAAGCTGCAAGTTCTTTAATGGTAGAGGCTCTCCTTTATTTATCTATTAATTTGTTTATTTATTTTTGGTATCCCTCACATAGACATACAGACACTTCACTCTCTAGTTGAGGAGATAAAAATGAAATCTGTGAAAGAGAAGGAAATAGTTGATCATAGATGAAATACTTTAAGACATTAAGCGAAGAGGAAGTTTGGTTGTAAAGGAAGGATTCGTGTAATATTAATTAGACATTTACTATATGCAAAGGATTGTGCTAAACACACAATGGAATGCCAAATTATAAAGACATCATCACTGTCTTTAAAAATAATCTTATGTCTATTTTCAGACAGACCATGCTTATTCAGTAAACTTTACTATTTAAGGTATATAATAATGATAGGATTCTCTTCTACTTGGATACAAAGTCAAATTTTGTCGGACCAATTATGTATCTTAAATGTTGAATTTATAAGCCCTAGCACATACTTTGTAAATATAAGATACTTTGATAGATCTGTGATTAATTGATATAGGTACTTCAGAGAGGCTGATTGCAAAATATTTCTTTTTAAAATCTTTCTGCAGACTCTTTTCCATGTCCTCCTATAATTCCTTCATGGGGGCTGGGTGGTTGGGAAGGTCCACCCAAATACTGGAGATATTCCTCCAAGATTTCATGCTTCATTTCATTCATACACAGGATACCAGTGTAACATATTAGTTAATCTTTCTATTTTTCCTTGCTCTCCCTATATTACTGGCCTACCTCATTCTTCAGTCATATTTTTCCACAGTTGGAAATCTTTAGGCTATTTCTGTGCAGCTCTTCATTGGCAATGTGTTGTAGCCTATTCATACTCACTATATGCCTTCCTTTTAAATTCTTGAATTTAATTCTTTAATAACTAATTCTATGGTATTCTGTAACCTAAAATATTATACTGCTTTGCAGCTTCACTGAAAAAATACTACTATTAAAAATAAGGAACTTTATTTCAAGGAAATACTTGAAGTCATTAAAATCACTGTATTGTTTCACAAAGTCATTTTGCCTACTTTGTTCCTCCCATGTAATACTGCACCTGGTTCACCATCCATCCACAGTGTCTGTCCAAAATGGACCAACTCTATAGATTGTACATCTGATTGCATATCTTAGACTGGACAAGACGCATTCCTTGGCCATTTTTTTTTCTGTGTGGATTGTTAGGCTGAGTCCTTTAGTGATTATTGTTTTAACTTTGGAAATTCTGGAATATTTTGGAGTTTAATGCAATCAGAACCTTGTCATCTGAGAAAAGCAACATCTGGAGGCTCTTATTATTCATAGAGAATTCATCTTCAGTATGAATTCCATGTTGGCTATCTTCTATGACAATGGAAAACACCTTTGGAAAGGCATACATTTTCCTTTTTTGATGCTTTTCTTTAAAGGATCACTTGAACAAAGTTCTCTATTACATCTTTCAAGAGATTTTGTATGGCTTTAATGTTTGTGTTGGAGATACATTATTGGAGGAGAGTATTTAAGGTAGTATTTTGCTTTACCAAACTGAATGTTTTTTTTTAAAGCCAATTAAAAATAAGCAGAATGGGATCTTATGTCCTCTACACTTTCAGTAAACTGTGTGGTACAGATTTTGTGACCTAAGTTGTTTTTTTTTAAAGCCTGTTTCCTTTTTGTATCTTTATCAAGAGAGTTCTTGATATCTGTCTAGGTCAGGCTGGCTCATATTGTATAGACGTAGGACAAATATACACACAGAAATCAGCACCTATTGCTATTTTCACACATCCTTTTTTGTTGTTGTTGTTATTAGCAGTGGTCAAGATTTTCCCCCCAAAGCATATGGTATATTCTTTTTTCTTTTGGGTTTCTTAACTCGGTCCCTCAAAGTCTTCAAAATTTTATTGTCTCCAGCATGGACTCCTCTGTATATACTAGTCATTATTAGTATAGCTAGTCTTTACATCTTTGTCTTCTTTAGTCCTTTTCTTCAGGGTAGAAGTGTGATGTAGGTGAAGAGCACTAGATCTGGAGTAAGATAAGTAAGTAACCTGGGTTCAAATCCCTGCTCTGATGTTTATTAATTGTGTGACCTTGGGAAAGTCACTTAACTTCTCTAGGTCTTAGTTTCCTCATCTACAAAATGAGGGAGTTGAAGTAGATGGGTTCTGAGATACTCTACAGTTCTAAATCTAAGGCCCTTTAATCTTTATTAGTCTTCCAACAAATTGGTAACTGTGACATTAGAATTCAGAATGTGGTATCTCCTCTATCCTTAATGGAGAAAAGAGTTTGTTATAGAAATTTTGACAGATGTTTTTAAAAAAATTTTTTTGTCATCCTCCCAATTTCATCTTTTAATGCTCTTAGAATAATTTGGCAAAATGAGTATAGTGCCAAACCTCTACTGTAACCTTGTTTTTCCCTCCACTGATTTCTGTTGTTTTTGAAACTCTATAAAGTTTCAAAAATTAACTTCTAAATCAGCTTGGCTTCTTTGGCTTCCCATTACCTCTCTTCTTGGCAAAGAGATCAAGCATTTACTACCTAAGGATGTGTCATGGTTTGTTTTTTTTCCCCCTTGTGGCAAGTTGGCTCAATGCCTTTAGGAAATGGAGATAGTTTGTGTTGATTTTTGTTATTTTATCCATTTCCCAAATTTTAATATTCACAACTTGTTCAGATAGATCAGGTTGCTTTTGCCTCAATTGCACACTGTATTTTCTCATATCTTTTTCTTTTAGTTTGGTATTGATTTTGATCTGTGATTATAAGTTAGTAGTCTAACTGTATAGACACCTGATTCAGAAATGACTTCCACATTAGCAACTAATTGTTTCCTGTCTTGTTGAAATACAGTCTTTCAACCAGATTTCCAATTAATTGCAACTTCTTTTTGTCTTCTGATTTCATTTATAGCCAAAATATGAAAATTGATTTGATTCAGTTGTTTCACTAATATGTCACTGGACAAGAATCTTGTATTTAGAGTATCAGCAGTATAGTTATTGTTTATGGATGGCCCCTAAGCCCTTGTGATTGCCTGTTTCTGCTTCTCTGTCACTGAAGAGAAAGGGGGGCTGCATAGTACTGTGGGCCTTTTAAAATGTTTCTTTGTTTTATGTGTTGTTTTGGCTAAAGAATTAATTACCAGTTGTCTAGTGTATTGGTTGTAAATCTCACTGTACTTGGCTAAACTGGCCCTTTGGAAAGAAAATGAAATCATAGGACTCTATGCAAAGCTTTTCCCACATGATAGAACCTGCCAGAACTTAAGCTCTGCTGGCAGTTTAAGAATCTAACATCACGTTATTGACATGCTGAGTCATCACAGTAGGATTTTGAACAGAGCTTTATGTTTACGAAGCATGGTCCCTATTACAACCTTGTGAGGTGGGTGTGCAAGTTTTTTTAATCTCTGTTTTATTGATGAGAAAACTGAGAGGAGTGGAATGATTTGCTCTGGGTCCCGCAGTAAAGATCAAACCTAGGTCTCCTATCTTTAGGCCCAGAGATCTTTCAGTTGTACCATATAAAGTGGGGACAGCAGTATCACAATTCAGTTCTTAAGAATTTTCTGGCTACTAATCAGATTTTAGACTAGAGATTCCCTGGATCTTTTGTATTTTGATATCAGAATTACAGACTCAAGGAATTATAATCTAGAACTTTAACAATTAGCTAATAGACATCTCAGCAGTCATCTTGGTATTTTTTTGAAACCCCTCTCCCCCCCAATTATATCAGGACAATCGAAAGAGCTCTCAATGGATGTGGAATAAGAGGACCTGAATTTGTCTTAGCTCTACTATTTGCGATCTTTGTGGCTTTAGACAAAGAAATCCTTTAACTCAGCTACAGTTTTTTCCTCTATAAAATGAGGGGAGTAGATTAGACAGCCTCTGAGGGCCCTTCCAGCTTTAAGTCTATGATCCTTTGCCGCTCAAGGTTGCACTTAAGTTTTGTAGTATTCAGATTTGAGTATAAGGTACTGTTTATGTTTAATTAATATGAGAAATCCCAAAAATTTCACAACTGAAAATTTGGTCTTTAAAAAGCAAGTGTAACATGGTTTTGAGAAGTTATCTAGAAAGTTATTCCTTTCTAGAAAAAGTAACTTCCAGAAAATATTTAGTTAACTAAAATACTGTCCATTTTATGCATTCTGTTTGGTGTTTCAAAAGAAGTTTTAAGTATTTTGTATCTTACAAGACTTATACAAGGGCACTTCCAGTTTTTGATTTCTTGAGAACTTTAGCATTTTGCCTGATGCAATCACATAAAAAAGTAAATTACATCTAGGCTGACTTTCCAAACATGTTCTAACTTGTTATGCCCTTAGGTTGCATCTTCATTATTACCATAACTTGTGATTCATGCTTGGATCTGTAAAGTAATAAGCTCCATTGCCAGGTTTTGAAAAATTGGAAGCTTTTTAACCTGTTGTAACAAAAAATACTTTAAACACCTTTTCTGTATCCACTACAATGTATCCTTGACCTTGAAGAGTTTGGTAGTAAGGTAATCCTTTGAACATGGTCACATTTTATTTTTCTTTATATCCTAAAGCATATTGCCTTGAGCATAATGGACACTTGATGAGCAATAGAAGAATATATATGTTTAAGTGCTACACTGAAGCATTGTGCAAATTTGTAGAAGAAAAATATCCAGGAGGGATTGAGTAGCAGCAGTGGCAGTATTGTTACTACTACTGCTACTGCAGTGGTATTTAGAATCTGTGCCTCAGAATTTAGACTATTCTAGGATATAGGTCAGAGTTCTTAAATGAGATCCCTTTGAAAGGAAAATAAAACACACATATAAGTGTGTGTGTGTGTGTGTGTGTGTGTGTGTGCGTGTGTGTGTGTGTGTGTGTGTGTGTGTGTGTGTGTGCTGAAAGAAAAAGACCTAATTGTATGTATCTGTGTGGTTGAAAGAATGCTCACTGGATGTGAAGTCAGAGTACCTGAGTTTAAGTTATAGTTCTGCAACTTGCAATCTTTGTGGCTTTGGGCAAAAAAAAAATTTTTTTTAATAGGCTGTAGTTTTCTCATCTCTAAAAGGAGGGAAGTGAATTAGATGGCCTCTGAGGGCCGTTACTATAGTGGTGGTAGTAGTGATGGTGGTGGTGGTAGTAGTAGTAGTTGAAGTCCTCAGAATAGATATATTTTGAGGAAATGCATATAGAAGAAAGACTAAGGACTGAGAAAAAGAAAGATTAAAGAGAACCCTGGGAGTCCCATGATAGAGGGAAGAAAGTATTCAGTGGAGAGGAAGTAAGGAGAAATAGGGTGGTAGAGTTTACATAATTTGAATAAGGAGAGAGTTTCAAATAGCAATGGCCATTCAAGATTCTTGTTATATAAACAGGGCAATCAGAAGAAGAATCAGAAAAAAAAAACTTATTTGTTTCACTTACATAACAAAGGGGTTAAATTAACTCCACTGGAGATGGTACCTATAAACTGTTCATTGGAGAGGTTTGTTGAGAAAGGAAGAAGAAAATTAGCATGTTTGTTTAAGCTGGGTCAAGTGTAACCTGTACGTATTTGACAACTAGGGGAAGAATTGATGAGAACAAGTATATAGGAATTGAGAGAAAGGATATTTTAACATTTAAAAAGGCAGGTGGGAAATTCAATCAATGACAAACTTATACTAAGCACTAAACTTTTATTATGCAGAGATTTGTAAAAGAGTATCTTACCTTAAAATGTTTCTAGGAAAGATAAGACATACAAATAACTGGTTTGAAGTAGACTATGAAAAGTGCTATAAGAATGAAACACAGTATAGTGGAATTTTGTAGATTGAAATGATCAGAAAAGGCGTCTTGGCAGAAGTGACATTTACACTGGAATTCAAAGGGTCTGAAGAATTTCAAAACCCATAAATGGGAAACGGTTGGGAGGTGGAAGGAACAATATGGATAAAGGCTTGGAAGGCATTTATGTGGAATGATAGTATAGTTCGACTAAAGCTTAAGGGAAGTATTGTGGGATAAAATTGTGGAAAAGTAGGCTGGGGTCAAATTGTAAAAGGTCTTCAGTGTCAGCCTAATTAGTGGTAAGTAGTGCAGTGACATTGAAGTTTTCTGGAGAATTACAGCAGGGCTATGCATTAGAATGATGTATAACATGGTACCCTTATAACATGGTATAAGACTGATTAAAAAGGGGGAGAAATTGGAGGAAGGTAGATGAAAGGAGCTATTTCTGTGTTTAAGAAAAAAAGGAATTTTTAAAGAAAATGATTGCAGGGGAAATGAAAAGGATCTAATTAGCAAAGAGGTCAAATAAGTAGTTTTAAAGGAGTTTCTTAGGGCAGCTAGGTGGTGCAGTGGATTGAGCACTGGACCTGGAGTCAGCAGGACCTGAGTTCATATCTGTCCTCAGACTCTTGACGTTAACTAACTGTGTGACCCTTGGCAAGTCACTTAACCTTGATGACCTTCCTCTACCCCACAAAATGAGACTACATTGCTTCACAGAATCAGACTTTGAGTTGAAAGGGCCCTTAGAGGCCTATACCTCAAAAAGATTCTTCTATATAGTATATCCTGTAAGTGGTGTTTTTGTTTGTTTGAAGATCTTTGGTATTGGGGGACCCACAGTCCTCAAATCAGATTATTTCATTCTTGGATGCATGCATTAGAAGTTTTTCCATATTCTTAAAAATTCAGATGACTCTGATTTCATATTCCCTCCAATGATGCAGATTGCAACCTATTCATTACTCTACCCCCACCTCCCAATTGTATGAGACTCTTGTACATGTCCTGTAAACTCCCTGCTAAGGACCTTCCTCTTGACATCACATGTATACAAGTAGGAAACTTGAGTTTTTACCCATTGATTATCCTTCACAATTCCCATGTGATATATTTTTTTAATGATACATTTCTTTAATGACATCTTTTATGCTTCCACTCTTTTGTAGTTCATTTTCATTTGGTGAAATCTGCTCATTCTTACCATGCAACTCTGTATTGCCCTTTGGGTGACCATCATTTTTAATTATTTAAAGATGTAGTGTTGTTCCCTGACTCACAGCCATATAAAACTCATGGAATATTAGTATTAAAAGGATAGAAGCTTGTTTCAGAGAGAAGTTTGGAGACATCAAAAGAACTTTGTGATTTCCCCAAAGCATTCCCACCTATTCTCCTACTTCTTCTTAGTTCTCTACTCATTGTCTATCTGGAATAGCTCTTGCCCATGTAAAGGTACCTTATAGTCTTGATAACAGACATTCTTCATCCACTTGGTTTTTCCTATGTGAATGGTTAAGCCAAACACTTTCTTGAATATTCGTTGGTATCATCCAGAAGGAAGCATTAGATATCCTTGGGCTTGATGCAATCAGTGTAATATGATTTTCAAAGGGAATCATCTGGGGACTTCCCCATCTAAAAAGAATCTGTCTTCAACTTGTGCTCTGTCCTGAATCTCTTCCATGACAGTGGCAAACACCTTTGTGGTTTCCTTGTTTTATGTCTATTCTAATATGAAATATCAGATAATTATCAAATATGGGCATTTCTGATAAATCTTTCAAAATTTTTGCATAATTTTAGTATATAAATGAGATAATAGCTTTTAAGGCAGTATTTTCCTCTGGCAAAAGAAATGCTTTTTAAATTAACCTTTTACTTGCATCAAGGCAAACTTTTCCTCTTAAAAGTGTCCACCAATTGTTCATAGTGTTATTCTTGTTACCAACTTGATCAAGTCCTGTCCTTCTTCTATATAACAGTATTTCAAATACTTGAAGATAGCTATCATGTTCTCCTTAGTTTTTTCCCCCTTATCTTATGCTAAACATCTTCAGTTCCTTCAACTAAACATGCTGTGATTTTGAAGCTTTCACCATCCTGTTAGCCCTTCCTCTGTATACACTCCTGTTTACCTGATGCCTTCCTAAAATATGGCACTCAGAACTGACCAAAATATTCCATATATGGTCTGACCAGGACAGAGTACAGAGAGTTCATTATCATATCTCTCTTTAAGCAGATTGACCTTGTAATCCAGTAAAATACCCAGTGTTTTTTTTTAGATAAACTTCTTTCTGCTCCCATTTTGCACTTACAAAGTTGATTTTTGGTTCCAAAAATAGGACTTTACATTAAAAAAAATTAAACATCATATTGGAATTCACACAACATTCTAGCTCAGCAAAATTTTTAGGATTCCTGATTAAAAACACAAAATTAGAAAGGGGTAAATGTGCTAGAAGTAGACATATTGACAGCTGACAATGAAAAAGGAGGCAAAAAGAACTGTCTCAAGAATGAAAAGACAGAAATCTAGGCTTAGACAAGTATGCTATACTTTAATAGATCCTAAGGGCATTACTATTTGGTAACTGATGATTAATAATGCTGACCCCCGAGTTATCAAGATGAGATTTTAGTTTTGAACTATTTAGTTTCTTTAAGAAAACAGGAAAGCATATAATTTTTGAAATATTCTCATCAAAATAGCTTAAGTAACAAAATCTTTTTCATATTTTTAATGAATAAACTTAAATTATCTGTCAGATTTACTCATTTGGATTGAGGATAATGTGGTTTACTAGAAAGATTAGTAAACCTGGAGTCAGGAGATTGGGTTCAAATTCTGGTTTTGAACTGAGTGTAATTCATTTAACCACTCTGAGTCTTCATCTTCTCATTTTAAAAATGGGAATGAAGATAATTCATTCAGCCTATGTCACTTCGTTGTTTTGAGGAAAGCACTTTGTAAACCCTAAAGTAAAAAAGAAACATAAGTTGATGTTGGCACCTAAGAGGTCTGGATAAGTGAGGAATTACTGCCTATATTATTTGTTCCCTGGTTAGGTAAGATACCAAAACTTTGATGCAGCTTGCATCTGTAGAATTGAAAAATATATAAAAAAAAATTCATAATGAGTTGTGTCAAACCATACTGCAAGGAGAAAAAAGTGACAAAATAGAACAGTTATTTTAAAATGGTAGGGCTATTTAAAATTATAAATGCATGTTTTGAATGTTTAATGATACTTGTATGTTTTTAGTATGCCGTCATTTGAAAACATATAGAGGAAATAAAGCTTGTGTCCCTAGCACTTCTGTGCCCTGGTATATAGTAGGCACTTAATAAATGCTTGCTGAGTTGCATTGAAATTACTTAGGAAGAAATATAAATCTTGTTTAAATTTCATGATTCAGTAGCATGAATATATTAACTTTGTGTTTCAAGCATGTGTCTATTAATGGTAATTTTGCCTTTCAGCTTTTCTGGGAGAAGAGGCTACAAGGACTTAGTGCATCAGATGTAACAGAACAAATTATAAAATCTATGGAACTTCCAAAAGGTCTTCAAGGTAGCATATTTAGCATTTTATTATCCTTATTGGGTACATAGCACTTATAAGACTTTTTATTTTAAACTGAGGAGAATGAATTTAAGTTTACCATATATTGTAGTTTGTGATTTTACCCACTGTATGAGTAAGTCAGAACTTTGTGAAAATTCCAAGTTTACACTTACACTATCATACCTGGGTAGCTGTTTGTCCTGCCATTGTTTTTAGCAGTAGCTGTTGATAGACATTAGAATCCACAATCTGATTTCTTAATCAGTATTGATAAACAGACTGAGAATCACATTCATTTCAGTCAATTGCTGCTTAAGAAGCAGCAATAAGTGAAAACTTTCATTGAAGTTTCTTTGGCTGGTATATTTGGCACCTTTTAAGTCTACTTTCTGGAAAATAATGTGCTCTGTTTTTTAATCTTTAAAGTCTGATTTACACAATGTAAAATGTATAGTTTTATTCACAAATATCTATATGTAATTAGTGGATCAGTATTATCCCTTAACCTTCATGAAAATGTTTGCTTTAAGCAGTT
Source organism: Pseudochirops cupreus (assembly GCA_028627135.1). Classification (NCBI taxonomy): domain Eukaryota; kingdom Metazoa; phylum Chordata; class Mammalia; order Diprotodontia; family Pseudocheiridae; genus Pseudochirops; species Pseudochirops cupreus. Next base: position 285,699,654 of record CM053580.1, on the reverse strand, counting down.
CATGCTCAATAATTTTGCATTTGTTGCTCTAGTTCAATGTAAATAAAACTAAATATAGATTAAAATTTATAACCATTTCTTCTATTGTTTTGGGTGTTTTTAATAGGATTTGAAGGATCATAGAGTTAGAGATGGAAGGAGTTATAAAAGGGATTACTATAGCACAGTTTTGAACTCTTGATATAATGATTACTGAGATATTGTTATATATGATTATAATACAGGTGACTTGGAAGAGATGGCCTGGAGGTAGTATAGAGGCCTGGTTATGCTAAAATATATTATCAAACCATTCGGAATCCAAAGAATATATTAAGGATAGTTGAATATAATGTTACTTTAGAAAGAAACTAGATCATGAAAATAGTTGGTTTATAAATGTATAATACCTTGAAGTCTTTTTGGTTATTTTGAATGTTTATTAAAATGCTCAGCCGTCTTTATAGTATAATTTCATGTAAATATTTTTAAAAAGTGTGTGTGTGTGTGTGTGTGTGTAGGCATATAAGTTTTGTTACTAAGTTGACTTGATGCTGCTCTCTGTAGTGTGTGTTCATTAAAAATAAGCTATTTCCAGATGTTTAATATGTCTTGTTAATTTCTTGTAAACATTTTTTTTAGGGGTTGGCCCAGGTAACAACGATGAGACTCTTTTGTCAGCTGTTGCCAGCGCTTTGCACACCAGTTCTGCACCAATAACAGGGCAAATCTCTGCTGCTGTGGAAAAAAACCCTGCTGTTTGGCTTAATACATCTCAACCCCTTTGCAAAGCCTTTATTGTTACGGATGAAGATATTAGGTAAGGTGATTTTAATATAAAGTTCTTTTGTCTTTGAATCAACACTATTACAAATTATCCTATTTCTGCTACTTGCTAATATTTTTTTTTATATTAGGTAAATCACTAAATCTCTTTAGGCTTTAGTTTCCTTTCTATAAAATGTGGTTGTTGAACTAGATGAGCTATAAGGTCCCTTTAGTTCTTATTCTGTGATCTATATATTGTTCTTTGTGCTCAGCATGATTGCTGATTTTTAAAAATAATATTGTTTTGATTTCTCATCTGTCAATTATTCTTTGCCTTAATTTCCTATGTCATAGACTTGCCTGGATAAACAAGATAATAAATGATGCTTTTAACATGTTAGAAGTGCCATTATAATGTTAGTGGGGATAACAAAAACAAATGTCTGTCCAGTAGTATCTTTCATTCGGTTCATATTTTTCCTTTAGTTCGCATGTATAATTATTTTAGCAATGCCCTTTGTTGTGGTCTAGCTTTTTTTGTTTTATACACTGGGTAGCGCCCTCGCTTGAATTCATCCCATTTCTAATCACAGGCCAGATCAGTTGGTCCTGCTTTTGTTTTGAGGTATCTCATAAGCATGTTGTGTTGATTTCGTTGTATTTCAGGGAAGAAATTTATTCTTCATGTGTTTAGGCACATCACTTTACCTTCTGCCTGATTGCTTTGGCATAGCAGGGAATTTATTTTTTTACATGTTTAATTCAGCAGAACTGTGTGATAGGAAATGTTGATTACTTTGGTGTGGGTAGATTCATCTCCAGGTTCTACTTATGACTCTATCATGCCACTGAAGTCTTGTCTGAAGAGAGTTTTCAAGATTGTATTTAGTGCTACAGAATCAAATACTCTTGAAATAAATAAGTCCATTATCTTCTTGCCATCTGTTTCACTTTTATGATCCCAAAGATGTAGTCTACTTTAGAAAGTGACTTATGGAATCTTGATTTTTCCTTAATTTTAAATAATAATGCCTTCAGTGTGAGTATAGACTATTCCGAAAGATTTTATAAAGATGAGGGAGCATATTGGCCAGTAGCTATTAATATCTTCATCACTTTTATCACTTTTTTTTGGTGATACATAAACATATTTATAGAAACAACATTATATTCTTTTCCCTATTTGATTTTTTTCTTTCCTTATACCCCCAATATTTATTTTCTCCCTATATCCTTCCCTGCATCACAAAATTCTCTCATGTTTAAGAAATTCTTAAGGACTCTACCTGTTGTCTTCTTTCTCAACCAAACTTCTTGAATAAGTTGTCTACACTGATTTCTTCCACTTCCTATCCTTTTGTATTCTTTTAAATCTCCTGCAATATGACTTCCAACTTCACCACTTCTTCCCCTAAAAACTATCTTCTCTCTTGGTTTTCTTGATATTGTGCTTTTTTGGTTCTTCTACCTGTCTAATCACCCCTTCTCAGTCTCCATTATTGAATCTTCATTCACATTATGCTATGCTCTGTATCCTAAGGCTCAGTCGTAGGCTCTTTTTTTCTTGCCATAAACTCTAATTTTGCTGACATCAACTAACATTCTTTATGCAGATGACTTTAGGATCTATGTATCTAATCCCCCTTTTTTCCCTTCCAGTCTCCCCTCTAATATCACCAACTAACTGCCCATGGACATTTTGGGCTAGATACACCATAGCATCTTGAACTTAACAACAGAGCAAATTTTTTTAGCCCTAGCCCTCTCCAAAGCCAGTCCTCTCTCAAATTTCCCTATTTCTGTTGAGGACAGAACCATCCTCAACTCTTTCTTCTCATTCAAGTCTTACATAGTCTGCCAATTGCTAAATCTTGTCATTTCTACCTCTACAGTATCTTTTGCATTTCTCTCTTCTCCACACAGGCAGCCATTCCCCTTGTTCAGACATTCCTCACCTTTGTTCTCCATTATTACAATAAACTCCTAAATTGTGCCTAGTGTCTCCTTCTTCTACTGTCTTGTCTTTGTCTTACCACTGGCCTCTGATAACTGTGGAGGAGACGGTGAGACTGACGACTTTGTGTAACTGCCTCACTTAACCCCAGTTCACGCACAGATTAATCATAATGTGATTGATCACTTCATAATGTGATTGATCCTCTTTAAAAATGAACTTCTGAAAATACTTCTTAAGGCTTTGTTTTGAATTCATTGTTCTTTTTTCCCTAAATTCAATCCAAAATTTAAAACCCCACCATTGTTGAAATTCAGGTCAGCTTTTTCTCTCTACCTATTCTCTGTTTTTTTCATCTTTCAATTTCTATGGGATATGCTCCTCTAGGAATACAGCACAGTGTATAAAGAACTCTGGATTAGGGTCACAATTTATTAGGCTTCTTTGAGAATTTATTGAAGCTCTGTGACGATAAGATGGACCTGTATTCTAGTGTGGTGTCATGAGGAAAGCACCAAAATTGCAATCAGGAGATTTGGGTTTCAGCTTTGACTCTATTATCAAGTAACTGTCTGATCTTATACTATTGATTCACTTCCATGAGGTATCTCCTCATCTCTAAAATTTTAATAAAATATGTAAGGAAGACTAGAGGAGAAAGATTTTAAGAAGGTGTTTACTGTGGGAAACAGTTTCAAATGAGTCATACGTGTGACTAGGTTTTAAAATGTAAGTTCTGTACTTAACTTTTATGTCAACCTGTCTTTTATATTGAGGGTGGATCACATTGGGAATGGTTCCAACTTGTTTTAAAGACAGTTTCTAAATTATCTTTTAAGACTCTCCAAATCGGGTAACATGATTTCTTTTGTCTCAGGATTTAACTTCAAGAGATGCCCCAAATGACGTTGTGTTTGTATTTGTCTTAACTCTTGTTCTTGAGAAAGTATGTGAGTGTGTATGTTCATGTGTGCATAGAAATGTCTTAGTCTTTTCTGTTTATGAAATTAAATGTAAAAAAATACATCAGCTGAAATACTTCTAAGAATGTATTGTATGTTCCTTTTTGGTGTTTTTCCTTTAGTGTTGTAATTTCAGTAGGCAACAATCTCATTTACAAATATAGTCTAATTTTACCGAATCATCTTGTTTCAAGTTCAGTGTGTGGATTAACTTTCCCTTAACCATGTTTTGAGAATGTGTGGAGAATTAAAAATAGCCTACGAAGTGTGTTTTAGGAGGTAACAGAGCCATTTAAAATGAGAACTTTTTATAGTTCCCCAGAATAACAAAGCCTGTTTTGTTGCTGGTTATTTGATGGAATAAAATATCATATTTTGCTCATTAGCATTGGTTTTTTTTTTACCCTCTACTAATTTGTGGTTGAACCTAGTGCCTTTCTTCCTGGAATATTTTCCCCCTACCAAGACAAGCATCTTTCTACGTGTAAATTGTTAGTATCTTTCCTTCCCCCAATTCTGATACTCTTAAAATTCCACATCATCTACAAAGCATTTCCTGACTAACTGGAAATGTAATGATTAACCCTCCACAGCTCCCCCCATTTTTACATTGTCTGAACATGTAATTCCCATGACTCACTCTTTGTTGAAATTCACTCAGAATGAACTTGTATCTTTGGTTTGGTACAGTGGAAAGAGCCCTAGATTTAGAGTCAGAGGATCTGGGTACAAATTCCACTTCTTTTACGTCCTGGCTGACTGGAGACAAATCACATCATCTCTCCGAGTCTCATTTCCCTTGTTTATGACCTGAGATGTCGGGATGCATGTTCCCTAAGGTCCCTTCCAATTCCAAATCTGTGATCTCAAGGACTGATATTTATATTTTTATAATTGTTTATGTCTATGTTGATCCCCAATAATCCTGTTTCTAAGCCAGGGTACTGAGTTTCTTAAGTTTCTGTGGGATGGGGACTTTTTATATATAATATACACTATATAGTACCTGGCACAGAACTCTATAACAGAGAAAAGGAAATAATGAACTCTTAGGTTGTAATGATAGCACTTCCAAGGAAAATAAAATAAAATTATTTCTCCATGATTAAAATTAGCATTTTCAACTCAGCAAACATTTATTAAGTACCTACTATTTCCTTGGCACTGTGCTAAATAATGCTGAGGATACAAAAAGCGGATAAAAGTGACACTATGACAATGAAAATGGTATTTGTAACCAAACTGATCATGTTACACTTAGATAACTTTTTCTACATTGAGCTCATGTGAAATTTGATATTTTATCAGCTTCTATAGCCATTATTTGCCTGTCATTGTTTGCGACTCTGCCTCAATTTACAGACAGCACAAAGGTTTTACTCAGAGCAGTTCTGTTCCTGATAGTTTCCTGCTAACTGGTCTGTCAGCTTTGGTGGCTTCCCCATAGCCAGACCAGACATATGCCTCATTGCTGTAGACTGTCTCAGTGGATCTTAATTGAAGTGACTTGTTCCTTTGTTCCCCTCCTTTTGTGATTACTTCATTTTATCTGCTTTACATTTCTGCTTTAGGCAACAGCACAGTAGCAAAGCTTTGGGGAAAAAAATAGGTCTATTAGTTTTAACATGTATGAAGACATTCTTTAATTTCTGGTAAAGCCAGATGATCTTTTCCCTGTTTGCATTCTAATGAGCTTTAAAAATTATGATGAAAGTATGTAATACACTTTTAAAAACATAAATGCGAGAAAACTAATGATAACTAGAAGGTCTGAATTTCTAATTCAGAATTCAGTGTTGATAATGCTTCATTCAGGATAGAGAGAATTATGGGGTTAGAAAGGCTTGAGTAATTAAATTACAGAAAAGAGAGCTGTCTAAATAGGCAGAAGAGAATTTTAGTTGTGTGATTCAGTAAATAGATTATGAGAACATTTTTTGTGGCTGCTGCTTTTGAACTTACAATATTAAATTAGTTAAAATGAAATAATTCATTTTTAGGATCACAAAATCCCCAATAAATCCAGGTAACAATCCTTTACTACTGTGTATTTGAGCACATTTAAGTACTTTCATTGAACTTTGGTGTTGGTTGCAGCAGATGACCTTTGAGGAACTTTCCAGCCCAGAGCTCCCTCCACTGATGTAGCTCACAACCTCTCTTAAGCTTAGTAGCTAGGTCTTCATAAAGTTTTTAGTAAAAAAAAAATCGCCTATGGGGGCTTGCCATTCTAGTGATGAACCTTTCTGATCTTAGGTAACAGGGCAGTCCACATGTAACATCACCAGACCTGTACTTGACATCTTTGCAGCTTGATGTAGGGCCAGCCTAAGCTTATATTCTGCTGGTATAACCTTAAAGAAGTTATTTCCATGTTCACATCATTATGGGGTATTCAATTTGGGTTATGATGAAAGATATTTGAGTACATGTCTCAAATATTATGTCATTAGATTTATCCATTTGGCCCTAGTACTCTTGTTATAATAAAAAAACCATTTAGTGATGGCCATGTAGTAGAAATAATAACAATAACAATTGCGATAGTGGCATCCAGCATTTACGTAGCATTTCACAGTTGGCAAAGTGCTTTCACACGTTACCTCAGGCGATCCTTATAGCCTGTAGGGGTGATGATTGTCCCTGTTTCACAAACGAGGGAACTGAAACTGAAAGAGGCTAAGTGACTTGCTCTCAGTCACAGAACTAGTTAGGAGGCTGAGACAGGACTGTAACTAGTCTTCTTGACTCTGTAAGTCTACTTCTCTATCAGCTGTGCCAAATCTTTCCTTTTCAGAAGTGCTGAAACTTCACGTAGTAGCAATTAGCATGCATTCTTTGGAGACTCCTTGTGAAATAGTTCTTTTTTCCTCCTTTATCAACAAGAAATGATTAAGATTAAAATAATCCAAAAAAAGATTAAATAACCTAAGGAAAAATCTATGCATGGAAAACAGTCAATGTTTATTTGTATATTAATATACCTATGAAGTTAATTCTACTCTCTTTCCTCTCTACTGGCTGTTTCCCTTCTGTCTTACACACACATTCTCAGGAGTCCCTAATCCAAAAGAAAAAAAAGAAGTCTTCGCTTGGCCCTTCTGGTCCATCCATCTTGTGTCTTGCCTCTCTTTTTCACCTTCAGTGCTAAACTTCTGGAAAAAAAAGTTCTCTAATACTTGGCTTCCCTGTTTTCTCACTATTGTCTTCTTGTCTCCTTTCAGTCTGATTTTCACTGCCGTGAGTCTACTCTTTCAAACCTGCTCTTTCAAGCAGAACTAGTGACCTAATCCTCAAATTCAGTGACCTTCCTTTTTGTCTTTATACTGAAACTTTTTTTTTTTGCTACTTTTAACAAAGTTGACCCCTGCCTCCTCCTGATAATTCCAATCTTATTGACTTCAGAGATACCATGCTCCCTTATTCTTATCCTAATCTCTTTAACCACTTTTATTCTTTCTCTTTTATTGCTTCCTCAGTCTCTTTCCAACTTCTTACTGTGGGTGTTTACTAATAATTGGTTGTCTTCTTTCTCTACCTGGTCTCTTTTTTGGCAGTCTCATTAAGTTCCAAAGTCTCACCTACTACTCCACACAGGTAATTTTCATATAGGAGAGGGATTTTATTTGTTTTATTCTGAGGGAAGAATAATAGGTAGAAATTATAAAGACGGAAGGAAATTTTGGTTGAATGTAAAGAAAAAATTCCCATAGTTATGATTGTCTCAAGATGGAATGGGATACCTTGTGAGATCAAGAATTTCTTGTCACTGGAAGTGTTCCAGGAGAGGTTTGATGATTACTCATTGGGATGTTGTAGAGGATATTGCTGTTTCAGGTTGTGGGCCCAAATGATGACTGCTAAGTTCCATTTCTGCTCTAAAATTCAATGAATCTGTATTTTTATCATGACTTGTATATCATCCTGACACTTCAAACTCAACATGTCCCAAACCAGACTTACTATTTTACCCTGGTAAAATTGTTCCTCCATCTGATTTTATAGTTTCATCTTGTGGTGCCAACATTAATTCAGTTTCCCATGCTCATAACCTTAGAGGATTTCCTTTCCTCTAATAACCTTTCATCTCTCTCACCTCTTCTATCCAGTTACTAAATTGTTTATTCCACCTCCATAACATCTTTTGCTTCTTTTCTCTCTTCTCTCTTACCACTATCACCTTTCCCCATCACCCATTACAGATCCATATTACCATTTGCCCAGCCCTAGACTGTTTCAATAACCTTACAACAGGTTTTCCTGGTTATACTTTTTGCCACTCTCTAACCCAGCTTTTATTTCCCTGCCATGATTCTTTTTCCTTTGCAAAGATTTGGTCACGCCATTTCCCTACTCACAAATTTCAATGACTTCCTATTGCCTTACAAGTAAAGTTCAAACTTCTTTGCCTGATATTCAAGTTGTTCCACAATCTGATGCTAGACTTTCTAGACTTTCCTCATATTATTCCATTTTTATACTTGTTATGGTCTGACCAAACTAGTCTATTCTGTATGCCCCAAACAAATTTTGTATTGTTCTGTTATCTATATCTAGAAGGCATTTATTTCCTCATCCTTTTTTCCTACTGAATTCCTACCCATTCTTTAAAGCCTAATTTAAATGTTGTCTTTTTCATTAAGTCTTCCCTAATCCTACCAGTTAGTGATAACTTTCCCCCATGGTCCACGTGTAGTACCTCTTTTTGCAGTGCATTTGTTTTACAATGCTTTTTTTTTTTTTTGAGATATAGCATGGCATAGTTGCTAAACAGCTAATGTTGTAGAGAAGATGCCAGTTTACATTGTCAAGGGAAATGCCTCAACAGGAACTCCCTATATCAATTATATCATAGTTATGTTTTTAAGAATGTATTTTTGGTTGCAACATTAGGTATTAGTCATGATTTAACAATTGCATTTTTTCTCCCACTAAAAAGCAGCTTGAGAAAAGACCCTCTTGTCTAAACTCTATACATCTCCTAGAAGCTAGCCCAGTGTTCTACATATGCTATAAACTGATTTATTGAATGAATGACTTGGATTATGTTTATATTCTCCTATTTTTAATTTCCAACTTTTTATACTCATTATCTTCTCCATGATCCATCTTCAATACATATTTTAATAATCTTACCTTTGAAGGAACATATTCAGTATTTTAATCAACAAATATGTATTGAACATCTTCTTTGTGTGGCCCTCTATACTGCAGGAGTTCTTAATTTGAAGTCCATGAACTTGCTTTTAAAAGTATTTTAATAACTATTTCAACATAATTAGTTTCCTTTGGAATTTTATGTTTTTTTATTTTATGCATTTAAAAACATTATTCTGGGAAGGGGCCCTTAGGTTTCACCAGATTGCCATGAGAGTACATGGCACAAAAATAAGGTTAAGAACCTCTGCTTAAGAGAAGTATGAGATACATAATCCTACAAAGAATTTTCAGTGTAGATGATTGTTTTAAGAACTATAATTATTAGGGGCACTTAGGTGGTGCAGTGAATAGAGTACTGGCCCTGAAGTCAGGAGGACCTAAGTTCAAATCCAGCCTTGGACATTGACACTTCACTAACTGTATGACCTTGGGCAAGTCACTTAACCCTAGTTGCCTTGCCTTCCCCCCTCAAAAAACAAACAAAAAAGAACTATAGTTATTTATTAAGAATTGATTATTGTATTTTACTTTCAAAAAGTTCATAAAATTGACTTACCATATCATTTATGATTTTATAATTGTTGATTTTGGAATGAAATACCAGAGGTCTCCAAAGTGTGTACTCTGCATCCCTAGTGGCCTGTGGCATGACCTGAAGAGGTGATCTAAAGGTGGGTGGAAATATGGTCCTATTTTACCCACTCCACAATAGCCAACTTGCATGCAACATAATTATACCACTTCCTTCTATTCACCCATTGTCTCAGCATTCACCGACCTTACCCTTTCCTACATCTGGTCACTGATGGCTTTCTAATCTCCCAAACTCTCCCTTTCTGTGTTGAGTATATGTTATAACCCAACCATGACACAGGAACTTGGCAACAGCTACACAAGCAAACTAATGCCATCCTCTTATACTCCCAGAATTCCTACACCCTGCCCCCAATTCTTATACTCCCAGCATTCCTACACCCTGTCCCTCAGATCACCTTGTGCCTAGATCAGGTACCTCTTAGAATGTTGGCTCTCTACTCTAGAGTGATGGGTTAAATAAAACTCCCCCTCTCCCTTTATACTTTTGATAGTAAAGGGCAAAAAGCACAGAATGGATAAAAATGGATACAAATCTCATTGTATCTTTTCTCCCTCAAACTCATGCTTTTTTTTTTGAACTTACATATCTCTGTCCAGGAGACTACCATTCTTCTGGTTTCCCAAGTTTGCAACATCCTTATTATCCTTGATTCACTCAACTGAAGCTGTTCTCTTCAAAGTTACTAGAATTTACCAAATGTTCTATTTCTCAATCTTGAACTTTTGCCAGGATTTGACACTGTTGACCTATCTTTCCTCCTGTATTGTTTTCACTTCTCTGGATTGCTGAAAATGATTTGAGTCACCTATAAGAACTCACCTCTGTACATTTAAACTTGGAGAATGAATCTTCTAATCTGTTTAAAAATCTTCCAAATAAAGATTTTTGTGGATTTTAAACTTGTTTGCTAAAAAGATTAAAATGCAACACCTGATTAGTTTGCAAAAAACAATTGATTGGTATCAAAGAAAATAGAATAGCTGGATTTCAACAACAACAACAAAAACTTTGCTTAATTGATGAATGGGATTGAAAACATCAGTATCATGATTTAATAATGATAGCCAAACATGCACTTATTCAGTATGGATCTCTGGGTCTTTGTGTGAAATCTTTTTCAACTACAGCCATTAAAACCAAGTATCAAAATACATTGAACTTCAAAGTAGTCCTTTGATTTTTGTATTGTAAATTATTAAGCTAAGATTTTAAAATAATGAAGCACATCGAATCATATTGCTCTCACTAAAATAGATTGTGGGGTGCACTGGTAGAGACCACATTTAATTCACAGATTTCATCAAATTATCAGTCTGATTTTTATGAGCATTAAGAGACTCCAGGGAAAAAAATAAAGAACGAGAACTGCACTGATTCTTTTTCAAGAATTTAATATTAACATTAATTAGTGTTTTTATTGAATAGGAAGAGGTTTTTTCTTACAATTAATTAAATGATATTTAATAATATTTAAATTATTTTAAATAATTTATATGTTTTAAATAAATAATTGTTTTGAAAATATCTCATCTTTATTTTATCCTTTTAAAATTTCTAGATTTTGAAATAATTTTATATGTCTATAATTTTAAGCACAGTAGTATATGTTTATAATTTTTGTAAATTAGGTAAAATATACGTATAATTGAGGAACGTTTCCTAAAATTGTTTCTTAGTGGGTTATGCGGTCAAAAATTTTGAAGGTCTCTGAGATAGACAAATGATGTCTTAGGTATCAGTTGATTGATATAAATACTACCTTTTGTGACTTAGTTTTACCTTGAGATGAAGAAATGAAAAATTGATGTTTTGGTGAATAGGTCAGAGAATCTGTAAGGAATAATTATGTATATTCCAACAAAAATCAGAATGGTGTTGTATACCAAAAAAAAAAGTCATTCCTGAGAATTTGAGACTGATTTCAACAAGTTTTCTTCATTAGTTATATACATGCATCTAAAGTTGATATGCATGAGAAACTTCATTAGTTACTTAAAACCTGCTTGAATAATATAAAAAATTAATAAGATTTATATGTAATTGTCTTATTTTTCTATTCACTGATAGTGTGGGAAATAAATAATCTCATAGTATGAGTTTTACTCAAGATGCTTAACCTTAAGACATTGTTTGGTATAGTATTTGGGATTTGGGAGCTTATTTTAGAAGCATATTGCACATAATTTTCTCATTGAATTATTATCTGGATATAAACTTAAAAGTCTTTTTTCCATGTAATCTAGTTGTATGTAGTTTCATGATATTCACAAAATTTTAAAAAGTGATAATGAAAGACTTCCAGTTCATTGGGTTGATCTTTTATGAAGAATTTATGGAAAGCATGGGCAAGAATCATATAGAAAGAAAAGGCCTGGGTAGTTTGTGGTCTCTTCCAGTGGAAGAACATGTCTGATGTGCCATGGAAAATCTTGAAGGCTATGTCAGCAGAAGTTAAATTCTGACAAGTCCTATGAGACTGGAAAGACTTAGATTAAGAATATGGTCCTCATGGTTAACTGTTTGTTTGTTGTATAGAGACCTGCCTACTAAAATTGGATTGGTTCATAGCCAAGTTGTTTATAAGGTCTTAAAATTTTTAGGCCACAGCAGTTCTTGAAAACCATATTTTTAGTCATCAAGGGGCTATTCGTAGGTACGCTTTCCACTATATGAAGTCACAGATCCTTAAAGTTTTTAAGGATAGACAAGAATTATATAGGATAAGAAGAGAGAAATGAATTGAGGTCTGAACTGGTGGAGTTCATGTTGAGTTCACAGATTCATCACATTATCAATCTGATTAAGTAAACCAGAGACCCTTAAAAACTAAACAACTATGCTGTTTCCTTGTCAAGAATTTAAAACTTAAGAACTTTCGGCAGTTGTAATAAAAGTATAAGAATGGTCTTTTGATTTTCTTGTGAGAGTCTTCAATGTTGTCTTATTTTTTAAAAACAGAAAACAGGAAGAACGAGTACAACAGGTGCGTAAGAAATTGGAAGAAGCACTGATGGCAGACATCTTGTCACGAGCTGCTGATACAGAAGAGATGGATATTGAAATGGACAGTGGAGATGAAGCATAAGAATATGATCAGGTAAATAAAAAGTAGAGCTAGTAAGACTGCAGTGTTGTTGTGTTAGTTGCACAGAAATGAACATTTTAAAAAAACTGAATTTCTAAGATCATTAACTTATGTCACCATATGAAAGAGACTATTCTTTGAATGAATTAATTTTAATGAATTCCCCTTTATTGATGCTAATAGAGGCAGGATGACCACTTCTTGAGAATAATAGGTGTTATTGATTATGTAAGGAGCTAGGTGGCACAGTAGATAGAGTGCCTGGCTTGGAGTCACTCACCAGCTGTGTGATCCTGAGCAAGTCAATTAACTGCATTTGCCTTAGTTTCTTTATCTATAAAGTGAGTTGGAGAAGGAAATGGCAAGTCACTCTAGAATCTTTACTAAGAAAACTGCAAATGGGATCATAAAGAGTTGGACCTGACTGAAACAACTGCAACAACAAAGGATTCTTACCTTCTCAAGTCCCTACTAGCTCTTAGAATCTGTGACTGTGATAATTATTTCTTTTAACTGAAGTTCTGGCATTTCAGAAATCTGATAGGATTTTTTTCTTTTATTATTTACAGCTCTGATATTAGTGAAAGAAATCTCTTTAAATCATTCAGTTATTTAGTTGAGCAGATAAAGAGCCCTGTTATGAATACTCTTCAGTTAAAATTCATGATCAAGGAACTGGGAATTGTAGTTAATTGAACTGTCCTGTTAAAATTCTTCCCTTTTTTTTGCATATAATTGTGCAAAAGTTACATGATGAAAATAGTCTTTAGATGGAGTTTCTAAAAAACTTAGAGGGTCAAAATATTTCACTATGAAAGATAGAAAATAAAGAATTTCTACTTCTAGATCTGGAAGTTAGGGATTTTTTAGTAGAAAATTAAAATTCTGCTTGTATCACTGTGATTTTTAAAAGCATTTTATAAAAATGTTAGATCCATTATGTCTGATAGGACTATTGCCCCAACCCAATCCTTCCCTTCACAAAAAAAAAAATTGTTTGAAACTACATGGAAATGAAGTGTTCCCTGTTTGTCTTACATAATTTGCATGAGGCTAAGTGATATTCTTGTATTATTTAAATATCCTTTCCTTTATAATTAAAAGTCTTTCTCCTGCTCACTTGCTTGCAGACTTTTTGGTTTGTCGTTAGAGTTATTACATTTAACCAGTATATGTCTTGGGATTGTGCAGTGTAGGATTTTTTTTTTCCTGGAGGTGATCTGTGGATTGATTCTTTTATCGGAACCCTCCCCCTCCCCCCATATTCAGAAGTTCTGGGCAGTTTTCTTATATTATTTCTTATTTTGCGATATTCAGGGTTGGTTTTTTTTTTGTACTTGTTTTATTCTTTTGGGAGGCCCATAATCCTTAAGTTGTTTCTACTTATCCTGCCTGTCAGAGATCACTAAGTAACTAATGTTACTTTTTTTGTTGTTTCTCTTCTTTGTGATTTGTCTTTCATTTCTCTGTTTGCATCTCTAATTAATTGTTTTATCTTTTGTTTCTTTGCTGAGATTTGTCATTGTGGTTTCAAGTTTTTCTCTTCTGCCAATTATTTCTCCTGTGCCTGCTATAAATTTTACTTTTGCAATTCTTATTTCTCTTTTAAACTGTTCAGGAACATTTCCTGGCCTTGGTACTCTTCCTCCAAATAATCCAACCCTGACACCTAGAGTTCTCTTACACCCAGAATGCTCTCCCTCCTCATATCTGCTTCATGGCTTCCTTAGTTTTCTTCATGTCTCAGCTAAAGCCCCACCTTTTTGCAAAAAGCCTCTCCCAGTCCTCCTTAATCTTACTGTCTTCTTTCTGAGACTATCCCCAATTTATCCTTTTTTTTTCGTATGTTGTCTTCCCCACTAGGCTGTGAGCTCTTTGAGAGCAGGCATTATTTTTCATCTTTTGTATCCTCAGCACTTAGCACAGTGACTGGCACATAACAGGTGCTTAATAAATGCTGTCTGATTGATTATTGATTCATTTTCCTTTGGGTTTCTTTAGCTGATCTGGAGGCCAAATTCTCTGTTGCAAATATTCCTGTTTATGTGCTTATTTATGCTTAGGCTTTGAGTTTTATTTCTCCTGAGATCTTTGATAATTTTAGCATTTTTCTCCTCATATTTCCCTTTTGCTCACTTTCTAATTCTTTCTCCATTTGACTATGACTTCCCATGGGCTGTACTTCAAAGCAATCTCAGTTTCCTCCCATTCTAGGCAATTCATATTCCCCAGAGTTGGTGTCTGCCCCAAGTGACTTCTAGGGGGACAAAAACTGGTCACGGCCATAAACCAAGACTCTATGCCTCAAGCTGAGTGAAGTGCCTCACAAGCTATACCTGCTGGCAACTTCTATTCCCCAGTTCTCTGGCTGAGTACTGTTGAAGCACAGAGTCCTGACATGCTGCAGTCCCAATCATAGCAAACTTCTGCCTTTTTCTGAGGCACTGGGAAGTGGAGTAAGAAGAGAAACAAATTTGGCTTCTCTTGCATCCCTGTGAGTTGGCTTGTGCAGTCTTGCCAGAACACCATGGACAGTGGAGGAAAGAGTGCCGAGTGAGTGCATTAGGGGTTAGGGATTAGTGTTTAGTGTTCTCTGCTCTTAGTTCATCAGGGTTTTTACCTCATTGGAGTTCTTGGTGTCTTATAACATGGAGAAAGCTGAAGTTACTTTATCTTGATCATAATTCCTATTTCTGAGAGGTTATAATAATTAGATAATGTGTTTAGTCTTCCATCTTGTCCACTACTCTTCAGAATTTTTCTGAGGGGAAGGGAATAGTTGATTTTAAAGATTAAAATTTGACCTTAATGATCATCTTGTCCAACCTTCTCATATTACAAATGAGAAAGATGAGGCCCAGAGAAACAAAATGAGTTCTCCAAAGTGATACATCTAGTTTTGTGAAATTTTATTTCTCCACCCAGTTACTTGATATGAAATTATTGCTTATTAAATTGAATCCAAAGACCTTTAGTAAGTGCCTATTCCTTTTAGAGCTCAGAAAGGTGAATTATGTAACACATCATTTGCTCTCAGGGAATATAGTCTTGAAAGGAACATAGGAAATCCATAAGGATTGATGTGGTTAACACACTCAGAGTCTTTCATTGTGACTTCTAAAATTTTGTTTCTCTTTTCTGAAGAGCACACAGTGGAGAATCTAGATCCCTTAAGATTTGACCAAATCAAAATAACATCCCAAATGAAAAGCCCTGTCAAAATCCTAACATCAAATTGTGATGCACACTTGAACTTCTGGAACTTTTTTTTTGGAGGGGGGAATGCAGGACAGTTGGCATTAAGTGACTTGCCCAAGGTCACACAGCTAGTTTTTTTTGTGTTAAGTATCTGAGGTCAGATTTGAACTCAGGTCCTTCTGACTCGAAGGCTGGTGCTCTATTCACTGTGCCACCTAGCCGCCCCTTCTAGGACTTTAATAAGATGATTTTTGGAGCTCAGAAAAAATGCCATTTAATTGAATGTCCCTCTTATTTAGGTACCAGTTAACCTATGATTTTCGAGACAGAAATAAAAATTTCCAGACAGAATAAAAGTTAAGAGAATATCTCAGTGTATTTAAGCAAGTTTATTTGTTCAGCTTTTGCATTTTAACTATAGACTACCTGTAGGGCTTTGAAAAGAGCTGCTGATATGCCATAGCAATCAATATTGAGCAATTAAGAGAATTGTGGCGAATTTTATATAACTGATTGGTATTACAGGTTTCTGCTCCTCAGGTTATATTTTAAATAGTATGTTTGAATGTTGAGTTATTATGTCTTCTTTCATAGCCTCATGATGTGTTAAGCCTGTGGGTCATAAAAGAAATATTTAGTAATATCTTTTATTGATAACTGCTATATGTGTCTAAATTGCTTAATATAGGTAGCCATGTACAAAATAACAACAAGCACATCCCACCTCATGTGAATTGGGTTAAAAAAACCCAAACCAACCCCAGACAACCTAAGTATTGGATGAAATGATGTTACAGGAATCTGTAAAACATTGTATCACAAATGGATAATCAGGCAAATGAATTTACAGTAGTGGTGATTATAATGATAAAAAGTGATATAGATTAGAGTAGGCTTATGCAGGGTATGCCTATAGGTGTTTAATTAATATACTTTACACTTATTTAACACTTTCCAGTTTTCAGACAACTTTCACATATGTTATCTCATTTGTTCCTACCTGTGGAATAGATGAAACAGGTATTAGCCCCTTGTCAGAGGTCAGAAAACTGAGACCTTGTGTGATCAATTGATTTCCCTATGCTTTTGTAGCTAATAAGTGCTAAAGTGGAGACAAACATGGTTCTCCTGACTTGCTGTCTAATAGTCTTTTTGTTGTTACATATTACTTCTCATTAATAAATGATTATTATTGATGAAGCCACATTTCTTCTTTGTAATCACCATTTCCCTTTCTGGACTGCCATCCTTGTTTTTAATGATACATTCTATAATTTTCCTAGGTATCAAAGTCAAAATCACTGTTAAAATCTGTACTCTTACTTTAAAGAAAAAATTAAAACATTTGCTCTTTCCCAGTTTTTTGGGACCTGCCATACTTTCCATGATTTTTCATATATCTCTGACAGTGACTCTGCAATCAAATCTTCCAATTCTTTAAATGTCCAAAGATACAGTTCATCTGAGCTGGTGACTTGGATTTATTAAGGGTGGCCAGGTGCTCTTTTATCCTTACTTCTCTCAGTCCTGTTCATCATTTTTGTTCTGTTATTTCCAGTACAAAGGTAATTCTTCTTGGCAGAGAAAACAAGCAAAACAAGGACTGAGCAGTAATGCATTCTCTGTTGTTAGCTATCATTATTTCATCCACATCAAACAAAGGTTCTATGCTTTTTTTCCTACATGTATTAACTAGTAGATAAAAGGAATCCTTTAGCTATAGTTTACCTAGCTTTTAGCAAAGTTTTAAAGACTTTTTGCTTTTGTATCACTTACATTTCCTAATATATTCTTTCCCCTTAATCTCTCCCATAGAGCAATCTTTGTAATAAAGCATTAAAAAGGAAATAAAAGTAGTTCAGAAAAATTAACTAGGATATCAAGGAGGCTGACATTTTTAACTTAATGTTTACAATTAATAAGCATTTATTTTCTCTCCTTCCCCCCAAATTGACAAAAAATAAAACTTTTATGGCAAATATGCACACTTTCTCTCCATGACTCTAATATGGAAATATGTTTTGCATGATTTGTGTACATAGTGGGTATTGTAATTCTTGCCTTCTCAATAGATGGGAGAGTTGGGGAGAGAATTTGGAACCAAAAAAACCTATAAAAGTGAATTTAAAGAAAGAAATATTTGTAGTCAAAGGACTAGAAAGTAAGAAGTTACTTATAAATTAGTGAATGGTTAAACAGATTATGTCCTATGCATATAATGGGATATTTTTGAACCATAAGAAATAATGAAAGTGTTTCAAAGAACCTCAGAAGACTTGTATGAGCTGATCCAAGGTGCAGTGAGCAGAATTAAGAGAGTAATTTATACAATAACAAAAATGTAAAGACATGTTTGAAAAACTTGAAAACTTTGATCAATGCATTATCAAACATGATTTCAGAGTACTAGGCATTGGTAGCTACCTCCTGACAAGAGAGGTGATGGGCTCAGAAGGCAGACCAAGTCATATATTTTTAGACATGTCCAACCTCACACACACACACACACACACACACAAGTTAAGAACTTTGGTCTAGATCTAATTGATATAAATTTAGGTGGACTTTAACAAGATGAAGTTCTGTAGGGATAAATATAAAGGCTTATATTTGGGTACCAAAAGAAATCTCTTTTACAAGTACAAAATGGAGGAGTTCGATAACAGTTGTTGTGAAAAAGATTTGGGGATTTTAATGAATTACAAACTCAAATGAATCAATTTAGCCCCCAAAAGAAAAGCCAATATAATCTTGGGCCACATCAAAAGAGGCAAAGTTTCTCAGAATTGAGACATGATAGCCCATTATAATCTATTCTTGTGGACGCTCATCTGAAGCATTGTTTTTAGATAGGTCTAAAAGGAGAGTGGGCTGCCAGGAAAGGTTCAAGTCAGAGACTAGATAACTACTTGTATGCTATAATGGAAATTCCTTTCTAGTTCAGTTTGAGTAGTCCCTTTCAACTATCAAATTTTGTGATTCTGAAGTTATAAAGAAAAGAATTGTGAATATATTTGTATATGTATGTGTGAGGCAGCTTGTGAATCAATGGATAGAGCATTGAGCCTGGAGTCAGGAAGATCTGAGTTCAGATTCAGCCTTTAACGATTTAGCTATGTGACCTGTGCAAGTCACTTAACCTCTGCCTGACAAAAGTATCCATTGCTAGAGAAGGAAATGGCAAACCACTCCAGTATCTTTGCCAAGATAACCCCATGGACAGTGATGGTGCAGGGGGATCATAAAGAATCTGATGTGACAGAAGAACAAAATACATATGTGTATATGTCATCTTTCCAAACAAGATTTCTCAGAAAGATAGAATCTACTGGGAGAAAATGCTTATGGAAAGTGGGGAAGTACATTTGGGTACTTTGCAGTATATATAAGAATTTCTTAACTGTGTAACTCTTTAACTATGTGGCCTTAAAAGAAGTGTTTCTAATTTGTCAGAGTAGTTTGCAATCAAATGGAGCTCTCACTTGAAAAACAATTGACTATTTTTTTTTTGTTGTTCCTCTACAGGTACTTTCAACGGACTTTCCCCAAAAGCAAATTCCTAGAAGTTGAACATAAATGTTTCCACTGGGTTTTGCTTATAAGAAGAAATGGACCCATGCACTTATATAGCTTTTTAATAGCGTTAACCAATGCATTTTAGACATATTTTGATGTATATATCTATTATACAAAAATTGATCTTTATTTTGAGTCCTAGGACTTAAAAGTAGCCTTTTAAAATATCAAGCAGCACCCTTAAAATGAAGCCAAGCTTTTTTATACCAGATTGCAATCTGCTGGAAATATTGTATTTGTATGAAATACTTGCTTCCCCTACAGTTTTAGTATGAATGGATCAGGAGAACTGAAAAAATTACCCAATTAAAGATTATTGTGATGTCAATGTATATAAATAGATTTTTATACTTCTATTGAAAGAAGACGCCTGTACATTCTTCCATTGTCACTGTAAAGACAAATAAATGATTATATTCACAGACTGTTTGGAATCCTTTCTGCTTTAGAGAAACAATACAAGAGTCTCCTTTTAGAACTCCAAAATTAGACTTAGCTTCAATCATTGGCATTGGATTTGGAGGGGAGGTGACAGAGAGTGTATTTACTGTTACCACCTCAAGCAATATCTCAGGTTATTATGGAAAGTTGAGTTACTTTCACCAGTATGTATACTTTTGTTGCCCTAATGTTTCTTATTTTTCTTTACCTCTTTCTCTCTAAAAAACATTCATTCCACCATTATTCGGTTTAGTAATCAGCTACACAAGTGCCCTCTAGCTGTCACTGATATTCTCTAGTTTCATCCAAAAATAGTTTGGAGTATCTCAAGTTCCCTATCACACTGAGTTATGCAGGTATAACTACATTTGTTGCAGTGACAAGCACTCTCTGGGCAGAGTCTCATAATGAATTAGATTTTGATACTTTCCCAATCAGTGTTCCACCTCCAAAGTACAAACATTTATTTGCTGAATTTCATAAACATAATTTTGAGTAGTTATACTTTAGATTTGGGTGGTGATGAAAATAGTGATCATTCTATCATAATTCATTAGCAAAATTGGAACAGCAGACTAAAACACATTGACATTCCACTGGTGGTAAGAAAAGAGATATGGGTAGGTTTGTGAAAGGGAAATGCATCTGGGAAATACTACGAACTATGTTGGGGATGTAGTACAAGGTGGAGTGGGAATGGAGGACGGACGAGATACCCTGAACTCTGGGTCTTTATTTCTAAGCTTGTTATCTTAGAGTTCAGATCTGGGCAGATCCTGTAACCTCTCTGTACCTAAATTTTAACTTTTTTTTTTAAATGAAAGTTAATACTACAGACCTTAGAAATAATAATAATGTTAGCAAAATCCTTTGCAACCATTCCAGTGCTACAAAATATGTTAATTGTAGCAGGTATGTGCAGATTTAGTGCAAGTAAATGTTTAACAATGAATAAAGCTATTTCATTGAAGTTAGAAATATATTAGATTTTGTCAGCCTTAATTCACAAAATCCATTACTTTCCTGATAGGATTTCAGAATGGATGAGCTATTCTGACAAAATTGGGCCCTGAAGAGTTAAACTGTTTAACTCACATTTAACTAGTCACTTGTAAATAAGTGATTTACTCTATTTCTCAGGCATAATCTATCCTGCCCATATCTCCTGAAGTCCTAGAATTAGTGAAGGATTGAATGGGCATCTCAAAAAGTCAACAGCAAGTTCCTTGGTAGGCCTACTGAGCATAGTCTCCAAACCTCTACTAGGGTCTTTGTCATCTCTCATCCTTTGCTTCTATTTTTGGATTTCTTGTATAGCCACCACATAATTTTTCACCTCCCCTGCCCATCCACTGCACCTGAAAGTTGCAAAAGAAATAGAACAGGGAGACGAAGGAAGATACAGTGTGGTAGGCTTAATTATTTTTGAGAAATAGAGGCAGAAAAGGTTTCAAAGTCCTGTGAGAACTCTTTTAATTTCTTAACCTCAGTGATTTTCCCTATAAGATCATCTTAATATCTGTGCGATTGTAATTGCTCATAACTATGTGACTTTTAGTTTCGAGGGAGTATGGTTAGATGTTTATTATGAGAATTGAGGTTTCTGTTTTAATTTCTGACACTACTACTCACTGACTCCTTTCCTCTAGTAAATCATTTTAGTCCTCATCATATAATGTTTCTTCTATCTCTACAGTGAGTGAACAACACAATAGATAGTCAAGCTCTTGGGACCTATATTTGAGGGCATGTAAAGGGCAGAGTATTTCATTTCTGATGAAACTTATTATTCGTGTGCACAGTTAAAACATATGCATTGAGACATGCATAGAGGCATGTCTTTACTAAAATTACCTTGTGTAAGTGATAGAGACAGGTGCAACCTCTTTAGAATAAAATATTGGTTATTTTTAACCATGGATTAGCAATTTGTTGGGTTGTTTTTTGTCACTTTGCCAGCTCTTTGCTTCATGAAGTTGGCAGCCTAAGAAGTCTCATAAGGATAATACCTGTCTTTTAACTTTGCCTTATGCACTTATGTTTGGTCTTGTGTTTGGGTAAGGTCAATAATGGCCTTCATGTTAGAGCAAACTGATCCTGCTTGCTGCCTCAATTATAGAGTAGACATTGAAGGCAAGTTAGTAACCAGTTTTCATCTTGCCGTGACTGGATTTTGTTGCTTGATGTGTTTAGCCAATAAGTTGCCTTTGGTTTACCAGATGATTAAAAAACCTCTGAAGGACTGCATTTTCTTTTTCCCTTGCTTCTAGGCCAGAACCTAGCATCTGGGCTTTTTTATCTTGTACAACTTCAAGATGCTGTTCAGGCAATTTTAGCTTGAGCTTTGTGTTCTGAATAGCCAATGTATATCTTCTCCTTTATGAGACACATGTAGAACAGATCAGTTTACTGAAACCTAGGGCCTATTAAGGGTAGTAATAATGCATGATAAAGCCAGAAAGGTAGAGTGGAACTGGGTTGTAAAAGGGCTTTTAAATGCCAGTTTATATTTGATCCTAGAGGTAATAAGGAGCTAATAGAGTTTGAGCATCAGTAAAGATTAGCACTGCATGAAAATCACTTTGGCAACTGTATGGAAGATGGATTGACTCAAGAAGTTAATTCTTTTCTCTTTCAGTATTCTTGCCCAGGGGCCCCAGCACAGTCTACTTCCCTTCCCTACCATTCAAATACACTGTTAATAGTCCTGGAAAGGGTATGTTGTTTAGCTTTCCCTATGACTGCACTCATCATCCCAGTAACTTCCCAAACCAAAAATGCACCTCTCTGGCCAACACTCCCCTACATGAGCTTGTCTCTCCCTTACAAGGTAAGTTATTTGAGGGCAGGAACTGTCTTCATCTTTGTATTTATATTCCCAGTATTTGGCATATGGTGAGGTGATTAATAAATATTTTTTCATTCATTCACTCATTGAGGCTGAGAGACCAATTAGGAGGCTATTGCAGAAGTCCAAAGGAGAGGTGATGAAAGTCTAAACCAGCATTGTGACAGTGTGGGTAGAAAAAAAGGGGATGGATGTGAAAAATGTGTTAAGTACTATGGGCCTCAGTTTCCTCACCAGTTAAAGGAGGGCTGATCTGTCCATTTCTAAAATTGCATAATTCTAAGTGGTATCTTGAGAGGTAGCATGGTGTAGTGGATAGAGAGGAAACTTTGTTACCCAGAAGACCTGGGTGTAAGCCTCACTTCATAGAAATACTGTGTAACCCTTGGTAAGTCCCTTACCTTTCAAGGCCCAAAGAATATACATTGAAGAGCCAGTGTCAATCTGCATCAGTAAAGGGTTTTTCTCATCAAAAGCTCTAGTTGTTTTTCGCTGTGTAAATCATCTCTTTGGTGAAGGGAACTTCTAGTGAGGAAGTTCCCTTTACTAGTGTAGGTCAGCAATTATTCCAAAGTTTAAGAATTCTAGAGTTGCTTGAGGCCTTGAAAAATAAAGGGACTTTCAGGGCCTCACATTAGCCAATAGGTGTTAGGTGGGAGACTGGAAGCCAGGTATTCTGTAAAGCCAGACTTCTATCTATCATACCAAGCAATTGGAATGCAGTATTCTTGATGGATTAGAATAAATAACTTCCTTAAAAATAAATTTTCTATAGTTCACTTTTTAAATTTTTTTTTTTTGCTTTTTGGAGGGCAATTGGGGTTAAGTGACTTGCCCAAGGTCACACAGCTAGTTTTTGTGTTAAATGTCTGAGGTCACATTTGAACTCAGGTCCTCCTGACTTCAGGGCCAGTGCTCTATTCACTGCGCAAGCTAGCTGCCCTTTTAAATTTTTTTAAATTTTTTTTTCCTACAGTTCACTTTCTCTCCTAAAAAGGGGTATATGTTCATCTAGGATTGATTGTTTCATGAAATAGAGATCTCCATAGCTATCTCAAAAGCGATTCTTGTTAAACCAGAGATAGAAGCTTTTCATTTGAAAGAAATTTCTCTAAGGTGGAGGAGGGGTGAATTTGTCACCAAATACTGAAAATATTTAGTAACTTTTAAGAATGAAAAAGAAAATTGTGCATTTTATTTTCATTATTACTATGTCTAAAATCACCAGCCTTAATCCTGGAGACAATCATCTTCATTTTTTAAAAGGCTTTTCTGTGTTCTTTTCAGATGAGAGCAAATAGTCTTTACTTTTTTGGGGACCTTAAATTACTCATGCCATTAAAATTCCGCAGTATAGCAAGAGGAAATACAGACAAGGGAAGGCACTGCAAATAGCAATCCAAAATAGAATTCGGCTCAAAGGAGCTATTAGGTATCCCAGAAGATATTCAGGAGAGGTGGGAATATGTCTGAGTGCCATATATGTATGGTATTTATATAGTACTTTATTTTATCCTCAACAACATTCCTGGGAGGTAGGTACTTTAATTATCCCAGTTTACATGTGAGGAAACTAAGGCAGATAGAGCTTAAGTGACTTGCCCAGGGTCCCACAGCTAGTGTTAGGACTCAGGTCTTTCTGACTGCAGAGCCAGTGATCCATGCACTGCACCAACTAGCTATTACATTGTAAGCAGTGAATAATAGCCACCTATCAAATATTGGATTAGTTCTCCACTTGGTTGTTCAGGCATTATCTCAAATATCTAAAACAAAATATAATTATCTTTTTTCCACTTCATTCTTCACTGAATTACTCCCCTTCTCATCTGCATTTGTCAATGATAATGATCATTCAGTTAGTTTCTTTAGCTAGGCTCAAAATTTTAGTCATTTGATTTTTACATCTTTGTTCCCTAACTAGTCTGTTTTAGCCTTCCTCCCAACTCCCAGTCCTCCTTTGGGCTTTCATCTCCTCAACCCTGAATTACAGCGTTTGCTTCCTAGTTTTGATCTCTCCACCCTCCAGTCCATTCCACATACTATGATACGATGAATCTTTTAAAAATATCACCTTGTTTCCTGCTTATAATCTGTAACGCCTTTTCCTTTACTTATCAATGCCAAATTTCTCAGTTTGGCATTCAAAAGTTCTCCTTGCCTTTCTGACTTTAGCCTTATGAGAAGGACTCTTGACTACAGCCTGCTCCCACACATGCTTAGTTTCACTTCCGTGCCTTTTTTAATGCTGGTGCCATCTGCTGGTATGTCCTGGTACCTCTTCTTTATCAAGTTTTGTGGCCCATTTGTTCTATGCAAACTTTTCTTCCACATCCCCAAATCTCATTCTCTTTAGCACATAGTTTGCACCACATGTTCTAGCATCTGACTTTTATTTTCTCTCACTTGTGTAGCTTGTCATCTAAACTAAGGTGTAAAATCAGAGGTGTGGATTATGATGACTATTTCTCTGCAAGGTAGGTAGGTGGTACAGTGGATAGAGTGCTGGGCCTGAAGTCAAGAAGACTCATCTTCAAACTCCAGACACTTATTAGTTGTGTGACCCTGGGCAAGTCACTTAACTTTGTTTGCCTCAGTTCCTCATTTTCAATGGAGTTGAAGAAGAAAATGGTAAATCACTCCAGTATCTTTGTCAAGAAAACCCTCAATGGGGTCAATGAGGAGTCAGATACAACTGAAAAATGACTCACTCTCTTGTATGAAGCAAGAGATGCACAAGCACTTCAATAAATCCTTATTAATCCATTAACAAGGGAGATTTGTGATATGTCTTGGGAGAGATACCTGTCTAGAAGAGAAGATTTTTTCATTTGTAAGCTGGAGAAGGTCGGAGCATCTAGCATCATGTCTTGCCTACAGTAGTTATTCTGTGTATGTCAATGATGATTCAGTCAGATTGTATTCTAGAACAGCCAAACTTTAAAAGCAATTTTTCTTCAGTTATTCCATTAACACTATCCTTTGTAACTTTGCTGTCTTCTGACTCAGGGATAGTTTCTTAAAGTTATCACACCAAAGGAAAGCATTGTTCATTCTTTACAAATTATGTGATAAGATAATAAAACCATCATTGCTTCCTTGTTTTCTTTTTTCTGGGTGAGATAAATGGCTTAAGAAAAAAAAAACTAGGCCAGAAACTGGGTAGTCTTATATGCACTTTACCTCCTGGAAAGAGAAAGTAATGATCTCCATTAAACTTCAACAATAACACTTAATTATTGCAGCAATTACATAGTCCTGTGTACTTTCCATCTTTAATTTAATTTCTTTCAAGCCCTCCCTTCTATTCTTTAACCCGGGACAGTGGACTGAGTCCTTTATACTAACTTTCTGCTTGCTATGAAATTTCCAAAGTCCAGTTTAGTTCTAAAGGTCTTATCCCTAAAACCATGGAGTTCTAACCACTTCTTTGAGGCCAAGGGGCAGTGGAACTATGCTTACTCATGGTATTTCTGCATAATTATTATATGAGGCAATGCCAAAGAGTCAAAAAGACTTTAGTTAGTAGGGCATGGGTTCAAACTCTGGCTTTGCCTCCTACCTGTGTGACCTTAGGTAAATAACATAACCTCTTTGAGCATCAATTTCCTTATCTGTAAAATGAAACGGCTAGACTAAATAATCTCTAAGCACCCTTGCTGCTCTAATTCTTTTAATATCTCTTTGCTTAATATTGCCTTCCATGTTTTTTCCACAGTTACTGAGTACGTAATGTTAGTAAACATTTACTCAGAGCCTACTAGTGCTGGGCACTGTGCTAAGCCCTGATGTATCAGAATTGTTCTAGGTACAATGAAGTGGGCATGGAGGCCAAAGGAACAGGAGTCCTCAGCATAGCATAACTACTCAGGCCTGACTCCTCACTTGTCCCCTGAAGATCCCTGGCATATCCATTGATATCTCAATGTTTTTGGTGCTACTATATTCTTTGTTGCTTGGAATACCCTCCACTCACCCCCCAAAACAAAACCTTTGCTTTCACGCCCACCACGTATCTTTCCATTGTCCTGTGAGTACCCCAAAATGCTATTCTCCAGAGTCTCTGACATTTAATGATATATACCCATCTAGCATCATTTGAAGTATTTTGATACTAAAAAAAAAATGGACCTTATCCATAAGCATTCCAGCTCATTCTATTCCTCCTATTCAATTCTGGACCCAGTTCATTGTCTGTCTATAGTGCTCATCTACAATATTTGTACTATTGGACTGATTCAAGAGCCTGTCCTGCTCTGAGTACAAGTAGGTTGGAACACATTACCAATGAAGAACTGTGCAGAAGTGGGGTAATGGGTATCATCAAAGAAATCTATGATCTGAAAAGGAGGTGTGCTTATGTCATTTATTTAAGGAAAAATATAGCTAGCTCAAGTGCTTCACAGATGTCCATGTGACGTCAAGAGAACCAGGAAGAAGATCCAAAGTCAACTGGGTGAACCCCTGGGGAAAGGATTACTAAGCTTAGAGTTTCTTAAGATGAGAAGGCATGGGTGGGTTGTGTGATCTGCAGTGTGGGAAGAAGGTTGAAACACAGTAATGCAAATTCTGATTTTTTTCGAAGTCAAGTTTGAGTCCTAGGAAGGCTTTCCTCATAATAACAACTAACTTTGATCTCTCCTCTTCCTGACTACTCATAGTTCTTACTGTTTGCATCCCACACTTCAGCTTTGGATTGTAAGAAATTGGCACTTAGTTGTATAGATTGATGATTTCCAACTCTTTCATATATACTAGTTGTCTCCCTAACTGAAAGGAAGAGATCATGTTCATGTACTATTTCTTTGGTATCTCCCATGATGCTTGGTATGCAGAAGATGCTCAAATACTTGACTGATAGATATCATCCAAAAGTAATGTCATGTCTAAATGGTGCTTTGCAAGTCATTAAAATAAATAAGATATAGTTCTCTCCCTCTTTGAGCATACAATCTGCACTTTACAAATCCAAGGAAAAGTGAATATAGGTGCAAAAACATTTTTAAAATAAACTACAGAATTGGGATAGGTTTCTCATTTGATGTTTTCCTATCAAGTATGTCTTGATGTGTTTGGGAATGCCATTTTTCTTTGCTATAGTGGATAGAGTTCTTGTAATCATGAACACCTAGATTTGAGGTGTCCCCCACCCCTAACACTAGTTCTGTCACTCTTGGCAAATTACTTGAACTCACTAAGCCTCATTTTCCCCATATATGAAATGGAATAACTATAATTAGTCAGCAAGTAAGCATTTCTTAAGCCACTAGAAGGCCATTTGTAAAGGCCATAATTTCTATGGGAATCAAAGAAGGTATGCAAATAGGGTCCTTGCACTATACTAAAATATGCTTTCTCTCCATAATACTTCAAAGGACTAATCTCATCAATGAATTTACCTCCCATGATGCAGATAACAAGCTATTCATACCTGCTCATTCTATACAACTGCAGTCTCTGTCAGTAGTGTCCAGCTCAAATAGAAACAGGGTCACAAAACCATACATAAGGATCCCTGCTATTTGCATATTGACTTAGAAAACCACATATTGACATTATCTATGTTCTATTCAATTTTTATTTATTTTGTTAAATATTTCTCAACTGTAATTTTATCTGATTCATGCCCCCATGAAGTATTATAAGTAGCATTTAACATCTTTGGTCTACATTTTTCCAAGACTTTACCACAGACAATCCATCAGAATCTGCACAATAGGCTAGAGACTACCTTCAAGCTCTCTTGCAATCACATTGAAACAATTGGAGCACTTGGATTAGAGTTCATCAATCATGACTTGCTCTCACTATTATTGGCCTTAGATTTCTTCTTCTCTACTACCTGGAGGCTTGGTTTAGTTTGACATTTCTAGACACTGTTTTCAGGTGTCTATACCCTAAAAATGATTTTTGTAATTTTAGAAATGCAGAGTTGGAAAGCATTTTTGCCCATGCCATTACCAGTATAGGTGAGTCAGAAGGAATACAAGGTATATAGCTTATTAAAATTTTGTTTGACTAGAATGTTGGGTCAAATATACTAAGTTGAAATTTAATAGAGTTAAATGTAAAGGTCTTATGCTTGTGTACAAAAAAAATCAACTTTACAAACACAAGATCAGAAAAATATAATTAGGTAGCAATTCTTCTGAATGGCCCACAAACTCATGGTTAGTTAACAATTTGATATGGAAACCCATCACTATAAAGTAATCTTAGGCTATAGTAAGAGAAGTATAGTGTAGAAGAGAAGGCAAGCAATAGTCACTCTGTTCTCTGCATGGGTCAGACTACATCTGGACTACTGTGCTCAGTTCTGTGTATCACATTTTAGAAAGGGTATTGATCAATTGGGGATTATCCAAAGAATAGCAACAGGGATAGTGAAAGATCTCAAGTTGATGTTGATTCTATTAGGAACAAAATATGGCACAGATTCCAGATACAATATCATACATAACTTTTTTTTTGCATTCACATGCTTTCCTCTTTATGCAATAATGATCGGTGTGTCAAAAACAATTTAACAGTTAAGTGTCGGGGGGGCGGAGCCAAGATGGCAGCGTAGCAGCAGCAACATATTGCAGCTCTCACATAGCCACCCCAAAATACCCATAAAATAAGACTCTAAACCAATCCTAGAACTCCAAAATGCACACAAAGATACTTCCCACTAAATTCAGCTCGGCTATGAGGAGCCATATCAGCACTGCGAACCGAAACCAGCCTGGCCTGAAGCCGCGGCTGTGCCCCGGGGGCGGCTGGACGGGAGGAGCAGAGGAGCCTCTCTGGTGAGCAGATTAGCAGCAGCTGCAAGCAGCATTCAGAACTAGCTCAGTGGAGCCTGCGAATTTAGGAGAGTAAAGGAGTCTGGCCAAAAGGCCTCCAGAGCAGAAAAGCGAAAGGCAGAGGTTTTGCACCCGCCTCCGCGTTGCAGCTTCCCGCCTGCAGCCTGCAGACAGCAGGGGGACTAAACGATTGTTCCGAGGCCAGTGCTCTTGCGTTGAGTGGCCTGGATCTGGATCGCCATCTTGGGCCTCGGTCTTGGAGTCTTCGTTATCCAGTGAGCCAGAAGTAAGTAGGAAGAGTCCCAGCATCTTCCTGAGAGCTATGGCAGCCAGGAGGACCCCAGCGATTTGGGACAGAGCTTTCCTTTCTGGAAGCAGAGCCCCACAGAAATTTAAAAAAAAATCACAGACTAAACAACCATGAGCAAGAATAAGCATAAGAAGCAAAGTAAGAACTGCACCCAAACCCTAGATTCCTTCTTTTGGGAAAAGAAAGATCATGGGAGAGAGAGGGAGGAGGAGAGCGCAGCCAGAACACCCCCACCAGGGGCCTCCAATAAACATGAAGAATACCTTAAAGCTAGAGATGAGCTGAAGAAGGATTTTGAAAACCAAATAAGAGAAGTGGAAGAAAAATTGGGAAGAGAAATAAGAATGTTGCAGGAAAATCATGAAAAGAGAGTCAGCAGTATGACTGAAGAAATCAACACCCTAAAAAATAGATTAACTCAAATGACAAAAGAGGCCCAAAAAGCCAATGAGGAGAAGAAT
>CM053580.1:285657417-285669026 GCA_028627135.1 Pseudochirops cupreus | reverse complement strand
AGAAAGAATCTAGAATCTAAAGTTCCATAACCAAATGTTATAAATATCTATCTATCTATCTATCTATCTATCTATCTATCTATCTATATGTATATATATATATATATATATATATCTGCAATTATTATTATTATTACTATTGAATACATCCAACTGGAACTTGAGATACACAGGCACTGTGGTTGGGAGATCCATCCTGCCCTACTGAAAAGTGACATAGGAGAGAATAGACTGGGGGAGGGGGGACACACTGGGATGGCTGTTTTGGGGTGGTGGGTAGGGGAAAGAAGGGGAGAAAATATGTAATTCAAAATCTTGTGGATATGAATGATGTAAACTAAAATAAAATTTAAAAAAAAAGAAAGAAGAAAATTTATGTATTAAGTTCTTACTGTGTCAGGCCCTGTGCTAAGCATGAGAGATAAAACTGTTTTCTTCAATATTTTTGTACGTCTTTTACCAAGCTGTTATTTCTCTTTTCATAATTTTCTTGCATTACTCTCATTTCTTCTCCCAATTTATCCTCTACAGCTCTTATTTTATTTTTAAGGGTTTTTTTTTGCTCTTTTAAAAACCTTTTTCTTTAGCTCTTCTGTCTTTGAGGCTGTGCTTATAAATGTTTTCAAGTCATCTTCTGTGTTTATGTCTTGTATGCTAACCATCATCTGAGTCTTCAGCAAGTCATAATCTCTTTGCTGATGGAGGTCTTGCCTTAATGTCAATGGTTGCTAACTGATCAGGATGGTGGTTACTAAAGGTTGGGGTGATTGTGGCAAAAAAAAAAAGAAAAAAAAGATAACAGTGAAGTTTACCTGAACACCTAGTTTCAGTTGGACACCTAGAGGCCATTGTAGGTTATTAACTGGTCCAATTTCAATAAGGTTGTGTCTTAGCGAATAGGGAGGCCAGAAGTGAGGAAGGGAGACAGAGAATGTCAGAACACATACAACATACATCAATTAAGTTTGTTGTCTTATATAAGCATAGTTTGTGGTTCCCCAAAACAATCACAACAGTAACATCAAAGATCGCTGATCACAGATCACAATAACAAATATAGTAATAAAGAAAAATTTTAAATATTGCAAGAATTACCAAAATGTGGCACAGAGACACAATGTGAACACACACTGTTGGAAAAATGGTGCCAACAGACCTGTTCGATGCTGGATTGCCAAAAGCTTTCAACTTGTAAGAAATGTGATATCTGCAAAATGCAATAAAGTGAAGTGGAATAAAATGAGGTATGCATGTACAGTCTTCTAGCATTTTGGAGTTAGAGAACTGTAAATGGATAGAGCACTGGACCTGGTGTCAGAACGGTCTGAGTTCAGATATTGCCTTAGACATTTATTAGTAGTGTGACTTTGGGCAAGTCACTTGAACTTTCTCTGAGTTTCCTCATCCATAAAATGTGGATGATAATAGCACCTACTACCCAGGATTGTTGTGAGGATCAAATGAAATAATATATGTCAAGATTTTTGAAAACCATAACATGCTATGTTAACATTAGCTATTGTTATAAAACGATCTCAATGTAATAGATTTTAATACATTTTTAAATAGCCAGCTTTAATACCAAAGTGACCTAATCAATGACATATGAATACAAAAGATAATTCATTTGTTATAATTTGCAAACATATTGAGCACCCATAGGGTACATTGCAGCTCACTCAGTTGTAATAAAGGACTTAGAAAGTTTTAGGTTTTATATGGCATATACCTATAAGATCTTTACCAATCCAACATTAAATTGTTCTTTATTATTCACCTGATATAAACTACAAACTTCTCCTGGCAAGGTGGCAAGGTTAATTAAAAGCCAGAATTCCTTAGTTATCCCCTCCTACACAGGCACATCAGGAGCTGAAAACCACTTTTGAATTATTTTTGGTTTTGTGCATCGCATTTCACATAGAATGTTAGCACCAGAGTGGACCTTGAGGGTAATAGAATGCAATGCCATGTTGTAGATAAGTAACCTGAAGCTCAAAGGAAGTGCCCTATGGAAGACCACACAGCCAGATAATGACACAGCTGAGTCTAGAAGCTAGGTCTCCTAACTCTTATCCCAGTGTTCTTCCCACAACTGCTCTCTAATCCGTATTTCCTGGCTAATTACGTGCTCCTATGTATCTATTTACTCACCATAGTGCTTTGTTTGGATTTGTTAAATTAAACCTTTTGCTAAAAAGCCTGAGGACATTATCAAAATAAAATCTACCATTAAAGTATTTTAGGCAACCCAAGGCCATCATTTTAAAATATCATGCTTTCTGGGAATAAAAACAGGAAATAGGTAATAAATAGGGAAGAAGAAGACCAAGAAAGTCATGAAAACCCAGGGGGCTGGGAGGGGAACAAAGTATGCAGAAAAAAGGAATGCTCAATAATCTCAACAAATGCTCCAAATGGTCAGATTTGTCCATTAATAAATTTTTGCTGTCCTTGTAAGAAGCCGTTTCAAATGATAGCTTAAGAGGTAGGGTCAAGTGAAGATTATTTCTTTTTTGCAGGGGGGGGGAGGAGGGCAGAGGTTAAGGATATGAGAAACATGGACATGTTTGTAAGAAGCAGGGATGGAGCTATTAAATAAGGAGAAAATGAAAATTAAGAAGAGATAATTGTGGGAATAAGATGCCAGATGGAAGGGATAGGAGCAAAGACACAAGTAGAAAGGGTAGCCTTGGTAAAGATCATGGGATCATAGATCTAAATTTAGACAGGATCTTAGAGGATTTTTAGTATAGCTTATTAGTTTTACATATAACAAAATTTAGGTGCAAGGAGTGTGGACTTGTCCAAGGGCATATAAGAATTAAGTACTTATCAGAGTCAGAATTTGAAATCCAGGTCCATTATTCTAAGGAGGAGAACATTTTCATGAGAAACAAGAATTAAAGAAACATTTAGAGAAGATGTTAAGGTGTTTTTGATGGGGTGCCTGTGCTTGAACCACAGTTTGTAAAATCACATCAGTTTGCAAAATCACATTTCTCCCTAGCCTCAAATTTCCCCTGCCTCAGAGCATTATCTCTGTCCCTTCCCCCTGCTAGCACTATGCCTAGCAACCATTCATGAACTGTTTATCTCCCCTTAGTATAATAACCAGCTTCACCTATGAATCCTTCATTAGAACTATGTATAAGTAACTTCCTAGACCATTATATATATCCTGGATCCCTCATTAGCTTGGGACATATGTATACTCCCAAAATCCATCTTGTCATACAGGACATTGATGGGTAGCAGACTAGGCACTTCTCAGTCAGCCCTGACGGCTACTTGACTTAGTGACATTTCAAACCTAAAACCACACCTCCATGCAGCCCCTCCTTGGGCTATTTCCCAATGAATTATGGGCAATATGCCCGTGCAGTAGACATTAAAAGTGCATCTTCCTTTAAGAACTGACAACTCCTTAACTCCTCCCTAATTCCACCCTTACTCACCTAGTTAGCATAATCAGCACAGGTTATACTATTGATTATCCTATAAAAAATTTAAGTCTATCCCTTTAAAGTTACGGGTTCCCTAAGACCTCCTGCCCACTGTATAGCATAACAATAAACTTTTACCAACTTGACTCAGAATGCTTGGGCCTGTGAATTCATTCCAGATTGCCCACTCAAGGACTCTGGTTATTGTAGTTCCTGAATTCCTGAAACACATACATGCCTGCATCATTTAGAAATACATCAGGGGAGAAAAAAGAGTTCATGTCAAATGGTCTCAATTTTCTGAGTAAAATATGGAAGTCCTTTGCTCAGAGGAAGGAGGAAATAATAGTGGGATATGATATGCTTGAGGAGAGAAGAAAAGTTTTTGTATAGCACTGTGGAGAACACAATAGAAAGTCATTTAAGGGGATTTTCAGATAATGTAATTAACAAGCTGGAGGACAAGTCATTTTCTCTGATCCTCACAACTTTACAAGCCTCTCCAAAATAGAAATTATGTGTGAGAAATAAAGCAATTTTAGCTGTCTCTACAGCTTAGGATACCAAGAACCCTAGCTAGGTAATAATTCAAAGAACTAACAGCACAGAACACTAATCCCTAACTTGCTCACTCAGTAATCCATCCCCCACTGCCTAGCCCACCATGATCAAATAGGGCTATACAAGCTAACCCACTGGCTTGCAACAGCACTGAACTCTATCCCCTTCCCTGTTCCCATTGCTATAGAAAACCTAAAAGAAAGGAGTTTACTCTGGCTGGAACAGCAGCAAGGCAGCACTCAGCACTGCAACAGTTCATACAAAGAATTTAGGAACAGAAGGAACTAGGGCAGGATGCCAGGATGGGTGGCTGCACAAGACTCCATTAAGTCTACAGGAAGAACCCAGCAACCAACTGGAACCAATTCTGATCCTCCAGAAATTACTTGTTGCAGAGAATGAGGATGATGAAAGTGAATTATTCAATATGAGAGAAGACTGAGATAACTTTGAAGTCCAGCCCCCCAGGGAAACCCCAGTCTAATGGGAAGTAGTTAGAAAATGAGCAATAGGATAACATAGGGGAAAAAAGAATGAAATTATCAAGGATCTCCAGAAGAAGAAAAATGGGTATACCAACAAGGAAGATGAGGAGAGGGGGAAGGGGGTGAAAGCATTTGTTAATCATCTACTATGTGCCAGACATTATGCTTATTACTTTACAAATATTATTTCATTCCCACAATAACTCTCTGAGCTAGGTGCTATCATTAGTCTCATCTTACAGGTAAGGAAACTGAGGCAAACAGAAGTTAAGTGACTTGCTTAGTATCAAATACCTAGTATCTGATATTAAGAGCAAATATAAATAATAGATGAGGATATGACCTCCAGAACTGCTAAACAAGTCCAGCATCTTTCCATAAATATTTCAAGACAAAGGAAAATGAATTAATACTTGACCCTGTGGAGTAACAAGAAATCATGGAACCACAGAAGAATGTTCTTGAATTATTTAGAAGAAAAATAAGAATTGCAAAAGCAGAAGCTATAACCTGCACAATAGAAATGATTGGCAGAAGAGAAAATCTTAAATCCTTGATGTAAAGTCTCACAAAAGAAACAAAGGAGAATAATTGATTGAGACTACAAATATATGGAGATGAAGAACAATGAGGCATAAAAGAAGCAAAAATACTAAAAGAGAAGCAATAATACTGAAAGAAAACATGATTTTTGTACGAGCATAACACATTAATGTCAAAAGACAGGATGCTTAGAAACAATTCAAAGGATTATAGGACTTAGAGTAGAACACAAGTAAAAAACAAACAAACAAACAAACAAAAAGATCTTAACACCATAATGCAAGAAATAATACAAGAAAACTTTCCAGAACTTCTGAGCACAGAAAACAAAGTGCCAATCAAAAGAATACAAAAGTCCTTTCTAGAGAAAAAAAATAACCCGGTATGACACACAGTGGTGAAATTTAACGATTTCAATAACAAACAGTAAATTCTGCAAGCAACAAGGAAAAAGACCTCCAAACATAAAGGTAAGGAAGTTCAAATAACCTAAGACTATCCTGCACCCACTAGAAACCACAGGTGGAATTGGAATAATGTATTCCAAAGAGCAAAAGTACTCCAGATGCAACCCAGAATGACATACCCTGCAATCCTGAGCCAAATTATTATGAAGAAAAGATGGATGTTCAATAAAAAGAGGCATTTAAACATTATTATAAGGAAACCTAAACCTGAGCAAATTGTTTTCAAACAGTTCAGAGAAATGAAATATGAATAAGTAAATGAACAAATACAGCAATCAAGGACATGAATCCATTGATCTGCTTTTTATTTCATTGATGCAAGCTTTTAGAGACATAAATTTTCCCCCAGTATTGCTTTGGCTTCACCCCATACATTTTGATATGTTGTTTTATTGTTATCATTCTCTTTAATGAAATTGATTGTTTCTATGATTTGTTCTTTGAACTACTTATTCTTTAGGAATAGATTGTGCAGTTTCCAATTAATTTTTTATCTGTGTTTCCAAGTCTCCTTACTGAATGTAATTTTTATTTCATTATGATCTAAAAAGGATTTTTCTGTATTTGGATGTGAGACTTTTATGCCCTAATACATGGTAAATTTTTGTGAAGACGCCATGTACTACTGAGCAAAAGCTATATTCCTTTCTATTCCCATTCAATTTTCTCCAGAGGTCTATATCTAACTTTTCTAAAATTCTATTCATCTTCTTAGCTTTTTTCTTGTATTTTTGTTAGATTTACCTTGTTCTCAGAGGGGAAATTTGAGTTTCCCCACTAGTACTGTTTTGCTGTCTATTTCCTCCTGTTACTCATTTAACTTTTCCTTTAAGAACATGGATGCTATAGTATTTGGTGCACATATTTTTAATATTGGTATTAATTCATTGTGTGTTGTACCTTTTAGCAAAATGTAGTTTGCTTGCTTATTTCTTTTAATTAGGTCTATTTTCACTTTTACTTTGCCTGAGATCATGATTGCTACCCTTTTTTTTTTCACTTCAACCAAAGCATAATAGATTCTGTTCCAGCCCCTTATTTTTACCCCGCTTGTGTCTCTCTGCTTCAAATGTGTTTCTTGTATTGGAGGAATCTGGTTTTTAATCCACTCTGCTATTCATTTACATTTTATGGGTGAGTTCATCCCATTCACATTCGTAGTTATGATTACTGTGTGTTTGCCTCCATCCTGCTTTTTCCCCATTTCTCCTTTTCTCTCTCTCTGTGCTTTCAACCTGTCCCTCTTCAAAAGTGTTTTGATTCTAATCACCACCTGCCCCAATCTGCCCTTCCTTCTATTAGCCTTCCCTTCTTCTTTTAATACCCCTCCCCTTCTACTTCCCTGTAAGGTAAGATAAATTTCCATACCCAACTGAGTGTGGATATTATTCCCTCTTGGAGTCAATTCCAATAAGAGTAAGTTTCAAGCATTGCCTGACACCTTTTTTTTTTGCAGCAGTGGGGTTAAGTGATTTGCCCAGGGTCACATGGCTAGTAAGTGTCTCAGGTCCTTCTCACTTCAGTATCCATGCTCCATCCACTGCACCATCTAGCTGCCCCTACTCTGAAGATCTTAAATAGAAATGCAATATCATCATATAATAACATATGTCAATATCACATAATAATATATTATAATAAACATTTAATAGGGACTCAAGGTAAGCTGAAAGGTCATCCAGTCCATTCATTTGCTTCTAGAGAGGACCCTCTCCCAACCCCCATCCCAATCCCTTTGGATGCTTGGCATATCTATGATGTTACTTGCTATAAATTTCTTTTTCACAGTTATGATGACTTTGTATTTCCGTCCATCTTATTTTTCTCCTGTTTATTCTACTCTTTCTGTCCTTTCACCCTGTCTATCCTCAAAAGTATTTTGCTTTTAACTAACTCCTCCCCCAATTTGCCCTCCTTTCTATCATCCCCACCCCTTCTGTTATTCCCTTTCCATCCTACTTTTCTGTAGGGTGAAATAGATTTTTATACACAACTAAGTGTGGATATTATTCCCTCTTAGAGCCAATTCCAGTGAGAGTAAGGTTTAAATTCTCCCATCTATTTCTCCACTCTTCCCCTCTACTCTAAAAGCTCTTTTGTGCCTCTTTTGTGTTAGATAATTTGCCACATTCTACCTCTCCCTTCCCCCTTTTCCTAGTGCATCTCTCTTTCTTATCTTTTAATTTTTTTATATCATCCCATCATAGTCAACTCACACCCATGCCCTCTGTCTATGTATACTCTTTCTAACTGTCAGAATAATGAGAAAAATTCTTAGGAGTTACAAGTGTCATCTTCCCATGTAGGAATATAAGCAGTTTAACCTTATTGAATCCCTTATGATTTCTCTTTCCTCTTTATCTTTTTATGCTCCTTTTTGGTCTTGAATTTGAAAGTCAAATTTTGTATTTGTTTCTGGTCTTTTCATCAAAAATGTTGGAAAGTCCTCAATTTCATTAAATATCATTTTTTCCCTGAAGGATTATATTCAGTTTTAAAGTCAGACTCTGCTCCCAGAACAGAGGAGGCAGTATTCCAAGCTTCACATTTTTCATACTGCTGTTTTCAGAGCTAGCTCTTGGGGTCTTCAATCTCTCAGTTCTTCCATGGAAGTAGTATATAAAGAAAGGGATTGTCATTGCTCTTGTGGCCTATGCTTTGGTCTTTCTTCCCTGAAACTGTGGCCCAGGTCCCTATGCTTGCTAATACTCCTCAACATCCTGGGACTGCAACCTAGAACCACATAGGAGCAATACAACAGAGTTCTGCTCCGACTGCCAGCAAAGGGTCCCTTGCAATCTTCTGACCAATTGTCTGAACCCCTTACCATCTATGGCCTGAGAGCTCCAGAAACCACCACTGCTGCTACCACTAATTCAGTTGACATCAAAGCCTACTACTGGCTTGTAAGCCCAACCTGAGCTGTACTCTCACCCCAATGGAACAGACCTTTCCTGCTGACCTTTCAAGTTGTCTTGATCTGGAAAATTGCTTCATTCCATCCTTTTGTTGGTTCTGCTGCACCAGAATTCATTTTGATGTGTTATTTTAATGTTGTTTAGAGGTGAATTTAGGAGAGCTCAAGAAAATTCCTATTTTTACTCCCATCTTGGCTCTGCCCCAGCTCACATCTTCTAAATGGTACTGCTAGAAAATACACATATTTTTCAGTGCCATGTGGAGCTTATTTTTTTAAATTGATCATGTATTATGACACAAATATTATAAACAAACGTAAAAAGACAGATATAACAAATATATCACAAGCAATAATTAGTTCAAGGAGCACAAGCAGACTCAGACATAGATCCATATGGTGTCTTAACAATGAAATCCTAAATAATGAGTGCCAAAGAACAAACAGAGAAACAATTAATAATTATGTGAAAGAAAATGTTGATTATAAACCAACATGACAAAATTTCTAAGATGCAGTTAAAGCAGTCTTCAGGGAAAAATATCCCTACAAACATATATATTGTGTGTGTGTGTGTGTGTAATTTTATTTCTAGATTGTACATAATTATGTATTATTTATTTACTTCAAAGTTCCAGGTGAAGCAAGATCTTACTTATAACATTCTAGAGCTAGAAGAAACCCCAGAAGTAGTCTGGTCATACTCTCATTTCACAAAAGAGGAAAACTGAAGCCCAGAAAGGAAAAGTGACTTAGCCAAGGTCACACAGTTATTAAAAGTCCAAGCCCAGATTTACAAACATATATTTTTAAAAAACAGAAAAAGAGAGGATTAATAAACCAAATATGCATTCAACAATATCAAAAGTCAATAAAGAAGCAAAATTATTGCCTTTCAGCATCCAGGATCCAGTTGAAATTATATCATAAATTTGTAGTGGACCCAGGCAGCATGATTGTGTGACATTCTCTAGTGTCACTTAACAGCATGTAAGAATGGTGAATTTTGATAAAGGACAGTGATCCAATAGTGGAGTTTGGTAAGGCACAAGTAGTGACAAGACAAGGAGGAAGAGGATTTGAGAGTAGAGAACTGAGTTTAGTATACCTTAATGACTATAGAGGCATGACAGGTAAAGGACGAAAGTAACAATGAGATTGAAACCAATACAAATAAAGATGTAAATATGAAATGGATCGCTAATTTTGACCACACGTATTTTACAATCCAGCCCCAGACTGAACAAAAACCTAACCCTAGCATGTCTATGAATGAGAAGAGTATTTGAGGAATAAACAAAAAAATAAACAAAAAGTCATAGACGCTATTGCAAAAATAGCAGCAAATCCTAACAATAAGTCACAGACAGTCTTCATATATTAAGCTCCACATTGCCTACACTACACTATTCCCAGCAATTGACAAGATGTCTTTCATTTGAAAACCAGCCTGCCTAATGCAGAGGCACTCATCACCAGAGAGTTAATGAACTTGGGGGCGCGGAGGAGATAGGAATGGGAGTGAAGGGAAGGCTTCCCTTTCCATCTGTGGAGCTGGTGTAGTGCGCACACTATTGGAATCATGGATGTCAGTCTCAATGTATTTATTCAGATGTTTCAGCTTTAGGTAAAAGCTGCTAAAACCTACCACCTTCCCAGCACTAGAGACTTGAGAGTGAAGGAAGAAGTAAACACTTTTTTTCTTATTCACCAAAAAGATTGGGCCTGGCCTGTCACCATTGATTGTCTTTGT
Source organism: Pseudochirops cupreus (assembly GCA_028627135.1). NCBI lineage: Eukaryota > Metazoa > Chordata > Mammalia > Diprotodontia > Pseudocheiridae > Pseudochirops > Pseudochirops cupreus. Next base: position 285,658,854 of record CM053580.1, on the reverse strand, counting down.
TTTCTGTTACCACAAAGAACATGACAAAAGTGGATGTGTACTGCAGCAGGAGAGTTACAGGTAAAATGTAATTACTATCATCAGCCTGAAGTTATTGAGCAATTATGATGCCAGGGATGCAGCCCTGCTGTGTGGCCGCTATCAAATTTTTGACAGTTAGAACTGGCAGATAGAAGAAGGAATCATGAGGAGAAGTCCCTAAAGATCTTTTAAAACATAACAGATATAGCATGTGCCCAATATGATTGGGATGGGAGTTGGGGGAGGTTCCTCTCTAGAAGCAAAGAATGGGCTGGATGACCTTTCAGTATACCTTGAGTACCTATTAAATATTTTTATAATATATTATTATGTAATATTGTTTTATATTATTATATGTTGATATTACATTTCTATTTAAGATCTTCAAAGCAGGGGTAGACTGGATGGTACAATGGATAAAGCACTGGCCCTGGAGTCAGGAGGACCTGAGTTCAAATTTGACCTGAGGCACTTACTAGTTGTGTGACCCTGGGCAAGTCACTTAACCCCATTGTCTCAAAATCAACAAAGATCTTCAAAGTACTTTCTTCATCACAAACCTGTATGACAGGATGATTTTTATTAATATATGGAATTCCCAAATGATAAGATTAGCTAGGGGTAGCTAGGTGGAACAGTGCAGACCCTGGACTCAGTAGTACCTGAGTTCAAATCTGACCTTAGACACTAGTTGTGTGACCCTGGGAAAGTCACTTAATCCTGTTTGCCTCAGTTTCCTCATCTGTAAAGTGAGCTGGAGCTATTCCAGTATTTTTGCCAAGAAAACCCCAAATAGGGCGTGAAGAGTTGGACATCACTGAAACGACTGAACAGTATTCGCACCTTCCTCAAAGGGTTGTTGTAAGAATCAAAAGAAATAATGTACGGAATGTGCTTCCCAAACTTTGAAGTCCTATATAAATGTCAACTATTGTTATTAAGCTGTGACAAATGGGACTTTAAATGGTCCAGTCCCATTCTGCCGACTTTGTACACACTCAGCTATTGTTTTTAGTCTGCTGAGTAATAGGACCTTAACGAAATTTAAAAGGCAAATAAAAATGGCTCCTGTTCCAATAATATTCCAATAAACGTTTCCATATTCATTCCGTAAGGGTGTGAGCACAGCAGCACCCCAAAGTGAAACACACAAACAGAGCAAGAAGCAGTGACGACCCCACAGCCCATGAGCTTTCCTTTAGACACATGCAATTTGTAGTTCATGCAAAGCAAATGTGGGGAAAAGGCAAAAATAAATCAAAGTAGGAATCATAAAGCTATGAATCTGTAACAATTTCCCTAAAGTCTCCCTAAGGCTTCTATGTGATATAGATGGTGAAGAGGGAGAAGGAGAAAGGAGAGGGGCTGGATGAGAACTGGGGTGAAGTCAAACAACTGGTTACTTAACTCATTTCT
>CM053580.1:285635994-285657317 GCA_028627135.1 Pseudochirops cupreus | reverse complement strand
GAAGCTGCAATGCAGAGGCAGGTGCAAAACCTCTGCCTTTTGCTTTCCCGTCCTGGAGGCGTTTCGGCTGGATGCTTTTCTCCCCCAATTTCGCAAGTCCCAATGACCTAGTTCTGAACGCTGCTGGCAGCTGCCACTAATCCGAAGCTCCTCTGCTCCTCCCGTCCAGCCGCCCCCGGGGCTCAGCCAAGGCTTCAGGCCAGGCTGGTTTCCGTTCACAGTGCTGATATGGTTCCTTGTAGCCGAGCTGACTTTAGTGGGAAGTATCTTTGTGTGCGTTTTGGAGTTCTAGGATTAGTTTAGAGTCATATTTTATGGGTATTTTGGGGTGGCTATGTGAGAGCTGCGATATGGTGCTGCTGCTATGCCGCCATCTTGGCTCTGCCCCCAGTTTTTGTTTGTTTCTTTGGTTAGTTGCTTGGTTGCTTGGTTGCTTGGGTACTTTCAGTTATCACTTCATAATCCTTAATGGTGCTCCTTAGGATACTTGGAGCTGTCACTACATGAATCACAAAGGTGGCTAGTGGTCATCTGGATTGAAAAATCTGAGTACACTTCTAACACATTCTAGATTGATGGTTCTCAACCTTCCTAATGCCACAACCCTTTAATACTAGTATGTGGGTGTATCTTCATGCGGGCGGACCTGCCTGGAAATAGAGGAGCAGTGTCTCAGTTCCTAAGACCGTCTGAAATATGTGTTTTCCGATGGTCTTAGGTAACCCCTGTGACCCCTGTGAAAGGGTTGTTCAACCCCCAAAGGGGTCACAACCCACAAGTTGAGAACCATGCATGTCCTGAAAAGACAGAAAACCCCCTCTATGGCACCTATATCATATTGATAAAGTCATTTTAAAAACTGACCAGAAAATCACTAATAATCACTACTCATGTCTTCTTTTAACTATTACTGCATGAACTGTCCCCTAATGCCACCTGAGGAGCCGTCTTATCACACTTTGGAAAATGAGAAGCTGCTTCTTCCCCAAATAGTTGAGCTCCCCCCACTACAGGAATAGGCTTCATATCTATTCCAGAATTCCAAATGGTCTATGATCTTTTTGGTTCTCTTCCTTCTCTGTGCCACATGCTTCCATCCTCTAATCTCCTAGTGCAAGAGAAGAAGAAGAAGAAGGAGAAGGAGAAGGAGAAGGAGAAGAAGAAGAAGAAGAAGAAGAAGAAGAAGAAGAAGAAGAAGAAGAAGAAGAAGAAGAAGGAGAAGAAGAAGAAGAAGAAGAAGAAGAAGAAGAAGAAGAAGAAGAAGAAGAAGAAGAAGAAACAATAATAATAAGACATTTATCTAGCACTTTAAAGTTTGCATTTTTTTTTTTACAAAACATTTCATTTGAGCCTCCCTACAGGCAATACACTGTTATCTGTTTATACAATTCATACCCAAATGTTCTTTTCTGTGTTTTCCACCTTGGGATCTTGGATTTCCTGAGATGAAGATTTCTTGGTATTATTGGTACCTTAGACAGCAGGATAGTTAGTATCTAGATAGCAGTATCTAAGTAAATAGATATTACTTTCCTACTCTTGGGTGTGGTCATCTTTGTTGTTCAGTCATTTTAGTCACGTCCAACTCTTTGTGACCCTTTTGGGGGTTTTCTTGGCAAAAATACTGGAGTGGTTTGCTATTTCCTGCTCCAGTTCATTTTACAGATGAGGAAACAGAAGCAAACAGGGTTAAGTGACTTGCCCAGGGTCACACAGCTAGTTAAGTATCTAAGGCCAGATTTGAACTCACAAAGTTGAGTCTGCTTGACTTAGTCCTGACACTCTATCCATTGCCCCACCATGGTCATCTACCTGGTATGTATAAAAGGAATAATTTTATTACAGGTTTTCATAATCTCCAATTCAGCACTCCATGCTTCTTTACAACTTTTTCTTCTGTGTTCCCTTCTTCTCCTAGAAGCTCTTCTTCAAGTCTTTCAAGAAACACTCTATTTTCCCTGGAAAATATAGATGTGTTCCTATAACCATTTCATCTCCTCTAAGATGAAGACCAACTTATGCTGTATGCAAACATTGGTCAGTGGATCAGTCAATCAATACACATTTATTGCCTTTTAAAAAAATGTATTGCTTTTACTATGTGACAGGCACCATGCTAAGTTCCGGAGATATAAAGAAAAGTCAAAGACAGTCCTTACTCTCAAACAGTTCACAGTCTAATGAGGGAGACGTCATGCAACTAATTTGAAATTAGAAAAACACAAACATAGTTTACCTCTCTGCAAGTAACTCAGAAATGATCCTTGCCTTCCATACTTTTCTGTGATTCAGATTCTTAGTCCTTTGGGATTTTTTTAATGCAATTTTATTGGTCAACATTTGTCTACAACTGCTATTTTAGCTACTTGTTCACCATGCTTATTTTCTGTGTCATGGGCTTAGTCACTGGGAGTCTCCAGAAAATGGCTATATTTATTTAAAGCAAGATTATCACATTTTCTCATGAGAAAATTTTGTAATACAGAATTCCAGAAATGCAAATATAAGAATATTGCACAGTAAACTCTCAATTAAATTGTCCAAAGGCATATTGTCAATTGTGAAATATAAAATTTGCCCTCGCCCTCTCAGAATAATTCCCTATCACTGCTACCCACTTGAGTCTCAGATCTAGATCATAGATTAGAACTAGAAGGGACTTTAGAGGTTATGATGATCCAGACCTTTAACTTTGCAGGTGAGATCACTAAGACAAGAGAGGTTAAGTGACTTGCCTTGAGTTAAATAGCTAGCAAGTGACTGAGACAAGGTTTGAATTCAGGTCTTCCTGATTCCAAGTTCCATACTATCAACTATGTCACCCAAAGCCCAGATTAACCTGTAGATTACGCATCATATTATATCATCTGATATCTATACTGTCCAAGGTATTTCCCATAGAACTAGCGACCAAGTTAATTATCCTTAAATATTGAACATCAGTAATCATTCTTCCAACCCCAAAGATTAAACACACAGATGAATAGGAGAATGGAATCATACAAGTGTCTATTCAAAGCAGTGGTTAGTATTCAGAAATCTTCCAGTATGACTAATGACATGAAAGGAATAATAATCAGAAGATAAAGTAAAAAATCAACTATCAGAATTACTCTACAGTCCCTCCCAGCTTTAAAATTCTATAATTTTCCAAAGTAATTACATAGTACTTTATCACTGAGAAATGAAAGGTTTCTGAAGGAGAGCCTGACTCTGATTTTCACAGGAAAAATTTGAAGCACAAGACACTAGCTGATAAATTGTTGATAGAGGAAGAATTGTACAACATAGTTCCCAACCTGGGATTCGCCTCCTAAACCATTACCATTACATGGGACAGCCTATGCAATTGGCTAATAAAAACTAGAGAATGCCTAAGCACTGTCAAGGGCTACTACACTGAAGATTTGCCACACAAGTGGAGGGGGCTCAGAACAAAGAAGAAAGATAAAGAGTTCTCCCTCTCTCCAACAAAAAATGAGTGAAATGTATGCTGTCTAAACTAGGGGTGGGGAACCTCTGATCTCAAGGCCATATGTGATGCTCTCAGCCCTCAAGTGTGGCTCTTTAACTAAATCTCAACTTTACCAAACAAATCCCCTTAATAAAAGGATTTCTTCTGTAAAATTTGAACTCAATCAAAAGGCCACACTCGAGAACCTAGAGGGACACAGCCATGAGGGCGCAGGTTCCCCAGCCCTGGTCTAAACCACAACATGCCGGACATCTGCAGCATTTCTATCCATTGTTCATTAGGTGATTTTCATTTTGATTCTCTTCAGATCCTGGCACCCTTGGATTTGCAGTCAACCATTATCACTGGGAAAGCATTCACAAGATGGTATAAATTTCTATATTGAGTTTTAAGGTCTAGAAAGTGCTTTTCATGGATTATTTAATTTCATCCTCAAAATAACCTATGTGTTATAGAGAAGGAATTCATCCTCTCCGCATCAAAGTGATGAAATCATAGGAGACAAATAACAGACATGAAAAGTTTGTCCTCATCAAAAGAATACAAAGAGGAGTCTATACATTGTTATTCCTTTACAAAGTGTGAAAAAAATTTTCCAGATGAAATTAGAAGGGCAATTGGCCATTGACTGACTGGAGACTGGCCATATCACTAATGCCTTTTTTTTAATTTATAGAAGAAAACAAGCATTTCCATAACATAGTATAATTTTTTTTTAAAAAAAGATGATTGCACATGAAACTGGAAATCTATCATGTACAATTTGCTATTCCTTTCAAATATACAATAAAGTTATCATGTAAATTTCTTTTTGTTTTTGGTTTCACTTTTTTTTCCTCCTCTCCACCCCAGAAATGGTTATCAATAAACATAAATTTGAAATCATGTAAATCATTCTATACATACTTCTGTTTATCAGCTCTTTTCCTAGATGCAGATAACATCTTCCTTCATATGTCCTCTGTAGTTAATTTGGGTATTTATAATCATCAAAATGACTTGTTTGCTCAAATTTGTTCTTAAAACAATATTGTTGTTACTATATACAATTTTCACTTGGTTTGGCACATTTTGTTCTTCATAATTTCAGGCAAATCTGCCCTTGTTTTGCTAAGATCATTGAGTTCATCATTTCTTGTAGCTAAGTAATATTCCATCACAAACATATACCACAACTTGTTCAGTCATTCCCTAGTTGATGGACACCCCCACAATTTCCAATTCTTTGTCACAAGAGAACTGCTATGAATATTTTAGAACACATAGGTACTTTTCATTTTTCACTAATCATCTTTGGAAATAGACCTAGTAGTGGTATTGTAGGGTAAAGGGATATAGGCAGTTTAATAACTTTTGGGGGATAATTCTAGATTGCTCTCCAAAATGGTTGCAGCTCACAATTTCATCAACAATGAATTAGTGTCCCAATTTTTCCACATTGCCTCCAACTTTGTTGCCTTTCCCTTCAATAATTTAGCCAATATAGAGGTGCAAAATGATATCTCAAAGATGTTTTAATTTGCATTTCTCTAATCAATTACTATTCAGAACATTTTTTTTCATATGACTATAGATTGTTTTGATTTCTTCATCAGAAAATTTCCTGTTCATGTCCTTTGACCACTTATCAATTAGGGAATAATTTGTATTCTTATAGACTTTACAAAGTCCTTTATACATTTGAGATATGAAACCATTATCTGAGAAACTATTTATAAAATATTTTCCCCAATTTTCTGCTTTCCTTCTGATCTTGGCTACATTTGTTTTATTTGTTCAAAAATATTTTAATTTAATGTAGTCAAAATTATCCATTTTACACCTCACTCTGCTATCAGTCTCTTGTTTGTTCATAAATTGTTCACCTATCCATAAGTCTGACAAGTAATATGTTCTGTGGTCTTCAAATTTTTTGTAATTTCTCTCTTTATGTCTAAGTCATGTATCCATTTTGACCTTATCTTGAGAAGTGGTGTAAGACATTGGTCTTTGCTCAGTTTCTGCCATCTTGCTTTCCAGTTTTCCAAACAATTTTTACCAAATAATGAATATTTATCTGAAAATCTTAAGTCTTTACACTTGTATAATGAAGGTCAGTATATTTGCTGTTGTAAATTGTATGTCTTATCTGTTGCACTGATCTGCAATTCTATTTCTTAAGCCAGTACCAGACAGTTTTGATAATTACTGACTTAAAATACAGTTTAAGATCTGGTATTCCTAAACCTCCTTTATTTTTTATTAGTTCTTTTTATATTCTTGACTTTTTGTTGTTCCTAATGAATTTTGTTAGTATTTTTTTCTAACTCAATAAAACAATTTTTGGTAATTTAATTGGGATGTCATTTAATATATAAATCAGTTTAGGTAAAACTGTTATTTTTATTATATTGGTCCTGCCTACCCATGAACAATTAATATTTCTCCAATTATTTAAATCTAATTTAATTTGTATGAAAAGTTTTTATCCTTCTATTTGTTTCCTGGGTTTGTTTGGAAGGCTTATTTCCAAGTATTTTATACTGTCTAGAGTTATGTTAAATAGAATATCTCCTTTGTAGGCTGCATCAGTATAGCCACAGCACAAGAAACCAGCAGCAGGCTATGGGGGTGACTGAATTGGCAGCAGTGGCTGCTCCTGGAGCTCTTAGTCCACAGATGATAAAGGTGTCAGAAGGTCAGAAGATTACAGGGGTCCTTTTGCTGGTATTAAGTATGGAACTCTATTGCATCATCCTATAATGGTAACGTAATTTGAATTTGAGATCACTTTGTACTGGCAAAAGTAACAGGTACTTAGCACTTAGTAATTAATCAAGCCTCTGTTAAAGAAACAGAAGGTATGAATCCCTGCTTCTGACATAACAGGAAGGGGTTGGCTGAAACAGGAAGAAGCTAATGCTGTGTGTATATAAGGAGAAGCCCCTCCTGGGTTAGACAGATCCTTTTGGAGCAGGCTCCATGGAGGCAGAAGGTGCTGCCCCCTGAAAGGCTGAACAGGAGCCAGGGAGGCTGAAAAGGAAAGCTCTCCCTTGCCTCCCTCCCAGTCTGGAGAGAATGATTTTGATTTGGAGAACCTGGATGAAGTGATTTTGATTCTGGGAACCAGCTGAAACTTCTGCAGAGTTCAAGGGCCAGTCTAAGCTGCTAAGGATTTCCAAGCGCCAGCCAGAGCTGCCAAAGGCTGAGGAAGCATGACTGTGATGCTGGTACTTTGTATGAACTTGTTGGTGACTTTGTCAAGCCTTGTCTTCCCAGGAACAGAGACTGTGAAGGATTTGAAATGGACTGGATACTGTGAGATTCAGTGTGGAACAGGAACTTCATAGAGAGCTGGAAAAGGAACTGGAAGCTGTCTGCCTCTGAACCCAGGTGACAGTTTGGTGAATCCAGGCAGGATCTGGGACCATGGAAGGGGATCCAGGGAATGTGTGAGACCACCCTGAGGCAAGCTGAAAGAAGACTTTATTTGGATACTGTGTATTGACTGAGAAATTGTAATTTACTAGTGACCTTGGGGAGGAGGGTCTGTGTATTTTCTGATGATTAAATAGTGAATGATGAAGGATGATTGAACAAATGAGTTAATTGAATGATTGATTGACTATATGATTGTACTAAGTGAATGATCATTGAATAAGTAATTGATTTGTAACTTAGTATACCCCATGAGTGAAGAACTTTGACTATTGTGCTTTGTGTCCCTTAAGGAGGCAAACCTCCTTAAGGATGAATGAATGATTGAGATGATTGAACGCTTGAGTTATTAAATGATATTTCTTTGTTCAAAACTTTGTGACCACTGTGGTGGAAACTATGTGGCCATTTTCTTTGATAAGTTGTTGTAAATGCTATATTTTGGTTTTCTGTGATAAGTCGTAAAATTAAGGGGTAAGAAAGAGGAATGCCCTGAGAGAAGGAGGAAGGAGGAAGTAGAATGGAGTAAATTATCTCACATAAAAGAGACACAAAAGAGCTTTTCCAAAGGAAGGGAAGATGTGGGAAGTAGCTGGGATCACTTGAACCCTACTCAAACTGGAATTGGCTCAAAGAAGGAATAACATACACATTCAGTTGGGTGCAGAACTCTATCTTACCCTAAAGGAGAGCAGGATGGGAAGGAAATTTCTAAAAGGTCAGGGATGATAGAAAGGAAGGCAATTGATGGAAGCAGTAGTCAAAATTGTACCTTGATTTACTGTGAATTTTTTGCTCTGATTTGTTATGCAATAAATAGGGTTCATTATACTGTGTAATTAGAAACTTAAAAGCTGTTTACAGTAGCATTCTTCTGGAAAGCTGCTCATGCTTGTGTTTACACACTCCTATGTGGATTTCAGTCCCAGTCCCAGGGTAAGGAGGAGGACCAGCACACAAGAGCTTGCAACCACAAGGGAATGGGACTCTGGTCACAGATCCAGGGTGAAAAAGAGTGCTTGTAGTCACTCACAGACCAAAGCATAGGCCAGGAGAGAAGTAAATGACCTCTCCTTAGATCATACCACCTTGGAAGAACTGAAAATATGCAGGTCCCTACAAGCATCTCTGAAAAGAGCTATACCCCGCCCCCCCCCCCAAAAAACTGAAGCTAGGAGCAAAGACCAAATTTAACATAAAGCTAAAAGTCCAAAAAAAAGCTGGGAAAACAAAAAAAAAATGATCCCAACTGTAGAAACTTACTGTGGTGACAGGAAAGATCAAAACACAAACTCAGAAAAAAAAATCAAAAAAGCTGATTGACTGAATAAAAAACTTCTTAAAAAGTAGAATTGGCCAAATGGGAAAGAAGGTACAAAAGCTCACTGAAGAAAATAATTCTTTAAAAATTAGCATTGGGCAAGTGGAGATTAATGATTCTGTGCATGAGACATCAAAAAAACAATAAAACAAAATCAAAAGATTGAAAAAATAGAAGAAAATGTGAAATATCTCAGTGGAAAAACAACTGAACTGGAAAATAGATTGATGAGAGCTAATTTAAGAATGATTGGGCTACCTGAAAGCAATATCTAGAAAAAAGAACCTACACATCATGCTTAAAGAAACTATCAATCAAAACTGCTCTGATATTCTAGAACCAGAAATTGGAAAACTCCACTGATCACCTCTCTGAAAGAGATTCTAAAATGAAAATTTCCAGGAATATTATAGCCAAATTCCAGAGCACCCAGCAACATTCAAGAGAATATTGCAAGCAGCCAGAAATAAACACTTAAATATTGTGGAGTCACAGTCAGGATAAGACAAGACTTAGCAGCTTCTACATTAAAGGATGGAAGACTCAGAATATGATATTACAGAGGACAAAGCAGTTAGGAATACAAACAAGAATCACTCAGCAAAACTGAATATAATCCTTCAGGGGGAAAAATGAATACTCAATGAAACAGAGGACTTTTAAGTATTCCTGATGAAAAGACCAGAGCTTAATAGAAAATTTGACTTTTTAATACAAGACTCAAGGGCAGCATAAAAAGGTAAACAGGAAAGAGAAATCATAAGGAATTCAATAAAGTTAAACCATTTCCATCCCTTTATGGAAAGATGATAATTGTAACTCCTAAGAACTTTCTCACTATACAGTTAGAAGGAAAATACACAGACAGAGGGCATGGCTATGAGTTGAATATGATGGAATGATATAAAAATAAAATAAAATTAAGGGGTAAGAAAGAGGAATGTCCTGGGAGAAGGAGGAAGGAGGAAGTAGAATGGAGTAAATTATCTCACATAAAAGAGACACAAAAGAGCTTTTCCAGAGGAGGGGAAGATGTGGGAAGTAGATGGGATCACTTGAACCCTACTCAAACTGGAATTGGCTCAAAGAAGGAATAACATACACATTCAGTTGGGTGCAGAACTCTATCTTACCCTAAATGAGAGCAGGATGGGAAGGAAATTTTTAAAAAGTCAGGGGATGATAGAAAGGAGGGCAGATTGGTGGAAGCAGTAGTCAAAAGCAAAACAATTCTAAAATGGACAAGGTGAAAGGACAGAGAGAGAGTAGGATAAACAGGAAGAAAAAAAGATGGAGGGAAATACTCAGTAACCATAACTGTGAAAAAAATATTATAGCAAGTATCTTTGATATAAGGCTCAACTATATAGAGAACTCAGTCAAATTTATAAAGATATAAGCCATTTCCCCAGTTGATAAATGGTTAAAGGATATTTACAGGCAGTTTTCAGACAGTCATCAAAACTATAGTCATATAAAAATGCTCTAAATCATTATTGATTAGAGATATGCAAATTAAAACAACTCTGAGGTACCACTTACACATATCAGATTGACTAATATGTCAGAAAAGGAAAATGACAAATTTTGGAGGGGATGTGGGACAATTGAGACACTAATGCATTGTTGGGAGAGTTGTGAACTGATTCAACCATTCTGGAGAGCAGTTTGGAACTATGCCCAAATGACTACAAAACCATGCATAGCATTTGGCAGACATACTAGGTCTGAAACCCAAAGATATTTTTTTAAAAAAGGTAGTGGATTTATATGTACAAAAATATTTATAGAAGCTCTTTTTGTGGTGTCAAAGAACGGGAAATTGAGGGGATATTCATCTACTGGGGAGTGACTGAAGAAGTTGTGGTACATGATTGCTATGGAATACAATTGTGCTATAAGAAATAACAGACAGGCTGCTCTCGGAAAAACATAGAAAAATATACATGAACTGATGCAAAGTGATGTGAGCAGAACAGTATACACAATAACAGCAATATTGTACAATGATCAGTTATGAATGACTTATCAATTCTTAATAATACAATGATGCAAGACAATTCCTAAGGACTTACAATGAAAATGCTCTCCCTCTCCAAAGAAAGAACAGATAAAATCTGAATGCAGATTGAAGCATACCTTTTTTTACTTTATTTTTCTTAGGTTTTTTTGGTTTTGATCTGTTTTCTTTCACAATATGACTATGTAGAGATGTGTTTTGCATGACTGCACATGTATAACCTATCTCAATTGCTTGCCTTCTCAATAAAGGGGTGGGAGAGGGAGAATCTGGAACTCAAAATTTTAAGAAACAAATGTAAAAAATTGTTTTTACATGTAATTGGGGGAAAATAAAATATTAAATAAATACATAGCTAAACCTTCCATCTCAAGAATCAGCTGAGACATAGTAGAGGAGGCATCAGCTTTGTGAACTGTGACTCCTATGCCTTTACTACCATATAGCACTGGGAAAAGGGAATTTCTCTCTCCCTTTGCATTCTCCATCAGTCATGGTGTCTTGAAGCAGAGCTACTTGCCTGATTGAAGAAATTACACTCAATGGGGAATAAAGAGTCAGGGACAGGAAGCAGCTTCTAGCAATGTAACCTCTGGCAACAGAGAAGACAACCAACTATATACTCATGAGAGAATTAACACTGGTGTTCGAGAGTTGAACTAAAGAAAGCAGCAGACCCAAGAAGCCCAGCTTAGTATCCTGTCTAGCTAGGACACAAAAGAAACACAAGTATCCCACAAGGGTATAAGGGCCCTATACTGCCAGATGTATGACCTAACCTAGCCATGCATTCTCTGTGTAACCTGAGTCCCAAAGTCCTGTGGTATAGAATTCTCCGCTCATTGGTGGAGATCAATGCCCTGTGCCTGCATAAGGGCGATTGTAAAAGTGAGGAGAGCTCCACTCTCTTTGGATTGTCTTCGTATCTCTTCATGTCTCTTCAAGTCCCTCTGCAGTCACTTTGGGCCCTTCTAGCTTCAAGAGAGAAGATGCATGGTGTCAAACTCCACTTCAGATGGAAGGAAAATGAAATTCTAGGAAGAAGCCGACATGAGAGAGGCCAGTAGTCTCCATCATGTCCCTTTACTCCTCTTGTGGCATTAGAGACTTCAGGGAACTTCCCCTTGAGTGAGATCTACTTTCTCTCTCAGCTGAGCAGAGTTATCTCACTCCCAATGGGAAAGGTCCCTCACTCTATATTGTCTGATATACATACGTGTGTGTGTGTGTGTGTGTGTGTGTGTGTGTGTGTGTGTGTGTATACTTTCTCTGATTTCTATTTTGTTATTGACTTGGATAAATGGATTTCTTTGCTATTTGTTCTATGTGTTGACTGAGGAACTGGTATTTGGTGGGAGAAGCATTAAGCCTTGGAAATAAAAATTGGGGTCCTGCTTCCCCCAATTAATGAACAGTGATCAGAAGTTTAGCTCAAACCTGAAAATAATTTCCTCATAATCATTAATATTTAAAGGAGCAGATAGGCGTAATTCTAGCCTAGTACCCACCTCTCTCTGAGGAAATCAGTGACTCCAACCTCTTGCTTCCACTCTTGATGGAAATTAGTCTCCCTTGAAAAAGGCAAGGGAGAAGAGGTTAGAGATGTCTATTTTGAGGGCTTTTAAGCCACACAACGACCCTATGCTGTATGTGGAAGATACCCCTCATTACAGTTATATGTGTGCCTCAAAATCAGTGCATTTTATGTTTATGTCCACTCTTCTTACAGATACTGCATAAATTCATGGAATAGTGCACCTCAAGTTTATTGGGGGAAAGGAGGGAGAATTGTTGTGTTATTATTTTAGCAAATGTCTTTACTTTGAGCTAATTATGTCTACTGTTTAGGTTCACCTGTGGGGTCTCACAAGATGTAGTTTTAGGAGTGCACACCCACAGAATATATGTTGTAACCTGGGATAATAGTCTCAACTCCCAGTGAGCACTGACGTGGGAAGGTAAACCAGAGAACTTACTGTATCTAATAAGGCTTAATATTCCCCTTCCAGGGAATATTTCCATCTTAACAGGATTAAATCATCAGCAAGGTGGGAGAGGAGGGTAGGAGAGGAGAGAAGTGGGCAGGACAGGGAGGTTTTGTCCATTAAATTGTACCACACATACAACTGTTTATTTTGTTAATTTGTAAAGACAAGCTTGCCTAGTGTTCCTGTTGATCCCATACCCACTATGAGAGATTCTGATGTCAGAGATAGGTGGATACCAAAAAAGAATACAATCCAATCACTGCAGAGAGGGATACTCCATTTTATAAAGCCTCCTCCTATCTTATAAAGATTGCCCTTTGAGAGCTACATAAAAAATCACACCTATACAAGCTCTCATTGCCATATATTTCTCTAGAATGAAACCCTCAGATGCTTTTCACTAGTCCCAAAAATACTACTGTAATAGAAAAACGATCATAACATTAGTTAAACTCCCTAAATAAGATCCTCTTTTATACTAGCCTTCTTTTTTCCTGTTCACAATCTGATATTCTCACCCTTTGTTCACATTACCATATTGTATCTTATTTTTAATTTAAAATAATGCGTCTTTCAACCCCATTTATTTTGTGTGATTTGTTAAGAACATCAATATCATCAGACTAATTATCAGAGGCAAATGACTTACCATAAAATTAATGTACCTAACCCCCCCTCAAGTTAGTTATTATTTAAATTCATTGATACTTCTTTCTTCATGTATAATTACTTTCAGATATTTGAATGAAGATAATTAACGAGTTAAGGAAAAATGAAATTATGAAATTAATTCATATGTTCTGCTCTTCAGTATCATTAAATATTTCTCAGTCTCTCCAAAGCTGAAAGGAACACTGTGCAGAAAACGATACAATAGGAAGCACCAGAGCTTGCTCTGGGCAAGGCAGTCTGCAACTTCACTCTCATGGGCCCATTTTCTCCCCTTGCCCCTCCTAGCCAAGACATTCAAGAAAACCATGGTTACCAGCATCCTTTCTGGCTTGGAGTAAAGGGAACTGGTGAAATATTTCACATTAAGGCGTTAGCAAAGAGAGATATGAAGTTGACAGGGGCAGAAAATTTGGGGAGAAACATAAAGTTTTAAATTTTTACCAAAATTATTCAAATTTTCACTAAAAAATATCCTGAGGAAAAATACAAGAAAGTTCTTTTTTTAAGCTTTTCTTTTCTCCCAGAGAAGTCACATCTTCTAATCTCTATAAATAATTATAGTTAATATTTATGTATGATTTTAAGGTTTGCAAAGCATGACATACTATATCATGCCATCATATATATCACATATAATACATCATATATCATATAGAACATGTGTTTATATTCTATATATCATGTTATATTGCATTAATATGATATATTATGATGTTTTATTTATATCATTATATTATATAATAGCGTATAATTATATCTGTCATATTACATTCGTGCTTACTATGTTATGTTCCCCCCCCGGCTCTAATTCTGACTTTCTGAAATTTGCTGCTATAATTCAGTTACCATTTTAACTGAAAATTATCCTCACTTTCTCAGGTTCCCTCACTCTGAAACACCCTTCCAGAGTGTTATTCCCTTCTGCCATTGTTAAATTCATCCGGAGGCCTCCATTTTGGAGAGAATACCTGACCAGCCAACTTTCATTCCCCTCCTGGCTCTGCTTCTGACCTTTTGGACAACCTATCCCTGCATGGGTGCTTTTTGATCCTCCTTCTCATCTCCCTTTTGAGGATTGTCTCTCCCCACAAAGATACAGACAACTTAAGGACAGAGACAGTCTTTTTGTTTGTGCGTGCGTGTGTGTGTGTATGCATACATAAATACGTATATACACACATACATATATATATATGTATATTTTATTGGTATAGGCCATTTTTATCCCCATTTTAGAGATGATGAAACTAAGGTAGCAAAAGGTGACCTGTCCATAGTCACACAGCTGGTTTCTGAGGTGGGATTTGAGCCCAAGATTTTCTGACCCAAAATCTACTTGGTTGTTGGTGAGGGTAGAAGGAGCAAAACTCCTCTGCCCTTCCATTGCCACTCCCTGGTCTACACATCACAATTACTCTGAGCCTGGGCTTCCTTGAAAGGGATCTTTGGAATACATCACTAACTATATGAGGACATCCTAGTGGAAAGCAACTTTAATCACTGGATAAAAACCATCCCTTGGGGTTAGTCAGAGACAGAATATAGTGGCCCTGCCTCTGTCCCAGTGTGGTACATTTCACATTTTCATGCTCACTTTCATAAAGAACCACCCTGGAGCATTAGGAGGCATTGTCCCATTTAGTGCTGCCCGGGTCACAGCTGGAAATAAGACCTCTCCATCTCACTCGATGATTTATCATGTCTGTGTCTCATTAATGCATAATCTCTGTCGGTGTCCCTGACTAGATTACTAAGATGCTACAGGTGCAAAATGATGTGATGATGCCTGGCAACTCTGACTGTGAATGTTTCCACATATAGACGGATCTAAGTCATACCCAAATGACAGCCTATGCCTGATACTTGGAAAGGATGTAGATGATCTCACCTACTTAACTGGAGCTCCTTGAGGGCAGAGCTGGCACCTAATTCAACTTTGCATCTCCACCAGCAGCCAAGCATATGGCCTTTGTGGTGGTAGGTATATGGTTCACGTTGTTCAGTCATTTTAGTCATGTTTGACTCTTCATGACCCCATGGATCATACTATCCATGGAGTTTTCTTGGCAAAGATACTGGAATGGTTTGCCATTTCTTTATCCAGTGGATTAAGGCAAACAGGGTTAAGTGACTTACCCAAGATCAGTCAGTTATGTCTGAAGCTGGATTTGAACTCAGGTCTTCCTGACCCCAGGTCTATCAACTGAGCCTCCTAGCTGCCTCCTAGGCAAACAGAGGTTAAGTGACTTGCCCATTGTCACACAGCTAGTAAGTGTCTGATACCAGATTTGAACTCAGGTCTTCCTGATTCTAGGCCCAGTGCTCTATCCACTGAGCGAACTAGCTACTTCATATCACATATAGTAGGTGCTTAATAAATCTTGGCTAAGTTGAATTGAATTGAGAAAGTTGAATTGAATCATATCAGAAGATTCAAGTACCTAAAAGGCATCTTATGTCTTAATTCTGTGAACCTCTTAGACAAAGAATTGTTTTAACCTAAATTATCTTGTTTCTACATTCTGCATATCACCTTCCAAACACAGTTCTTTCTAGCAAGTGTGAATTCTTCCTGTTGCCTTTTTTCAGTTTTCCCTTATCTTGCCTTTAGTAGGGAGAGAAAAAAAACTATTGTCTATAAAATATTAACTTTTTTCTATCTGACCACATTCAATTTCATGTCACTCCAATTTCATGTTCCAATCCTTCCCATATATAATATGAAACTGCACTCTTCCCCTTGCCCCCATCTGTAAAGTGGACATTTCTATTTTGTCCTCATCTGTGGGTAAACTCTACCAACATCTTTCTTTCCCCTCATCCCACTTCCTCCCCATCCAAGTGGGTGGAATATTTAAACCTGTACCTACCCCTTCCATTGGTCTGTATTTATTGAGCAGTCGTGGTGAACTTACATGCTGTAGCACTGACCCCATTAGTGGGAGACTCGTGGAGGCTGCCCCACTTAAATCGCAGCCCCAATAAAGTGTGAGAGCTAGAAAAAATACCATGATGTTTCCCTCAGCGTGTAGCTCTAAAGAATCATAGCTCCAAATAATCCATTGTATTTATTTGGTTTTGTTTAGTGTATGCCACATTTCAAATTGGGATCCCAAAAGGCATCTCAAACTTAACAGGAACAAAAGAGAATTCAATTCAATTTCTCCCCTAAACCCATCTTTCTCCCCAGCTGTCCTCTTTCTGTTAAGGCACCACTGTCCTTTTAGCATCTAACTTCCCACCTCGGGTGTTCTTAACTCCTCACTCTTTTGCACCCTACCTATCCAATCAGTTATCAAGTCATATTGATTCTTCTTCCATAATATCTCTTGACTCTGTCCCCTTCTCTTCACTTAAAGGGCCACCTTGTTTAGGTTCTCATCACCTCTCTCTTGGATTATTATAATAGCTTCTCTGCTTCAAGTCTCTCCCCTCTCCAAACCATCTTCCACCCAGCCGTCAAAGTGATAGTCCTAAAGTTCAGGTCCCACCATGATACTCCCTGGTTAGATAAATTTGGTGGGTTCCCTCTCATCTCCAGAACAGGGGTTCTTAACTTTTGTGTGATACCTTTAGCAGTCTAGTGAAGCCTATGGACTGGATACCTTCTCAGAATGATGTTTTCAAATTAACAAAATAAAATACACAGTATTACAAAGGTAACAATTATATTAAAACAAAGTTGTAATTTTTCCTACCCATGTTGATAAATCCCCTGAAATTTATTCACAAGCTGCAGAACTCAAGAATTCCTCTTCCAGGATCAAATATAAACCCTATTTGACAAAGCTTTTCCCCATCTGGCCCCTTTCTTCCTGGTCCTCTTATACATTACTCCTTCCATATTTTCTATAGTCCAGTCAAACTGACCTTATTGCCGTTCCTAACATGTATTATTTCATCTCTCATGCCTTTGTACTTGCTGTTCCTACTCTCAGAATGCATTCCTTTCTCATTTTCACCTCTTGTAATCCCTAATTTCTTTCACAATTTAGTCAATTACAGCTTCTACCTCAAGCCTTTCCTGATTCCTCCCAGTTGCATCGCTTTTTTTTTTCAAAAATTACCTTGCACTTTTGTATGTATTTTATGTGTATTTATATATGTGCAGATTGGCTCCTACAATAGAGGGTGAGTTGCTTGAGAATAGGGACTGTTTCATTTTTATCTTTGCATTCCCCAATATCTAACAGTGCCTGATGTATTAAAGTCTGGTGATTGATTAGTATTAAGGAATTTCAGATCACTTTCTATGAACATAGCTTGCTAGGAAAAAGGCTATAGAGATCATGAAGGTACTAGGATGCTGAAAGGAAGAGGCTGGAGGTGTCACTAAGGGAGGAAATGATGCAAAGTATGGAAATTTGTTGCGATAAAGGGAACCTTAGCTTACTTCACTGGTTTGCTTGTGGCCAGTCATAATAATAATAGTTAGCATTTATATAACACTTTAAGGCTTGAAAAACACTTTATAAATTTTATCTCAATTCATCCTCACAACAACCTTGGGTGCTATTATTCCCATTTTACAGATGAGGACATTGAGGTAGTTAGAGGTGAAGTGACTTTCCCAAGGCCACTCAGCTATTATGTTATGAGATAGGATTTGAATTCAGGTCTTCCTGGGTTCTGAGTCTAGCCCTCTAGCCACTGTGCCACCTAACTGACAATAAAAATAATTCACACATATAGAGCTTTAAAGCTCATATACTTATGTATATGCATATGAGCTCATAGCTATAAGACCCCCTGTAATGGGAATGGGATATTTATAGTCACGGTCTTTATCTTGATCGTGGGCACTGTAAATATTGCATTGGCACTACACCCCAAAATTATTTTCCTCTGAGCACTCCAGTGTGGTGGGTAGTACAAGTACCATCACGATAATTTTATTCATTAGGAAATTATTAAAAGAATTTTAAGTGACTTGCTCAAAATCATGTAACCAGTGTCAGAGACAGGACATAAAGTTAAATCTTTTGACTCAGTCTGGTGGTTCCATGTGTCACAGTATTTCTCAGTGAGTTTCACATTAGAATTCAGAATATCTGATTCTTGGTTAGTCTTCTCACTTCAAATGTAAAAAGTGAGACATCATAAGGTGTCAAAATATGATTCTTTTTAAAAAAAAAGGTTCAATAAATATGGCCAAAGAATATGTATGGTGGCTCTACATCTTAAATTACAGTTTAGCAGCTTTTTAGTTCTTGAATACTAAGAAGGGTTCTTATTTATGAAATTAGCAAAAATATGAGCAGATATGAGTATCAAAGTCATAGCACTGAGAATTTGCAACTAAGATTTGTTTGTGGAACAGGCAGAATCTAAATTATTGTCCTACAAGCTCAGTAATATTTACAGCACTATCCATAGCCTAGAACTTTAAAAGAAATGGCCTTCAGGATGCATTCTGTACAAAATACTATATTAATGCAAAGTTATAGGTAAGAAGCAAAGTGTAAATGAGGTAGGAAATTCAGTGGCCTCAACCACACATGGAAAACCTGCATCTTGCTCCCTCTACAGGTCGCTTAAGATGTGTGTGCTTGCGTGCATAGAGGGATGGTAGACAGTCTCCAAGGAATTCTGAATAATAGCCATGTTAAGGCATAAATTTTACAGTTTCTGCTGCTGAGACTCAGGGTAGGCAAAGCTTATAAACTGGAATTTCTTAATGTCTTGGTTGAATTCTCAGCTGTCATATTTTATTAGTTATTTTTCATAAGATAATTTTTTTTTAGTTTCTTAAGTATTTTAAAGGAAAAAAAAAAGCAATGACTAGTCCACTCAAATTAGGAAGATTTGGCAAAGATGCCAAGTCAAAGAGACAGTAGGAAATGAATCCTAAGGAGCTAATGCAGGGCTTCTTGGGGAGGGCCAAAAAGTCATGTACAGCATATCTGTGGGTGATAAGTGAGCAGTTTAAGTGTAAATGAGATGTCTCTGGTCACCTTACAATGTAAGATCCTTCCATGCAAAAGCTTAGTACATTGCTAGAGATAATATCACATCACTCAGCATAGAGAAAAATCTTGTTCTTGGCAAATAACAAGGCTTCATGGTTGCCCTACCATAAACTCAGATTTTAGCCTGCCCTAATGTAACAAGTTGACCATCTGCTACCCCTTTACCCTCAAAATCTGTCCTTTTCCTCTGGAATTTCCTTTTTTTTGAGGACACTAACATCCTCCCTGTTGCCTAAACTCCTAGCCTCAGATTCATCTTTTGCTCTTCTTCTTCCTTCAACCCCACAACCACATAATCTTAAATTCTGTTATTTTTATCTCCAAAATTTCCATTCTCACTGCCATCACCCCACTTTAATTCAATTATTAAAAAGCACTTATTAAGTCCCTGTCATGGAGTAGGGGCCCATGGTGATACAAAGACCAAACGTAATTAGTCCCCTCCTTTCAAAAAACCTACATTCTTTTGGATGATGTGAGGATTCTATCTATCTATCTATCTATCTATCTATCTATCTATCTATCTATCTTTCTATCTGCACTATAGATATATATATCCAAAAGAAAACTTGAGAGGTAGAGATAGGGAAAGAAAGAGAGAGACAGAGAGGGAGCATTAACTAATTCAAAAATGGGATAGCACCTTAGTTGATCTTTCTCAGAAGAAAGTCAAAGATCTCCAACAGACAGTACCCCTTAGAAAGTATCACAGGTCCCCACAAAAACAATCTCTTTTGTTCCTTTGTATCTTCCCATAAGACATTCTCCAAACACTCCTGACCATGTAGCAAAAATGATGGATTTGAATGAAAAGTTGGTCTAGTCTAGACCATTGGGGATTTTCTCAGGTGTCTAGGGAGTAGCCTAAACTTTAAGGGAGGAAGCAGAGAATAGAAGAAACACTAGCCAGCCATCCCTGGAACTGGACTAGCAGAGTGAAAAACAGGGTGCTGGATTTAGAGTTAGATATCCCCAGTTTGAATTGTATCTCTCCCATGTAAGATGTGTTCTTGGGGAATCCACTTAACTTCTATAAGCTTCAGTCCCCTCATTGTAAAATAAGATCACTGCATTAAATGGCAATGAATCTGTCTACCTCTAAATCTATGAATCTTACTAATATGCTGGAAAATAGGGCAATGCCCAGTCTGCTTTAAGGAAGTTATGTCTCCTTGTTTGAACATTGTAAGGGAGAGGATTAATTGATTTAATATAAGATGATATGGTTAAGGGTTAACTGATTTAATAAAAGAAACTAACTCCTAATACAATTATCAAGTGAGAGAAAATCTCATTGTTCACAGGGAATGAAAAGGTCCAGATACCACTCTAGGAACTAGTTCATATATACTGAGATATGTTTAAAACTATTGAGTTAGTTGGAATCAGATATTATTAGTACTTAGCAGTGGAAAGGAAAGAGGATTCCAATTAAACCAATGATGGGAGTCAGTTGTAGGGGGAGTAGCAAAGCCTCAGGCCATGGTCTCCAGTCTCAGTGTCCCCCTTGCTGCTGAATCATGGAAGATCTAGTGAACTTCAGAAGTCCACAACCTTTGGATGCATACAGGATTTTGAATTTTCCATCTTCCCACTCGCATCTGTAATAGTAATAGAATTTGGAGATGCCCCTGTATTGGCTTGGTTTTGGGGTTGAGTGTTAAAACCCAGACCTTGTGAATCCCACTTATGGGATGGACTTGTTAACGAGAAGAGAGAGGACTGAACTGGGAGAAGCTGTGAATTGGGAGAGAGGTCCAAGCCTAGAGAAGGCCAGAAGGACTTTGGGAGAACAGTATCCAGTATTGTGGAGCCTCAGTTGCTGAGAGAAAGACTGCTAAGAGCCCATTGGAACTGCCCAGGACTTTTGAGAACTGCCAAGGACTGAGGAGGCATGGCTGTGATGCCGGTATTTTGTCTGTTTTGATGTTGTTTTGCCAGATTCACCTGAGGGTGAAGGACAGTGTTGCTGTTGTAGAGGTCCTGGAACTTTGCTGTTGATTCAGAAGCCCTGAAGGAGGATTTTCCTGTTGTATGTTTACAGAAATTCTAGAAGAGGGCGTTGCTGATGTTTTCAGGGGTTCTGGGACTGTTCTACAGGCAGAGAGTGACTTGATGAAGACACTGGCTATGGCTTTGTTGTGCCTTGTCTCCCCAGGAACTGAGATTGCTGAGGGCTTGCCTCGAGTGAAGATGAAAGAAGGGCCTTTCCTTGGGTATTCAATGCTGAGATGATATCTTAATCTTGTTGTAACTTAAGGGTGGATGGCCTTTTGTGCTCTCCTGCCCCTTTTGAGATTCAGGGGTGGGAAGCCTTTGAGTTTTTTTTTGTGCTCTATGATTGACCAAATAAATGTACTTTGTTTATGATTGGAGATTAATCTCCATTTGAGAGGAGAGACTTTGTTGACTGACTAAATGTACTGCCCAGGAGTGGGCTACTTTGACTAATGTACTGGCG
>CM053580.1:285597265-285635494 GCA_028627135.1 Pseudochirops cupreus | reverse complement strand
CACACACACACACAAATGTGTGTATGTGCATGTGTATGATTCTGCAACCTAAAGTTACCAGCTCTCCATCAAGAGATGGATGGTCTGTTTCATTATTAGTCCTCTAGAATAACAGATAGCCATTGTATTGATCGTATAGCTTTTGAATTTGTTTGTTTTTATAATGTTGTTACTATACTAATTATTTTCTAGGTTCTGTACATTTCACTCTTTATTAGTTTATAAAAGTCTTCAAAATTGTTCATTTTTATAATACTAATGTTCTAGTATAAATTATTCTCCCAGTTTGGCTCACTTCATTCAGTCTCAGTTCAGATGTCTCTCTATGTTTCTTTGAAATCATCTATTTCCTTATTACTTATAGGATAGTAGTGTTCTGTCACATTCATATACAACAACTTATTCAGTCATTCCTTAATTGATTTGAGAAAGTAAATGACTTGCCTAGGGCTATACAGTGATTCTGGCAGGATTTGAACTTTGGTCTTGAAAGGACTAGTTCAGCAGTCTATCCACTGTGCCTCCTAGATGCCTCCAATATCATGACCTAACATAGAGCTAGATGCATGCTTTGCCTATGTACTGCTTTTCAGGGTCTCTCTTTCCCAGTTATTTTGGGATGTAGCTAATGAAATGGTGCCACATATGAGGCCAGTTTACTCCCTGGGACTCAGACTTCTGGACTAAATTTCATACAAACTCTGATCCCCTCCTCCCTTGCCCTTCCTCAGTACCTGAAGAGGGAACCCAGCACTGAAGTCACCCTCTATCATCTTGGGGATCTGGAAGGTAGAGGACCAAACAAGTGCTTCCTGTAGCCAGCAGACATATTTCCTCACCCCCTAATCACAGTGATTCAGTGTCAGCATCTCTGGGCATGAAAGCCCCCTTCTCTTATTTCCTTATCTCCTTCCACCTCAATCCTTCTATTATCCAGGCACTTTCCATTAGGCTCTCTGGAATCCCTGTTCAAACATTTTTTTCCTTTAATTTTTATCTTTTGTTATTTTTCACTTAACAAACCCAATAAACATGAAAATTTTGGTATATAAAGGACCAAAGAATAGTCTTGAATATACAATTGGCAATTTCTACCCTCTCCAGGTTGTTTTCTTCTAAGGAGAATATAATAAATTCAACAACTTAGCTATAAAACTACCTGTCTGCATATCCTCCTGAATTGTCTTCTGTTTTGCATTCTTTTAAAATGCTTCATTGATGTATTTTTCTTTCCCCACCTTTTTTGTGTTGCCATCATTAGCTTCCTGTCTCCTCAGTTTGCTTCCCCAAACTTTTTTTTTTGGAGGGGGTAAGGCAGGGCAATTGGGGTTAAGTGACTTGCCCAAGGTTACATGGGCTAGTAAATGTTAAGTGTTTGAGGCTGGATTTGAACTCAGGTCCCCCTGACTCCAGGGTTGATGCTGTATTCACTGCACCACCTAGCCACCCACCCCAGCTTCTTTGTTAATAAATAAGCATAGTCAGGCAAAACAACCTGGGAGGTTGTCCATGCCCCAACTTGTCTCATTTGGCTCCTTGAGTCCATCTGTTCCCTGTCAGGAGGGATGAAGCAAACTCCATTATCGGTTCTCTGGGGTCATGGGTGGTTAGTGCATTGGCCAGACTCCTCAGGTCTTTCAGAGGTGTTTTTCTTTGCAATGCTGTTGTTATAGTATCAATGATTCCCTTTTACTCACTTCACTCAATGATTTTTGCAAGTTTTTCTGAATCCATCTCATCGATCATTTCTTATGGCTCAATAACATTCTATTACATTCACAGAATGCAATTTGTTCAGCTATCTCCCAATTAACGGGCATACTATTAGTTTGAAGTTTTTTACTGCAACAAAAATGCTGCTACAAATATTTTTTGTACATATTGGATCTTTCCTTCTCAAGTATTTGCTCATTTTCAGGTTTTCCATTTCATACTTTAAGTCTTTCTGCATTCACAGAAATCGGGGTCCCTTTTGAAGACTGTGTGTCATCAACCATTTTCAGAGGATTATAACACTAGAACTGAAGAGAAGAACTTAGAGGCCATTTGGCTTAACTTCCTCATTTAAAGATCAGGAAACTGTTCCAGAGTGAGTAAGCCACTTTTGAAGGACTCACAGGTATCCTTGGAGCTGGGATTTAAACCCAGGTCCCCTGACTTCCAAACCAGCACTCTCTTTGCCATCCCTTTCTCTTTCCCTCTTCAGGACTGGGCTTTACCTGTTCTTGCTACATCAAGCTGGGAGGAGTTGGCATATCCCTTGCTCCTCACTGATATTTCTAGATTTTTCTTCAGTGCCATCTATAAAGAATCATCAGATTCACCACTTTAACTCAGTAATTTTGTTCCTTTGAAGCTCACTCTATTTATCCGTATCATCTAGACAATACCCTTGTTGCTGTGATCTACTAGCTTCTAGGTTTCTCTCCCTCTTTTCTCAGACTTTATTACCTAATTCATACTCTTTCTCTTGAAACTGTTACCTGCCAGGTTATGAAGAACTGTAAATACCAAACATAGCCCATATTTAATCCTGGAGGTAATAAGGAGCCATTGGAGTCTATGGATTGGGGAACATCATGGTTAGATCTATATTGTAGGAAAATAATTTGACAGTCTCATGAAGGAGGGATTGGAGAGGGGAGAGACTTGAAACAAGGGACCCAGTTATCATACTATTTCAATAGTCCAGGAAAGAAGTGATAAGGGCCTGAATTAGAATGGTGACTATGTGAATGGAAAGGAGACATAATACCCGAAATGTTGTGAAAGTAGAAATAGCAAGATTTGGTTATAGATTGGGCATATCATGTGAATAGGATTGAGAAATCAAGAATAATTGCAAATTTTGTGAGCCTGGGTGACTGGAAGGACAGTGATAATCCTCAACAGTAATAGGGAAATTTGTAGATGAGGAAGGTTTTGGAGAAAGATTTGAGTTCTATTTTGGCCATGTTGAGTTTGAGATGCCTACTGTAGCTCAGGAGAAAGATAAGGACTGGATACATACACACGAACAGACCCAATATGTATATAGATAGTTAGACAGACAGATAGATAGATAGATAGACAGATAGATAGATATATAGACAGATGGATAGATAGATGTAGATGTAGAGATAGATATAATCTCCATAGAGGTAAAAAACTGAACCCACTAGAGTTGATGAGTTCCTAAAGTGAAGTAATGCAGAATGAAAAGAGAAGGCCCAAAATGCAGAAAGAGTCGTAGTGATTTCTTTACCACTTTCTCATTTTTCCGTCCCTGGCAGTCTGGCTTCTAACCCTACCACTCCAGGGAAGCTAGCTTCAGCTCTCTCCAAGGTAGCCAAACGTCTCTTGACTGCTATATTTTATATCCTTTTCTCTGTTCTTCTCATCCTTCTTGTAGCTTTTGATAGTGTTGACTGCCTCCTCCTGACCACTCCCTTGGCTTCAGTGCCACTGATTTTCTTTTTATCTGGCTAACCACTTCTAAACATCCTTTGTTGGATCATCATCCATCTCCTACTTCTGTAGTTTGGGTATTCATCAAGGTTATGACCAGAATCTTTTTTCTCTTCTTTCTGAACACTTGTTCCGTATTAGCTTCCAGGATTTCAAGAATTCTAGCCATGCATTATCAGCTACCTGATTGACCCTGTGCATCTATTCATGTCCAAAATGAAACTTCCTTCCAACTTCTCTATTTTTGTTGAGGGTACCACCATCCTCCTAGCCACTCAGACTCATAATATGAGAATATTCCCTTTCACTTGTCCCTCATGTCTAGTAATTTTCCAAATGGATGGTTTTCTCTTCACATCATCTTTTGCGTACATCTTCTTCTCTCTACTCACATAGCCACCATCCTAGTTCAAACCCACATTACCTCATATCTCCTAAGCATATTTCCTGCTTCCAACCTGTCCTCTTTTTTATCCATCATTATACTGCCTCCCTATTTAATGCAGTACAAAGACTAAGACAGTTATAGCCAATTCAGTCAGATATAGATTATTCAGGAGCATGTGCAAAGCCTCAGCCTCCACCACAGATTACTAATCTCTGTACTGGACAGTGTTGGGAGAGATACAACAAGGTAGGACTCATCCTTGAGAAGAATCTTTGCATTGTCTTTAGTAGGACTAACTTTAGCTCTTAAACTTGTGGACTTCATCTCAGCCTCACTATCAGCTCTGGTATTTCTTCTGACCCTTCTCTAATTATGTCCCTGAGTTACAATGCAGTGATTGCAAATGGCAAGCAAATCTACAGTGTGACTTATTATAAAATTTAGACCTAGAGACAGGTGTGTGTTGGAGCTAATTGTAACTGGACAACTGATTGGTAAATTTTCACTATGAACATTTACACTTGGGAAATGAGAAATGCTAAAAATCAGGACTTGATTTATTGTTTTGTTGATTGTTTAGACCTAAAAAAGTGATGAAGATAATGTTAATCATGCAGATTAGACTTAAATGTGTTTTTGGAGAGCCAGTTGTTAAACATTTGCCAAAACACCCACCCCTGATTTGAGCTCTATTCACATAACTGTAATTACCTCAAGGACACCTACATAAACCTGGGATGTTGAAACTTGTGCTAGTATCAAAAGAAAACACAGTGTGTAAAGGCAGAAAGAACTTTTGGGTTAGAATTAAAAGTCCTAGATACAGCTCTTAGCTCTAACACTTTAACTACTTGTATCAACTTGGGCCAAGTCAATTAAATTCATTATTCATTCTTTTTTTTTTTTTTTGCTTTTTGGAGGGCAGTTGGGGTTAAGTGACTTGCCCAAACTCACACAGCTAGTAAGTGTGTCAAATGTCTAAGGCTGGATTTGAACTCAGCTCCTCCTGACTCCAGGGCCAGTGCTCTATTCATTGTGCCACCTAGCTGCCCCTATTATTCATTCTTAAGATAAAGGAGCTATATATCTAAATCCTGAGTTTATCAAATATTTTGATGGTAGCAACAGAGCCACTGGAGAAATATCAAGTGTTCATGAATCTCAAGGTTTTGACCTAAGCTGGAGAGAGATCATGGTAGAATCTCTAAGACCTCTGAGATACCAGCTGTGGAGAGGGAAATGCCATTGTTGAATAGCAGGCATTCTGGAACCCAGCTTTCTGGATCAACGTCTAGAAATCCTGTGCTGATAACTGACTACTACTGTGGATGGCCTCAGAGCTGCCCAGAGCTCTTGGGTTGGGGAGGTATCACCTCTGTTTATCCATGGCTGGCAAGGGAATGCAGGATCACTGTTGACTGGTACTTAACTGGTGGTCCAATAAAGCAAAATGACCTTTTTCAGATGAACTGTTTCCCACCTCTGTCTTTTGCTTGCAAAGCTGATGTTCTGAACCTAAAACATTTATCTCTATTAAATTTCTTCTTATTGGATTCAGTCCGATGTTCTAGTTCATTAAGGACTTTTTTGGATACTATCTGTGTCATCTAGTGTTCTCTCTCCCTCCTAGCTCTGTGTCATTTGCTAATTTTCTATATATGCAATCCAGAAGTTTGTTAGAAAATATCTTACAATTGACTCTCCCCATACCACATTTCTAAATTTAATCTACATTATTAACATTTTCTTAATCAGTTTCGTGAGTCTTGATAATAAACAAAATAATATATAGCAGGCCCTGATTTACAATTCCTGCAGATTTCCAGTGTATAAATACTCACACTGAAAATGTAACAGTTGGCTCTCTAGACTATTGGGCCAAATTCCAGCATAATCCTGATGTGAGCTGGTTTTCTTCATAAAACTAATACAAACATAAAACAGGCCCCAGATTTCTTGGATACTCCACTGGAAACCTTCTTCAAAGATGATGTGGAATTACTAATGACTACTCTTTGAATCTGCCCTTTCAACAACCAGTTTCAAATATATCTCATTTTAACTATAATCTCATTCATATCCAGTCATCTTTTCCACAAGAATAGCATGAGATACTTTATCAAACATCTCACTAAAAGCTGGGCAGACTATAAGTCCAACATTCCCCTGGTTTTGTAATATGATGAGAAAAGAGGTAAGGTTAAGTGTGGCACGATCTGTTCTTGATGAAGTCATGCTGACTCTTTGTGATTACTGTTTCCCTTTCTAGATGGTCACTAGCCATTTCTTTAATACTATTTATTCTAATTTCATGAGAAATAGAGACTAAATTCATTGGCCTGTAGTTGTCATATTTTAATGTCTTTTTTTAAATTAGGAAAATATTTGACCTTTTCTAGTTTCATAGTAGCTAGATGACACACTAGCAAGCTGGACCTGGTGTTAGCAAGACTTGAATTCAAATCCAACCACAGACACTTACTAGATATTTGATCCTGGGTAAGTCACTTAACCTCTGTTTGCCTCAGTTTCTAAAAGGGGTTAATAACAGCATCTATCTCTCAGGTTATTATAAGGCTCAAATGAGGTAATATTTGTGAGGTGTTTAGCATAGGACTGTGACTGGTACATGGTAGGCACTATGTAAATGCTTATTTTCTTCTTCTTCCCTTCCTCTCTCCTGCTCTTTATCATCTTTTGAATGTCACTGGCAGTGATTATATAATTACCTCTGCCATGTTTCAAAACCTAGGGACATAGTTCCTTTGTCAGGTGACTTGAATTCACTAAAGGCAGCGAGGGGCCATCTTAGTTATCTTGAGTATCAAGTACCTATTAAGTTTTCCCCTCTCTTGTTGTTTCAATTTCCCCCTGTTCTTTATGTTTCTTAAACAAGGTGAAGGCATCTGAAGAGGGATGCAACAAAATGAAATTCTGAAGGCACAAAAGAAACAAATCAGTGGAGAAAAATTGCATCTTTCTGAAGAGTGATGTGGCTACACAAAGAACTCCCCAACCAACTTCAGCTTCTAAATAGAAATAAACAGAAGATGGAAGGCAATAGAGGCTAACTATACAATATAGTAGGATTCTGAAAGAAGGGTGTCACAAGTCAGGATTGACTGAGGTTGGCAAGAACCACTAGAAATCGATTTTTATTTTCTTCTTCATCTAAATCTCAATGAAGTGAGAGAGAAGAATCACAGAAAGGATAGACACACTGTCCCAAGTGGAGGAGATGTTGATAACTGAAATCTTATTTTGTTTCTGTTTTCTCTGCCAAAAAGTAAACTTTGTATGGGAAAGAATGGAAAGAAAATGACCAACAGGGAGCCAATGCCCAGGATTTGTAAGGAAACAGCGAACACTTAGCTACCATTTTGATGAATTGCATACTTGGGTAATGAAATAATTAGCAGATGTGATCAATGAACACCTGTTATTAATATTTAATAGGTCTCATGGAAGAGAGATAAGTCATGCACAAAAATTAACCATATAAAATATTTAACCATTGAGATACACTGCTGGCCACTTACTTGTTCAACATGAAGAGGAATCAAGAGCTGAGATTTCCATACTCATCCTCACAATTATGTGCTCTATATCAATAAGTAGAAATGCATAGCAAATGCAAAGTTCTCTAGGATTCCCAGGAAAGAGATAACCTTTTCTTCTTTAGATTTGCTGCTTGCTGATTGTCTGTGACATCTCATCAGTGTAAGAAACTTTGTGGATTTACCAATCAGAATCAGCCCTGAGCCCCCATTTACTGGCTAACCCATCTTTTTTCCTTAACTAGCTACTTCCTTGTCATATATCCTAAGCATGATAGTCACTCCTCACAGATACAGATAGAGTTTGCTTAGATATATCGTGTTTGCCTCTCAGTTTAGTATTAACAAAAGCAATAAGAAACATATAAGAAAACATCCATATAGAAACATGACAATAGCTTCTCTTATTCCCAGGATTTCCTTAGGCCACTCTGAACTCAGTACTTATAGGAAGGGAACAGTTCACTTTACTTAACCTGGCCATGACTACTCTTCCTGTGAATGGGAAAAGGTGGACAGATTTTATAACAGTTTCCAACAGATGTTCCACTCATACTATCCAGGAGGGCTGATCATTAGATGGAGACATAGGAACTCTGTACCTAGTTTCTCAGCTCCTCTTTCAGTGCATGGGGTATAGATATTACAATAATATGTTATTCTAATGTCTCATTAGCTTTCATAGTGAAACTAATAATAGCTAGTGCTTTTCTATTTGGTGTCCTGTTGCTGGCAGAGACCTAGGATTGACCTCATAAAGTTTAGCTATTTGTTGGCAGAGCAATGACAATCAATTCAATGGTAAGCCTTGGCCAGGAGAATGCTTCTGCCACTGTTCTACCCAAGGTCTCTGACCTTGGCTTTTTCAGTTACTAGTTCAAGTGGTCAAAAGACATGTCATATCCCCACTCTAAATCCCTTATTTTGTCCCTGTCACCTTTCTTTTGTCACTTTTCTTTATCTAGTCTTTTGCTGCCCATTGGACAGCCAAATCCCAGCTACTTTGCTCTCACAGGAGGAGATGAAGAATTCAAGGGGTGTTACATATTAAATAAATTGCAAAAAACATAGGAAAAAAAGGAACAAAGTACATTTGGGGAAAAAAAGGTGCTGAAGTCCTGCTTAAAATTCAGAACATGAAGCGTGAAAGTAGATGCTAAGTTTGACCAAATGAGTTTCACTTCAAGCCTCATTAGTAACAAATTGAGGTGTATGATCTGTTCCAGGGTATAAGGTCTTAGGCTGTGTCTACATGATGTCAAAATAGCTTGCAGATTCCAGTTAGCTCAACGAAACAACTGGCCTAACTGGCTATTTCACTGGTTAATGGGCCCAGTCAGTTAGAACAGTTGGTCCCTGTGTAGATGCAGCCCTGATGGAAACCAATCATTCCCTAAAAGACTGAAGTTGAAACTAAGTGCAACCTGGTTTACTCATAATCTCGATTTCTCACCAGACCAAGCTTGAACAATCCTCATCAAATTATAGAGAACATAGTCTGCCTTTTAAATTAGTTTAACAAAATAACAAACACTCTGTGAAGTAGTCCCCAAATTTGGTAATGGAAAGTCATTTGCAAAATGCCAGAGCATTCATGTTACAGCAAGCACAAAGACTAGCTATTTTTGTCAAGGGAGTCATCACATGGCTAAGTCTATGCCCTGACATCTCCAGGAGAGGGGTTTTGTCTGCAGAATCAATTGTATTTGAAAACTCTTACATTAGGACAAGATTTGTGTGCTGTCCTTTGGAACAGTCACTTAAGTTGTCACTATAGAGATTCACGGTTTTAACAATATTCTTAGGACAATTCAATGAAACATCCAGTTTGATTCCCAACATCACTCTCTACCCCCACATGTCCAACTCAGTATTTTGGTTTTCCAAATTCCTGTCTAGAAACAATAGAATTGTTAATTTAATCAGAATTGCTTGAGAGAGCCAAGGGTAAGCAAAATAAATAAATAAAATAAATAGGGAGTGAAGTGAAATGTCTGTGATGAGTTCTGCTTTCATTTTTTAAAAATTGGATTTGCATTAATGCTTACTACATACCCATTTACCTAGAGTATAGTTCCTGCTAGATGTTGGGGAAAAAATGGGAGAGATTGATTACTTTTCCACCTTCCGGAATTATCCCATCAAGCCCAGAGCACTGATTCCTGTAAAGCTTATATCAAGAAGGCTGAAAACCAGAAGGAGCTGAGGCAAACCATGAATGCCAAGGGTGATGAAAAGGTTTTATTTTTACTTAATTTTTGAAACTATGTTGGGGGCATGATGAAGATAAAAGAAGGGATGAGAATAGTGAGATGATATTGGATGATGTGTTGAGATGACTGAACTCAACTCTCTTTTTTTCTCCTTTTGAGGAATGTGATCTTTCCACTAGAAAGGATAGAACAAAAAAGATTATCAAAGCTGAGAAATTAAAGAAAAGCAAGAAGATAGATCATGATATCTTGCTGCCTTCAATGAGTTTGTCATCAGATTTAGAAGATTTATGTATTCAGCTTCTGAAAGAATTGGCAGATATTACTGCCAATTTGATGTTCATTGCTGGGTTATGCCAAAGTAGCACCTCCCTTGGACTGCTTCACCAACACCCACTTGAATGGACATTTCCCAGTCTTTTCCTTTTCTTCTTATAAAATTCCAACATCTATAATTATGGAAAGAATTTTCATGAAACTAGGAGATTGAGTTATTTTCTAATACACAAATGTCAAAGGATCTAAACAAATTAATTTTTAAAATGAAAGGCAAATTATCAGCAACCATCGGAAAACCCTTTTAACATTACTAATAATCAGAGAAATATAAAATTAAAACAACTGTGAGACACTCTATAGCTTATATCCGTCAAAGTAGCAAAGATGGTCAAACATAATAAAATTCAGTATCAGAGTATGTATGGGGAGACAGGCTTGCTGATTTATGGCTAGTGGAATCTATTCTGGAAATCAATTTGGAATTAAGCAAAAAAGTTTACAAAATTGTTTATTCCTTATGTCCTATAGATCCCATTACTAATTTTATACCCCAACGATATGAATGAATGGTAGTTAGAAAAGACTCATGTATTTAAAAACAAATTATAATTTTTGAACATTATAAAAAACTGGAAACAAAATAAGTATGATAGGGGAATGGCTGGACAAGTCATGGTATATGGATATAGTAGAATATTATTGTACCATAATGAATTAAAAGTATGAAAAATTCAGAGAAATATGAGCAGACATACAAAATGATATGGAGTTAAGAATGTCAGTCAAAGAAATAATTTACTACTCAAAGACAAGAAAAACCCAAGTAAAGACAATATCAATAAACTTTAGTTCAAAGATGATGGATGATGAATTGTTATTTATGAAAGTTAAAGCATACTTCCTTTTCAATTCTATTAACAAGTGAAGAGGTATACACAAATCAGCCTCAGTCACTCTATAGAGCAGGGGATTTTTTTTGGGGGGGGGATATGCTTCATTGGGGGTTTGTTTGAATGTTTGTTGAAAGATGTCTGTTGCAATGAAGCAAATGTGTTTTTTACAAGAGGAAAAGAAAACCACTCTATGCTCATAGAGACTTATGATCTCTGAATGACAAACTATGGAATGCCTCATTACAACTTAACAGAACAGTTCTTTTGCTATTTTTGTTGAATTTAGTTTTATATGGCTAACAAAATTCTCCTTCTGATTGGCCAGTCTCTGGTTCCAGTGGTAAATTCCATATTAGAACTGCATTTGACTGACTGCAACCCATAATTTTTATTAAAAGTATTCTTTGTAAGCTATGGAAATGTCTGACATTTTGTTTTATTTTTTGTAGCTTAATGAAATAAGAAAGAATGGAATTATTGTGAGTCATGTTCCCAATTTCATTTGCTAAATATCATGAAAGGTCCATAGCTCAGCACTAGGTATAGAATGTGCAATTGCTGTAATTTTACTTCTAAATCATTGCCACTCACTGCTGCAATTAAAATGAAGGTTCCTTGAGTTTGAAGAATTTTTTGTAAATATAAGGCTGAGATGATGAGTTTTTCCTATCCAGGTCAATCCTTTCATTTGGTGGCAAGTGATTTTCCAAATGAATGACTCCGCAATGATTCAGGAAGATGAGTTTAAGTCTGATCTCAGATACTTTCTAGCTGTGTGACCCTGGGCAAGTCCTTAACCTCTGTCTGTTTCAGTTTCTTCATCAGTTAAAGAGGGATAATAACAGCCAGTGTTATGTGAGGATCAAATAAGACATTTGTAAGAAACTTGATTGCTTTGCAAACCTTAAAGTGTTTCTAGTGATGATAGTGATGATGAAGATGATAATTCAAGCATCCATACTACAAAGTAGATAAGTAAGCCCATACATCAGACTTACATGCCCCAAAGATGTTGATTAAGGGATATATATATATATATTTTTTACTGTTAATCAGACAAGAATGGGATATTTCAGGGCTCCAAATCCATGTCCAGTTAGGAAGGATGGTGTAGAACAGTTCCTTAGATTGGAATGGTATGGCAGCTCAAAGATGGTTTCCTAGCTTTCCCTTTTCGTATAGAAAGTCTTTTCTCTGATATTTTTCTTCCTTTTATAAAGTTCCAGGATGATAACTAATGGAGAGCAAAGCATTTTCTACTAGGTTTATGGAATGGAATCTTTGAGTGTGGTGATTGGGGAGGGGTGATGAGAGCATGAACCTATAATATTTCCTAATATATCTGATCTTAGTTAATAGTGGAAACATGGAGCATCTTATTTATGATACCAGGTGTTATGGGGTTGTCTAGTGTCAGATGGATATTTATCAATGAAGTAATTATGAAAAGAGGGGGAGACCCACCTGACTGGTTTTAGGGGTAAAAGAAAAAAGCAAGGACTAATTAACACAAGATAAATACCAGTATCTGGGCAATTTCCAGGAAAATGGTCTTTGGTTATTCTCTCAAGTGAGGAATAATTTCCTAACAGAAATACTTACATTTCAGTTCCTCTTTCACACCCTTGATATTCTACATGTGAAATGCTAACTTAAATACTTTAGGTAAGAGGAAACAAAACTCTTAATGGGGGAATAAAATCTTTACTTATTAATATAAATGTGTGTATACATGTATATATACTGCAGTAAGCAGTATTGACTCATTTAAATTCCTCAGAGGGAGGAAGGATAGCATTTACAGTCACAAAAGCCTAATAAAAAAACAGATCCTTATACACACAATTAAAAGGAGTATAGAACTCCAGAGACCCAGCAAGTCTTAAGGAAAGGCTTGTAGTCTCATCAGTCCTACTTCCACATATCTGACAATGCGTCTTCTAGCATCTGATTTGAACAATGATTTTGGACATTCTTGAGCATTCTTTTTAAGCCTCGTTAAAGAAATTTCATGAGCAACTGACAAAACCATTGAACAAAATAAAACACAGAAAGATAATAAGTAAATAAATATTCTCTAAAGGAGTTTTGTGCCAAGAGCAAATGAGAGGATATGTTTGCTCTGATCCTGTTTAATAAATCAGTAAGTCAACGAGTGTTTGTTAAATATCCACTTTGAATCAGATGCTGTGCTTGGCTCTGGGGATACAAATAAAGACCGAAAATATACACATACGTATATATATATACATTTATATGTGTATATATGTATACACACACACACATAAGATATCAGTCAACATTTATTAAGTGGCTACTATATACCAGGCACTATATTAAGGGCTGCAGATACAATAAGAGGCAAAAGAGAGTCCTTGCCCTCAAGGAGCTTACGATTGAATGGAGGAGACAACGTACAAACAAATAAATACAAAACCCCCCAGCTATATACAGGATGAATAGGAAATAGTACAGGGAAGGTGCTAGAATTAAGAGGGGTTGAACAAAACTTCCAGCAAAAGGTGGGATTTTAGTTGGAATTTAAAAGATAGAATCCAGTGTAATTTGAGCAACTTTGGTGTTTGGGGGAGATCAGTCAGAAGGGAATGTCTAGAGAAGGTGGGACTTGGGCTGATTTTGAAGGAAGCTGAGGCTTCTCAGACACAAAAGTGAATAGAGAGTCAATTATATGTTTGCTTTTTGTTCAACTGTATATTTTGATTTTAGTGAGTTGTTTTCCTTCTTGCTTTTATAGGACTTCCTTTGAGCTCATGGGCCAGAGGGCAGCTTTTCTTTTGATTTGGGGTAATTTCGTTTCTTGCTTTTTTTGTTGGGACAGAAAAAGAAGAGAAGAAAGAAAATTCTTCATACTCAGAAGCTAGAAAATGTGTAGTTGGTGACCTTTGATGACTTCAACTCAAGTGAAATCTTTCAAAGAGCCTTCTGAAGCTTTTTAAAGTTGAGGATTTTATATCAGTTCCTTTTTGGTGTAAAATTCGTGTTTCTCTGAGGACCATTTCTGCCTCTGGTAAATTCAGCTAGTTATTTGGGCAAGGGTCAGGTTAACTTGAGTTCTGATTAATCAGGAATTTACAGTTTGTGGTAGAAATCTGTTCAACTAGTTCTGTGTTACTGGTACATTAGATAAAAAGAAAAATCACAGATAGGGAAAAAAATCACAAAACACATGGATGCAAAGTGCAAAATTAAGCCAATCATTCTGATGTTTGATCTATAGGACCATGTCTTATTTTTGTAGTTATAGCCTAGCCTAGCACAGCTTTCACAAGCAGTAGGCATTCAAGAAAGGAACAAAATATTTGCATCCCTTTCTACTTTTTTGGTATTGTTGTCACACCTTCGAGACAGTTTTATATGATGCTTTGTATATGATAAAATGCATGAAAGAAGAGCTTCCTCCTGTTGTTTGAGTCAATATTTTTACTGTGGGGAGCATGACATTATACATTTTTTTTTGCTTTAATTAAATTATTATTTGTACATTTTGATTTGACATTCCAATATGACTCTATGGAGAAGCATGTTTCTTCTCAGGTTGGGTCCACTTTCCCTAGACCTCCCTTTGCAGGTCCTAAGATTGTCATCATCATATCTCATGCTTAATGGTCCTTTGTTGTGCTATACATTGTCACATTACTCCCTCATTTAGTTTTGGAATGCTACACGAGCCATTACAGTGTTCTTCTTTCATAACTTGTCTTTTTGCCACCACCAGATAAACTCTGTAGAAGTTTTGCCATACTTCTAGGGCAATAGGTTACTCCCTCTCCCAGCATGAATGAGCCCATGATCAGACTGTCCTCTGTGTCACCACTGTTACACCCTTGTCATACCCCATACATGACTGCTTCTTCCACAGGTAAAAAAAATTCCTAGTAACTACCAGCCTGATTTCCATCTAACTGCACAGATTTTTTTTCTTCCTAACTATTTTTATTCAGGAGCCTTACCTCAAACTCAGGCTACTAAGCGTAGTCTGTGGCTACACACTATGGCTACACTCCAGTAAATTGCCTAGAATAAAGGTAACATGATGCCAGAGAGCCTTGGATCTGGAATCAGACAACTCACACTTCAACTCTGGCTCTGTGTGTAACTTTCAAGATATCTCATCCAACCTTAGTTTCCAAGTTCCCTCACCTGTACGATGAGAGGTGGCATGATTTCTCAGATCTGGTCCAACCCTAAATCCAGAATCCTAAATACTATTTTAAAAAGTAGAAAAATAATAACATCTTAGATTTGTGTAAGATCTTATACTTTTCAAAGCATTTTCATTTTATTTTGTCATGATCAGAATTGATTTCTTCTCTTGCTTCATATCTTAAGTCTATGACTCCTTGACAAGACCAGAGGGACTGTGGTGCAGTCAACCTTTTTTCTTTTTTTCTTCTTTTCCTTTTCTTTCTTTTGCGTGAAGAAATGGCTGGATGATGCACAATTAATCACATTATTGCACGGGACTGGCTGATCTGCTCTCTATAGCCACCATAATGACTTAATCCAATCAACTGTGCAGCAGATATGATCCATTGTGTGACATTCAACTATTAATACAATGGAAAAATGACAGAATCAAATGCTTAATGGTTGATTGGTGGTGTCATGGAGACATAGCCTCACTTCTGGAGGATAAAATAGATGAAGCCAGGCCTTTAGCTAATGGTGCTTGTATTCTTAAAATGGGACCCTTGTAGACAGTTTCTGTCAGTCTATGTTTTGGGCACTTAGCATATACTGCCTTCTATAATTAGTCATCTTTTCCTGTATTCAGAGACAGTTCTTGCCTAACGTAGCTTCTGCAGGAATATTCCTTTCTTTCTCACTGCCCTAAAATGGCTTAGGAGAAAAGTAACAGCCTGAGATCATGCTTGTCTTAAGAAATGCTGAAGATACCTGAGGCCATGGAACAGGTAAGTAGTAACTAACCTTGGACTGCCTTGGGTGGTTTGAATAATCCTACCCAAATACTACTTTAGGGAGTAGATTAGAAAATACATGGGAATGTTTGTGAGCCTCAGAACAAGTGGGGAATGATTCTTTGGGTCAGGAAGACCTGTTCTTAATATTAAATATGGAAGGCCCTCAGAAGTCATTGGTCCTCCCACCTAAACATGGGGTTTATATTGGAAATTTTCATGTGACTAGATCATAGGGTGATAGGATCATAGATATAGATCTGGGAGGGATCTTGGAGGTCATTTTTCGTTTTGCTGATGATAAAACTGAGGCCCAGAGCAGTGATAAAACTTGACCAGAATCATACAAGTACTAAAGGGCAGAGCTGAAATTCACATTCAAATTCAAGTCCTGTGAATTCAAATTTAGCTCTCCTTCCTTTGCACCTTACTACTTTATCTTCAGATCAGGGGAGATAGGAGTTTAGAGAGGAATTCTAAGGGCAGGGATTTTGAGGGTGGAGCATGTCATTCTTCAAAAGCAATGTTAAGATCCTCTTCCTGATTGACCTACAATAAAGGGAAAATTCCTGGTCTAATGCCCTGCCTGATAGACAAGCTCTATTTGGGGGAGCTGTAACCTCATCTAACTAGAAGAGAAATTACAGATCTGTAGATCTCTGGGGAATCAGAAAAAGTCTTACCACAGGATCTAAGGTTGAGAGAGTGATAAAAACTTAAGAGATCATTTAGTCTAAGGGGTTCTTAATCTAGAGTCTCTGAATCCCCAAAGAGTCTCTAGACCAATTTTTAAGGATTCTGCAAATTAGTTTTTAAAAATATTTTGATAACTGTATTTCAAAATAATTGATGTCCTTTGTAATCTTTTGTATTTTGTTTTATGAATTTTAAAGCATTTAAAACATTTCAGGAAGGTTAAGAACCCCTGACCTAATTCAATTTTCTCACTTTACAGTTGAGAAAGCTGTAGAGAGTAGCAAAGAACTGCATACATGGAGAGATCAGGGGAAGATAGGAGAGGTTGGAGAGAAAGAGACAGAGATTGGCAGAGAGAGAGAGAGAGAGAGAGAGAGAGAGAGAGAGAGAGAGAGATACAGAAATAAAGAGACAGAGACAGAGAGAACATGGTCAGATACAGAAACAGAGACAGAGACAGAACCTCGAGAGTGCCTTGAGTGATAGAACCACCTGGAGAGAAAGACTTCCACTAGAAAAATGCTCCTACCTATTACTCTAAGTGACACTGGAAATTTACATTGATGAATCTTTGGGATTAAAGCTCATTTATTTAATGGTTTCTGACTTTTTTCTAACCCCCCCTTTTAATAAAACCCTCTTCTCTTAACACTGGGAATTGTGTACTTGAAAATAGTGAATTTGTGCAGTTACATTAGGTAATCCCTGTAAGAGAATTTTCTCTCCAGAGAATTTTCTGAGTGGGGGCTCAAGTCAAGAGAACTACAAAATTTACTGGGACCCTTCGTTTGAGTAGTCAAAAGGGGCATTACAAACCTTGGAAAGAGTGATTTCCCTAGGTTTATAGGGGGCAGAAGCCAGATTGCAAAGCATTGAAAAGTGAGTGCTTAATGGAAAAGTATGGACTGCTCTTTAAAGACATTTAGTACTGAAGGTGAGGAGGGATGCAGATTGATAGCTTAGAAGGAGAATTATGGGGTGAAGATAAATACTTTTAGAATAGGGGAAACATAAGCACATTTATAGGCAGAGGGCAAGTTGTCAGAAGACAGACAGAAAGAGCCTGACAATGAGAGTGAAAAAGGTCATGATTGATGGGACTAGGTCCTAGAGGAAATAGGAAAAAATGGGATCAAGAGTGATTAACTCTTAGAGTGGAGTGATTAACTTTGGCAAGAAGAGAAGTACCTTATCCTTTAAAACCCAAGGTGGATGGCTTGCCAATCAAGCTTACGTCTAAGAAGAATCCCGCTGGGCTGAATGGCTGTATTAGTGCACAATTAGACTGTGAGCAAACCCCTTTCCCGTGGAGCCTTCTTTTGTGGTCATCCTCTGTGCCTACTCCCATGTCAATTCCAATGAACAGGTATGCAGCAGGGCACAGTAAATTAACGAAGTTGTCCTTGGAACCAGGGAGACCTGAATGAGTACAAGTCTGGCCCCTGACACATATTGGTTGTGTGACCCTGGGCAAGCCATTTACTTAATCTCTGAGTCAGAGAAGGTGCCTACATTGGTAGAGGAAGTTTCCTCACCTGGAGATTCCCTAAATCAATAGGATGTCAGGTCTAGGCCTTATCCCTCTTCTACTCCATATATTCCCTGGGTTCTGATTCCAAAAGCCTGAATTTGATATCCCGCTCTGCTATTTGTCAACTGTGCAACCTTGTACAAATCACTGAACTCTTTTGGGTTTCAGTTTCCTGTCTAGAAAACGAATGGCTTGAACCAGAAGATCATAAAGGTCACTTCTAGCTTTAACCTTCTATGAATGTGTTATTTTGTGTTATTTGTTCAGTCCTGTACTAGGCACTTCGGAAAAAAAAGAGAAGAAAAATGACTCCTCTTTTCAAGAAGCTTATGTGTATGAAAAAGGAGAGATTCAGCTAGGTTTTAAGAAGTCAATGGAAGTGACATCAGCAGGTGTTCTTTGCCTTTCTCCTTTGATTTCCTAGATCACTTTCCCAATTGTCAGTCCAAAGCAAAATTTTACCCATTTGCAAAACATTATTTGTAATTAAAAGCCCTTATCTCTTAAAACCTATCAACTTAAAACAAACTCTGACTCACCTTTTTCTATTCTTCCTTTGTTGGGTATCTTTCTTACCATAGGCTCCCTAACCTTCCCAAACCATCAACGTAAAGCTGGTATGGGGGGAGGGAACATTGTGGTCTACCTTAAAAATATAGATGTTTACTCGCTCACTGTATGTTTTGGGTTGGCAGACATGATTCTAGGCTGTACTGATGTGTAAATGGAGTAATGGGAGAGAAACGGTGTGTGTTCCTTGTGTTTGATGTGGTGATACAATTTTGAGCAAGTGTGGTTGTGGGTTTATCTGTGTGAATCTGGGAAGTTGCAGGGGATGTGACTGTGGGAGGCTGGAAGAAATGAGGAAGGCCCATGAAGGGCTCATAGTTTTTTTGAGAACATTTACAAGGCCATGGAATTTAAAGGCTTTGAAAATTCCTTAAGCGTGCAGAAGTTCTGAGAAAATGATAGCTGTTTTCAATCATGCCTTTAATTTGTTTACCAGAAAAGGAGGCTAATTTCTGGGCATCATTACCATCCTTTTACAAATCAGTCAGTCATTTCATGTATTTTAATCTGGTAATCCCAGATCAGATCAACTGGACAAAGTTTTACACACCCTCCTTCTTCAAAAGAAGCTTCAGAAGAGTTTGACAGAGCCACTAACCTCCTCTTGTCTCTGATGAATTAAATAAATGTAATTAAACTGAATATTCTATCACTTTCCCCCTAGTCAGTCCCTTGTGAGTCTTCCCTAGTCTTCTCTAACATTAATTAATAGCCCTTTTGAGATTCATTAAATGAGTGGAATTGAATTCCTGAATAACCATCTTAGGAATGACTTTAAAAGGAATTTGGATCCTAGCAAGAAAGAGAGATCTTTTTTGAATGGATTATCCTGTCTTAATATATATCTATATATATCTCATTCTGGTTTTTCAGAACTACCCATCTTGTAAAGACTAA
The DNA here is from genome assembly GCA_028627135.1 of Pseudochirops cupreus. Lineage (NCBI taxonomy): Eukaryota > Metazoa > Chordata > Mammalia > Diprotodontia > Pseudocheiridae > Pseudochirops > Pseudochirops cupreus. The sequence goes on along the minus strand of CM053580.1, from coordinate 285,616,083 downwards.
AAAAAAAAACAATTAAAATTCCTCTCTTAATTGATGAAGGACTCTGTTAGGGTTGCCATTTCCTCCTCATTATTGTTCTCCCTAAGCTCCCACCTGTACCCTCCCTCTTCCTGTAGAGGGCAATACCATCTTTCCATCTTTCCATCTTTCCCATCACAACCTAGAAGTCATGTTGGATTCCTCACTATCAATACCTCCCTATCTCCCCCAAAAGCCAAACCAAATCCTATCAGCTTTACTTTTGCAAGATCTCTGGAATATCCCCAGCTCTCTTCTGACACTGTTATCACTCTGGTAAAGGCCCTCAATCACCTCACATCTGAACTATTTCAATAGCCTGCTGGTGGATCTGCCTGTCTTGGGTCTCTCCGCATTCCAATCCATCCTCCATTCAACCACTAAAGTGATTTTCTGAAAGCACAGACCCAAACATGTTACCTCCCTACTCAATAAACTCTAGGGGCTCCCTATTGCTTCCAGGATGAAAGACAAATTTCTCTGTTAAGTATTCAAAGCCCTTCATAACCCAATACCTTCCTACCTTTCTAGACCTCTTATACCTTACTCCCTGACAAGTACTATTTGATCCAGTGATACTGGCCTTCTGGCTGTTCCACCAGCAAGACATTCCACCTCTCAGCTCTGGGCATTTTCTCTGGTTCTCCTTCATGCCTAGAATTCTGTCACCCCCCAAACTCTACCTACTGTCTTCTCTGGCTTCCTTTTTTTTTTTTTTGCTTTTTAGGCGGGGAAGGTAGGGCAATTGGGGCTAAGTGACTTGCCCAAAGTCACACAGCTAGTTTTGTGTTAAGTGTCTGAGGTCAGATTTGAACTCAGGTCCTCCTGACTCCAGGGCCGGTGCTCTATTCAATGTGCCACTTAGCCACCCCTCTCTGGCTTCCTGTAAGTCACAACTAAAATCCCATCTTTTACAGGAAACCTTTCCCAATTCCTCTTCATTCTAATGCTTTCCTTCTGTCAGTTATTTCCTATTTATCACTTATCATTATATATCATATATATTTTAGGTTATGAGGAACTTTGAATGCCAAATGGATACGTTCTCTCTCTCTGTCTGTCTCTCTGTCTCTCTCTCCAAAACGTTATTTTTAACCAAAGACCCTTACCTTTTAAAATCTATCAACTTAAAACAAATAAATCCTGACTTGTCCTTTTCTGTTCTTCCTTCAATAAGCATCCTTCTCCTACCACAAGCTACCTTTTTGTCTCCCTGGCCTCTAGTTCCTTAACTTCCCCAAACCACCAACTTGAAGTTGTATGGGGTGTATATGAATGTGTCTCACACACACACACACACACACACACACACACACACACACACACACACACACACACACACACACACACACACACAGAACTTGCTTTGTTTATACTTGTTTGCATGTCTCTCCCACTAGATGGTAAGCTCCTTGAGGGTAGGGGTTGCCTTTTGCTTCTTTTTGTATCCCTAGAGCTTAGCACAGTGCCTGGCACATAGTAGGTACCTAATAAGTGTTTATTGATTTTTTTATTACTCCACCTTCATCAGACAATTTTCAGGCTTCCCATTCTATTGTATTGGTTGGTTCATTCCTCCATTTAAAGGTTCCCATTGTCATAGCCATCTAAGAATGCTTTGATGGTCTTTGAAAAGGTTTCTTAAAAGGAATGTTCCCCAAACTACCTTTTCAGATTCTTTTCCCCTTCATGTAAGGGAAAATCTACTAAAATGTGGCTTTAACTAAAAGCACCATTGTTATTAACTCTTCTAATAAGAGTCCTCAGGACCAGAATGATTAGCCTGAATTACTTGTTCTGCTGTATCTGGGAAGAATAGCCAATCCTATTTACATGGAATTTGGTCTGTCAGATAAATCAGACAACCTAAAGCCAAATTTAATGCCAAGGAACATAATGAGAATTTGCAATATTCAGTCTTTTTTCAAAGTAGAAAATCCTGATTTGATTGAGACCTGCTGAGCAGTTTGGAAAGAAGAAATAAAAAGCTCAATGTTCTAGGAGGGAAATGTTGGCAATAATGTTTGTAGTGGAGGGATACTCTTATCATTACTTATCTAATGTTAATAAAATAAAATTTCGCATCCTTTAATTATACCCACCAGAATACTGGCCCCCCCATGACCGGGAAGAATATAGCTGCTGAGTACCAAAGAGGCTGATCATAAGCTGACACGACATGGGTCCTTACTTGTGGTGAGTGTTATTTTACTGGGAATTGTCTTCATTTGTAAACGATGGAATCAAGGAGGGATTTTCTGTTAAGAAAATAGCTAGGAGAATGTTCAGAAGCAAAATGAGGAAAGTCCTCAAATGAATAATTTATGATCAAACCTAGGCCTACATTCTTATTTTCCTTAAAGAGCACACGAATGATTGCCGGAAACAAGCCAGTATTCTTGAAGTACCAGTCCAAGGTAAGTCTTCATGGAGAGAATATTTGTAAGCCAAGAGTATTTTTCAACATTTACCTAAAGAAATTTCATCTGTCTATTTATTTATCCTTTTATTTATTTATAGCTACGTGGCATATTAGCAACTTATGCATTTATGTTATAGTAGAAAGAACACTATAATTTGGAGTGAGAAGATATGAGTATGAATTATGTTTCTGCTAATACCTGTATGACTTTGGGGAAGTCACTTAATCTCTCTGGACCTCAGTTTCCACATCTGTAAAAATGACTCCACTCTACTCCAATGTAGTACAGTGGAGTCAGAAAGTCCTGGATTCAAATGAGGCATTTGATGCTTATTACCTGTGGAACCCTGAGCAAATCATGAGCTCTCTGCCTCACTTTCCTCATGTATAAAACAGAGTAGTTGAATTAGATATCCTGTGAAGGTCAGCAGGTAGTGGAGAGAGCACTGGGCCTAGGGTCAGGGAGACTGAGTTCAAATCTGGATTTACTTACTAGCTGTATGATCCTAACAAGTCATTTAACCTCTGTATGTCTCAGTTTCTTCAGCTGTAAAAAAATGCAACCGTACTTACCTTGCAAGGTTGTTGTGACGATCAGATAAGATATTGGCAAAGTGTTTAGTATAAAGCTTGAGACATAGTAGGTACTTAAATGAATTCTTGTTCCCTTCTTTCTTCCTTCTGATTCAGTATCTATGAATTCATGCTGTATTGACTCCAATAGCTCCAATTCTGTGATGCTGTCATCCTATCTCTGGTTCTAGGACCTCTGACTTCAGGAGTGCTGGGTGGTCAGAAGTGTCTCACACTGATCTCAAGTTCTCAGATGTGTGTCTCTGTCCCTCAGCTCTGTAAGCAACACTCTCATAATCAAGTGCTTTTATCCTTGACTCTTCTCTTAAGTCCATAGTTGATGAGATTCCAGTGAATGACCAAAGCTCCACCAGGCAAATCAAGAAGAACACTCCCTAGTCTCCCTTCATACACTTTGACTCAGAGATTCCATTGCTATGCTTACATCCCAAGGTGACTATTGATAAGCAGAAACTCTCCATTTACAGCAAAGTATTTATAGCAACACTTTCTGAGATAACAATAAATTGGAAATAAAATAAACATCCATGAATCGGGGCATGACTTAACAAGTTGTGTTACATGAATGTAACTGAACATTACTGTGCTATAAGAGGTGAAAAATGGGATGAATGCAGAGAATCATGGAAAGATCTGTATGAAATGATACAGAAAGAAGTAAGCAGAGCCAAGAAAACATGTTTCCTCAGTTGAAAAATGGGAATAATAATGTTATCTACCTCTGAGGGATGTCATGATGATCAAATAAGGTGATAGTTGTACAGCACATAGCATAGTGCTTCTCATATAGTAGGTACTAAATAAATGCTAGCTATGATTATTATAATAATATTAATATTATTTACGTGTAATATTTATTATTTTTTAACTTGATTCTCCTCTGCTTAGCTGACTGCTTCTCGGTCTAGAGTGATCATTAGAGATTCACAGATATTAGATTAAATTAGATATTTATAGACAGATTCATTATCTATGTCATGCCCCTAACTGTGGGTATATTCCCAGCCCTGTCCTGTTTTTTTTTATCTGTTACTTGGTGATCTTATCAGATTACATGGGTTTAATTATTATTTTGATACATATGATTCTTGGATCTCTCTCTCTCTCTCTCTGTCTCTCTCATCTCTCTGTCTCTCTGTCTCTGTCTCTCTCTCTGTAGAGGACAATGCCAGTCCAAAGCACCTTTGTCCCATGGGGAATCAGGGATTGCCTCAGGGCCTTTTGGTTTTGGGGTCTCCCTGTGCCTGTAAAGGATAAGGAAGTACTGAGGGTCACAGCCCAGTTGCTGGCTCACGAGGAAGTCTCCTATGAGACCATTCACTTGATAAGCAGCAGCTGACATGACTGGTTCGGGCCCCCTCCATTGGTCCATACTCCCTGTGCACAAGGAGATCATGCTCTAATCATGTTGCCCTTAGAGTAAAAAAGGAGAACACCATTATGAAATAAAGGACAGCTGCTGTGTGCTTCTCTCACCTGTGGTCTCTTCAGTATCTTCTGAGAATACAGCCTAAGGCTGGCCCTTAAGCTACTGAACTGAGCAGCCCTTGCATCTAGTCAGGCCCCTGACCTCTGTTCCAAAGATCAACTATTATTGACATTTCTAAATGAATTTCCTTTAATTTTATCATTCCCAACATATTGAGGCAGCTAGGTGGCAAAATGGATAGAATGCAAGGCTTGGGGTCAGGAAGACTCATCTTCCTGAGTTTAAATCTGGCTTCAGACACTTACTAGCTGTGTGACTCTGGGCAAGTCACTTTAGCCTGTTTATTTTAGTTTCCTCATCTGTAAAATGAGCTGGAAAAGGAAATGTCAAATCACTGTAGTATCTTTGCCAAGAAAATCTCAAATGGGGTCACAAAGATTTGGAAAATACTGAAAATGACTGAACAACAAAATTCAACTTATCCAAAATAGAACTCATTTTATTTATTCTGAGTCAACCCTGACCCCTCCCATTTTCCTAGACTCCTCTGTTTCTTTTGAGGGCACTCCCATTCTTCCAGTTGCCCAGGTTTGCAACCTTGGTCTCACCCTCAACTTCTCACTCTGACTCACCCCATATATCCAATCTACCTCATCATTTCTACTTCCACATTTCTCGTACACTTTCTTTCTTACTACCACCTTAGATCAGGCCCCCACTACTCTTCTCTTGCACTATCTCAGTAGCTTCCTAATTGATATCCCTTCCCCAAGTCTCTCTCCACTCCAATCTAGCCTTAACACAGATGTCAAAGTGATTTTTCCTAAAGCACAGATTCGACTACGCCTCTTCTTTACAAAATAAACTCTACTGGTTCTTTATTATCTCTAGGATCAAGCATTAATATTTCCTTTCGAAATTTAAAGTTCTTCATGATCTGGTTTTTATCCTGACTCTGTAACCTTATTGTATGTTACTCCTCTACATTCATTCTGTGATCCAGCCATTGTGGTCTTATTGTTTCTTACACATTCTGTCTCTGTGCCTACCGCCCTCATTGTCCCTCTTGCCAAGAGCATTTACCTTCCTCATTTTTGACTTTTCGCTAGTTTCTTTTAAGACTCCCCTAAATCACTGCCTTCTGCATCATGCCTTTCCCTTAGTGCTAGTGTCTATCTTGTGTTATCTTGTGTCTCCTTTGTATATGTTTTGTATATCAACGTATATGCATGTTAAAATGTAAGCTCCTTGAGGGAAGAAATTGTTTTGCTTTTTTTTTTTAATCTCTTCCTCCTATTTCAGAGCCTGGCACACAACATATACCTAGTAAATGCTTATTAATTTATTAATTGGGTGATAAAAGCTCCAAGATTGATAAATCAAAGAATTTTACAGTTAAAAAGGAACCTGAAAAATCATCTAAACCCATCCCTTTATTTTACAGCTGTACAGGTAAGTGAAATGACTTGCTCAAACTCATATAGCTAGATAGTAGCAGAAAGAGATGTAGAATGATACTTATACATTTACACTTATATGTCTGAGACTGAGTCTGAACTCAGGTCTTTCTAACTCCAGAGCAAACACCCTATCCAATGTGCCACCTATCAGTGCCACACTAGAACCTGCACTCAGGTCTCCTGATTCCTAGACCAGTAGCTTACTCACTATACCAAATTGTATATACTATGAAATTTGTGGTGGTGTCATGGCCTTTAATACATAAGACAATGCTTGCTATAGTGTGGCATTTCTAGAAAAAACAGAGGTCTGCTGAGTTTTTCTGGTTGGCTAGAGAGGATGGTGCTTACCTCTTTCCACTTAATTAATGGAATAAATGACCCTGATGCCAGAACATGGAGTGGGCAGAAATTGAAGCAATGAAAATTTAGTTTCAATGTTATGAAAAAGTTCCTAACAATTACAGATGTCTAAGAGTAGAAGGGGCTGCCATGAGAAGTGATGGATCCACCCTCATTAATAGTTCATATTTGTGTAGCTCTTAAAGTGTGTAAACATTTTACGTGATCTCATTCATTCCTCACATGCTGATGACATTACACATTTTTCAGGAAAGTAGAGCTCAGAGAAGAGAGCTGACTTGCCCATGATCTTATAGTTCATAAGTGCCTGATACAAGATTTGAATTTAAATCTCCTTAACTCCAAGTTCAGTGTTCTATGTATTGTGGCATATGACTTCATATGACCATGTGTTCTTCAAGCAAAGCCTGGATGACCTGTTGTTAGAGATGGTGTAGAGGGGATTCAGAGGCAAGTATAAGTTGGACTAGATGGCCGCTGAGACCCCTTTCAACTCTAAAGTTTGGTGGTTTTCTGTGAAGGCAGGTGGGGGACAAAGTAAACCTGAGTACTCTTTTTGCCCATCTTCCATGATTACTTTTGGTACGTGACTGTGAGCTATTTTTCCATCCTCTTCTTTTGACCCAGAAGTCTTATAATGATCTTCAAAAGAAATTTAAATGGATGGACCAAATCGTGACCTCAGTCAGTCCTTGGAAGTCATTCTCAATGATGTCAGGTGGTACTGCTGGTGAAAAGGTGGCTGGGCTGAAATGGCAAGTCTGAGCAGAGTGACCATAGAGTCCAAATAAAAAGTTTTAGGAGCCTTAATTTACCAGCTGGGCCTGTCTCCATGCCAATTGAAGGGAGAGCAGCCCATAGCTCAGGATTGCAGAATCTTATATACAGTACCGCTTCATTGTTTTGCTAACTAAAAAAATTTGTCACTAAGCTAATTATCACACAGGTGGGGGCAATCTATTACTAAGGCAAGAGGGGAGTTTGTGAGGCAGGGGGTGATGGATGAGGGGAGGGACACAGGGCATGATGTTCTGAGCACGGAGGAGAAGAAAAATGAAGAAAGAGATGAATTACCCCAGCCCAGTTCCCATACCCCAGGCTGGTTCACAGGCTGGTTCACTGATTTCTATCGCGAGTTCCTCTCAAGTTCATAGAGTTTTATTTGGCTGATTTCTAATTTCATAAGGTATCACTTAATTGTTTCCTGGGCCATTTTCTTGACTCCTATCTTAAGTCCATGAAATTTCTACTTAACTAGTGCCTGGCCATTTCTTACTTACTACCTTTACTGAAAAGACCCAGGGCTTTAGATTAAGAGGGTAGTTTCACATAAGACAAAGATGCCAAGTCTTCTAAGGAAAAACAGCTTTTCTGTCTTCCTTCATTTTAGTAGTGCTTATCACAACACTTATTGTTGTTTGTCCTCCATTATTGAAGACAACTATGACACCAGGAAGGTGGTGCCATGACTTGCAAGTGAATTGGATTTAAGGAAGGGTTGTGTAAAGGCACCAGCCTCCCTCTCTCTTCCAGAGAAATCTGGGTTCAGTGGCAAGATACAGATCAGGAAGACTGGAGATGGCCCTGGATAAAGTGGGAGTCCTTAGTCTTTCCCAGCTAGGGTCTTTCCCAGGTCTTGGCTTGACTGAGGAATGCCCATTCGGTGATTAAGGCTAGGTAAGAAATGGGGCAAAGAATGACCTCTTTTCCAAAAAAATTAAATAAATTGACCTGGGAGGGGAAGATCCTCAGGGTTTCTGGCCTAAGCAGAAACAATTGCTAATTACACTCACTCTGAATCATCAAGGCCCAAACAATGACCAATGGAGGCTTGCACTGGGACCTATTGTTGGGCAATCAATGACAGCCAGAGTGATTTGGGCTTAAAGCATAGTTCTTAAGAAAGAAATCTTGCCCTTAAACCCCAAGATACTGTGACGTTTCAGCAATAAAAATTTATATTCCTTTGGGTACAGCACGCCCAGGTAAGGTTATAACACCCTTTATGAACAGAGGGAGAGTAGGGAGGGAGGAGGGGGGGAAGAAGGAGAGAAGGAAGGAAGGAAGGAAGGAAGGAGGGAGCTGCGTTGTGAAGATGCTTTATAGGTTCTATTTGGAGAGGTAAATTGGGGTTGTTGGTGTTGGTGTTATTGTTGTTTATTTCCTTCATTCTCAGAGGACTGTGACATGTGGAAGATGAGGCCTTGTGAGTGAATTGGATTTAAGTGAGGGAGGTCTGTGCAAAATCACCAGCCTCACTCTCTCCTCTGGATCTATCTGGGTCCAGCAGCAGGGTGTAGATCAAGAAGACTAGAGATGGCCCCTTCACAACAGTACCCAGACACCAGTACCGCCAGGGACTTAATTTACTGCAGGGATACAGACTAACGAACAGTTTTAAAGGACTATTGTTGCAGCAGTGCTTAAGTACATCTGAGTAGTTTTATTTTTTACATTATATTTTAACTCAGGGAGCAATGTACCAGGTGCTATGGTGATAGGTATAATAGAAATGCATGGATGAGTATGATTGTCAAAGTGAGTATGACTACAATATTTTTTGTACATGCTAAACTATTACAACTTTGGTGAATATTACATCACAACTTTTATTTAGTTTGGTTAGCTAAACTTACAGAGTTCATCATGTCACATGAATGAGCAGATAACATGGATAATGTGCAAAGTCTATGGTTTTTTTTCATTCCTCTGGTTTCACAGAAGTAGAAAGTAAGTCAGAGTCCATCATCTAATTCAACTTGCTCATTTTGCAGATGGAAAAATTAAGGCCCTTTGAGTCACTAGTTTTCATATAGATTTCTCTCTCGTTATAATATGCTGAAAAGTTCTATATGATAGTTAACAGATAATCATAATCAGAGCAAGTATTCACACCCAATTCTTCTGATTCTATTACTTTTTTCTAGTATCCTTTCCACTATACCATATATCTGCCTGATTCCCTAAATGATCTCCAAATTTTGGTGTGAAATACTGAAATCTATATTTTAATGCAGAATTTAAGCTTCTTGAGAGTGGGGACTGTCATGTTTATTAATCTTTGATTTTTTTTCTGTAAGGGTCACAAATAGGTGCCAGATTGCAAGTGATGATATTGAGACACAGGGAGGAGTGAGGCACGGGAATTAGTTGGGTCACATGGAAGTCAGAGCATATAGCGCCGTCCCTGGCCAGGGGATATTGTGTTGCTCAAGAGGTTCCCGACTGATGTCTCCACACCCTGGGGTCTTCATGCCCTTGTGATTGCAATTCCCTTCTCTCAATTCCACTCAGCTGCGAAGTGTCGTGTGGTGTGTGAATCTGGGGTAGATAAAAGGATCCAAGCCTTGGAGGGGCTGGCGACCTTAGAGTCCTGCTGTAAGGCTTCTGGAGTGTAACATCAATAAACCCTCTTAACATATACCCTCCAGCGTTACTTTCTTTAAGGAGAAACTGCCAGCATCTTCTCCATTGTAAGGGTAAGTACCTACTGCCCCTTAGGGCAGGGCTGCAAACCTTGACATTTTTCGTTCTAAATACTTAAGAGTGTTTAGAATGTTTAGAACTTTGTAGATACTCAATACTTGATGAATTAAATTGGAATTAATTATCTCACAATGTATGGGAAATTTTCTGAACTGTAATAATTTTAACTTATTTACATAATTTCTATGGCCTAGATAGAACTTTATTAGTTGCTGAGCTGTGATGGAAGAAAGACTACCAGGTTTCCCACTAGTTCATATCTCAGGAATACGAAAAATTATACCATGACTTGTTCCATTCAAGACCAAAAAAAAAATCAACTGTGTTGCGATGAGGAAGGATGGAAGAGAGGCATAATGTCAAATGAAGAATAATAATTTATTCTACTTTTCAACAAAAAAGGTTAGTCATTACTGCCCCATTACATAACTCTTACATTAGGTGATGTGAGTAAGCCAAGGGGGATAGAACATGGCTGCTTAAAGTTGTTTGGGAAGTTAGCAGTTATTGTCAGTTAAGGATAAGGAGAGGAATTTCCTAGTGGAATACAGTAGAAAATTTGTCCATTGGGACAGTTTTAGTGGAAACCAAGGTTATAGGCTTATTTATCATCTCATGACAACATTTTTTGTGATGAGCTCTGGCCCTGCCTCTTGGTTTGGGTAGCTATTTATGATCTCATGTCTCACATGAAAGGTTTTAGCTGGGTAAACAATCTGTTTATGGTTGCAATGGAGAAATAGAAAAGTTTAAATGTTTCTTCTGTTTATGCTCCCTTTCTACAAAGTACCTTAGTTTGTAAAGTCTCCTGCTGGCATTTAAATGGTAATGGGCCATGTACTGAGGTTGGTTTTACCTGTGACTTTCCTGATAGGATTTAAGTATGTACAATTGAATGCCATAAATAAACTGATCTTTTTGAGTACTATAGTATGGGCTATTCAGTGGGGCTTAGTATCTGCAATGTTACTCCGTAGTGCAGGTCACTAGTTTTCATATAGATTTCTCTCTCAGGTTCACTCTGAGGTGTCTTTTCAGGCTGTATTAAGTGTCAACTGGACTGAAACTGTATCTAACCTGTGAGTGGCTGGAGCCAAACAAAGCAGGCCAGAGACAGAAGAGTCAGGAATCAAACAGAAATTTAATTTCAAAGGGAAGAAAATACCTGCAAGTGGAAGTCCTCCTGAGAAGAAGGGCTTACTCACTTGTGGCAGGGGTTAGGGTTTTTAAGCATGAAAACCACAAAAGGGCGGGGCCCAACACAGTCATTTTTATGTCTTGAGTAAATAGATTTCATGGCAGATCCACATGGGAAGGCATTTTGGGGGCAATAGAGGCTTTCTTAGGTCCTATGGAAATAGTCTCCAAGCTATTAGAATCATTGTGCCTTGTGATTGTCTCAGACCTTACTGTTTGTTGAGACTTGTGATTATTCAGTGAGGTACAGAATCAGAATTAGTGTGGCAGGAACAGGAGTGCAGCACCTGGTTCAGTTCACTTAGCAGTTATAACTGCAGGAATTGTTCAGAATGTTGGGAGATGTGATTGATCACTTTCTGCTGCAGTATGATGGCTGCAGTTCCAGCTCTCAGGTCAGGATCCCCTGGGAATAGGAAAATCACAAGTGCTGATTCTGGGGCTTTGCTGTGGCTGAGATCATCCAGAGGGTGAGTACAAAAAATTGTTGTTATGCCAAGCTCAGGGGCACAGGCTTCTTGCTGGGTCTTAGCTCTGGAAAACAAGCTTAATTGAAACAATCAATTAAGCAAAGAAGCAAGTAAATAAGCACTCAACAATCAAACAATGAGCCTTCACTTACTGTACCACAGGAATGAACTTTACTGCTTAGTTTGACGGGAAGTTGTAGAAGTGCTTGTATAAAGAGCCTGCTATCTGCCAGACCCTGGGCTAAATACTGGGGATACGAAGAGAGACTTTAAAAGTTTTTTACTTCAGGAGGATCATATTCCATTTACACACACACACACACACACACACACACACACACAGAGCATATCCACACAAAATGGCACAATAAAGAGGGGAAAACACAGATTGGTTGATTTAATATCTGGTAGTTTTTAAAAGAAAAGCTGTGCTCACATGCCCTATACCCTGCCACCCAAAAAACAAACAAAACTCCTAAGACAGTGGTTTGAATCTTGCCTTTTTTTGTGTGTGAAAATTGTTGTATATATAGGAGGTACTTTTTCCATCTACCTAGAGGTTGCCCAGTATGATAATCTGGATTGGCCATTAAAAATACCACCATGACTGATTTTTACTGTTTTTCAGTCCATCTGCCTCATTATGAATAGCTACAAACTAATTTCTAGTTCCTGTTTTAAGTTACCTGCGGTATCTTAGGTCAGACTTAGGTGAAAACAATGAATGCTTTGAAACAATTAATTGGCCCATTGGTATAGGCATTAATTTTTCAAAGTGTTTATGGGAGTTATAATCCCCATTACTCCCATTGTAGTTCAAATTCCATTAGCTTTTACCCATACTAGCGCAAGAGCCTTCTCATCACACTTTCTGCCTCCACTATGTCCTTCACAATTCATACTTCACATGGCTGCCAAATTTGTCTTTCTAATGCTCATTTATAATAATATTTTACTGCATGAAAACCTTCAATGACTTTCAATTTCCTAGTAAATCAAATTAAAATTCCTTAGCCTGGCGTTTAAGGCTCTGCATTACTAGGGTCTGTCAACCGGACCAAATCTAGCTTCTAACCTGTGAATGACTGGAGCTGAACAAAGCAGGCCAAAGGCAAGTGTGTCAGGAATCAAGTAGTGGTTTAATTAATTTCAGAGTGAGGAAAGCAGATTTGCAATCCGAAGTTCTCCTGAGGAGGGCTTGACTTGCTGGGGCAGGGATAGTGCTTATTTATATTCCTGAAAACGACAAAGAAGTTGGATAACAATGGATAACAATGGATAACATCCTTTGGTCTTGAGTAAACAATTCCCATGGCAGGCTCACATGTGCAGACATTTTTGGGACAACACAGGTGTTCTTGTGGGAACGATCTTTAAGTCATTAGAATCATTGCATAAGGGTCATTGAGCCTTGTGATTGTACAGCAGGGTAGAGAACCAGAGTTAGCATGCCCAGAATGGGGGTGCAGTATCTGGTTGGGTTCATTTAACAGTTACGCAGGAGTGTCAGGAGAGGTGATGGATGGCTTTCTGCTGCAGTACATTGATTGTAGTGCCAGCTCTCAGGTCCCTGGGAATTAGGGATACTCTAACAAACCTAAACAGTTATTGATGAACATGAAAATCATAAATCCCTCAGAGAACCTGGTGCAGGTCAAACAATACTTTGCCAGAGAGTGAGATCATCTAGATGGCGAGCATAAAGGACTGTTGTTATGCCAAGTTTGGGGCACAGCTTGCTTGCTGGGCCGTAGCTCTGGAAAACAGGGTGTCTCCAAATATTTTGACAGGTCCAACTTCCCTGTTTTTATATCACATTGTGTGTTCCTTGTTCTAGTCAAATTTGTTTACTTGCTATCTCTTGGACAAGTCTTGTGCCTTCCTACCTTTACATCTTTGCTAAGCTAGAAATTAGTTTTCCTTCTTATGAAGGAGAACTTTTACAGCACCTTGTGGATCCCCCTTTCACACATTTTTTGTTGTGTATTGTGATTATCTTTACATGTCACCTCCCACAGTGGATTATAAACTCTTGAAGGGGTGGTATCATGTAAGTTCTCTTCATATGCCTCTGTAATAGTGCAGTACCTTACACATAGGTATCACTCAATAAATGTTTTATTGATTGATCAAATGAATGAAAGAATGAAAACTTCTTACCTGGCTCTTATTGTGTTGTATCCTACTTTGTCTTTTAAAGAAAATGTATTTTATTAATCCTTTTTATATCACATTTATTTCTATGGAAATAAAACCTAATGAAATCAAACCCTTCTTCCTCCAGATTGAGTTTTCTTTTATAACAAAGTAATATATTAAGCAAAATCATTGTAAATAGGTACCACATGTAACAATGTAAACAACTTTCTTCCTTGGTAGTTCTCCATCTCTTTCTTGTGAGGAAGGAGACATGTTTCATTTTCTGTTTTTTGAGTACCATTGATTTTTTTCTTCTTACGAATTCAACTTCCTTTTAGTGATCCATTCATATATTATCTTTATTTTTGTAGTTATTGTGTATATTCATTATTGTAATCATTGTGTATGTTGTCTTAGGTCTGTTATTTTACTTCACATTGATGCATACACATCTTTGCTTCCCTGAATTTCTCATATTTGCCATTTTTTAACTGTCCACCAGTATCTATTGTATACATTTACCATAATATTTTTAGCCATTTCCCAAACAATAAGTATTCACTTTGTCAAATCTTTTCAATTGCACACAAAGAGTGTGCCTATGAATACTTTGGTGTTTATTGGACTTTTGTTTCTATCTATAACTTTCTCTGGGTATATGTTGTACCTAGTAGTGGGATCATTTAATAAAGGAATATTGACAGTCATTTTTTTGCTAATTCCAAAATGATATCCAAAATTACTGGACCATTTCAGCAGTGTTTTAGAAGACTTTTGTCCTTAAAGCTCCTCCAATTTTGTTTCCATTTTTTGGTCTTCTTTGATAATCTGTAAGGTGTGAGGTGACCCTCAGAGCTGTTTTAATTCCAAGGTTTTTTTTTTAGTATTAGTGATTTGGACCATATTTTCAATTGGCTATTTGTAGTTTGCAATTTTTTTGAAAACTGTTTGCTCATATCTTTGGTCTGCTTAGTTATTTAACTGATTCTTCCTACCTTTGCTTCAATAAACACTGAAGTTCCATCTGAGACCAACAATAGAGACCAAACAGTTACATTGTGTTTGTAAATGGTGCAACTTTCAGTGTGGTCAGTTTGTAAAGCAGCGTATTTGACCGTGGGCTGGAAATAGTTTTCACTTGTATTATAGGGATGAACTTTTGTAATCAGTTTGATAGAAAATTATTGTAGGAATGTTTCACAGAACCATTCTGTCAAGAGCATGTGGAGACCTAACCTTGATTTCCAGTTTACCTGTTTTGTCAAAGCAGGTATGGGGCCTTACCCAGACAACTGTCTTAACTTTCTCCTTTGCTTTGGAGGAAGAATCTGACTATTAAAGCTTCTTCAAACTCCTCAAATGAGAGCACACCTTTAATCAACTTATAATTAAACAATCATGTAAATGATCTTCTATTCCTCCTGTGTTTCTAGACATTTGGTTGAATCCCTTATTTGAGGACAATGAACCCCTCACCTTTTGGCTACATTGAATTTCTTCTTTTATTTTATGAATTTCATCCCTTTAGTGCAAGATGTTATTTCATAGTTTCTGGCTTAGGCAGAATAATTTCCATTGCTGCTCACTATATGCTGTTTTTGCGACAGCTTTCGACATTAAAATTCCTTAAGATAAACATTTAATCAAAGAGGGTAACAGATATCTAAAGGTGATTTGATAGGTCAGCTAAGGCGGAAAATGCAGGTATATAGTTCTTTCTGAAATCATGCCATAATTTAGAAATGCGGGTTTACATATTTATATTTCAAGAATGCATGTTACTTTCAGAAGGTTTGGATGGCATACACCATAATTCATTTTGGTCTTCTGGAAGAAATGAGATAGAATTATTTATGGGCATGGAGCACTTTTGTGATATGTGTAAGTGGAAGGGGCTGATATATTTTATGATCTCTCATCTATAATAATTCACATGAGCAAAAATATGTTTCTTGTATACAGAATATATATTTAGCAATAATATATGGTATTCTCTCTCCCTTTTTTTCTGTTGTTATCTCACCTTTCTTGTTCTCACTTTCTCCCTCTTTCCAACACAGACCAATTTTCAATTTGAAAAAAAAAACACTTTTGTTGACACAACACAGTATACATATCAGAACCTGACATACTAAGATAGGTGGTTTTAATAGAGTTTAGGACATCTTATCATATTTTCCATTTCAAACTCTATTCTGGAAGAAGCTATTACTGTAACGCATAGATTTCTTTACAACAGTAATAATGGACATATTATGTAAGATATATATTTCCCCTAAAATCTTGTTTCCATGGGTATGAGAAAGGATGAGTGAAAAGGGATTACATGGTTTTGTTCAGATGTATCACACTTGAAGCATATCCAGTACAGGCATATTCCCTATAATGTTGTCCCAACCTTGTTATAAAATACATGACAAATCCAACCCAATCATAATATCACAAAACCCCATTATGATGATATAAAATTTACATGAGATTAAAATTATAACATTGCTACTATAAAACTGGCTTCCCTTTAATGATCTCTTGCCTAAAATCATATTTTGTCACAGCTTACTGACAATGTTTTATGGTATATGCTTGTTTATTAAAATTTTAATTTATAATTCCTTTGTAGAGAATTTTTAACTTTACACAATGATCTGCTTAATTTACACTCTAAGTAGTCAACTTCATCTCTGTCTTTAACGGTTTAAATAAAAAAAAGCCTTATTACTCATTTTATTTCAGGAACACATCTATTGGGTAAAGTGAGGCACACTTCTATTGGCCAAAGAACATTTCAACAAGTGCAAAAAATTAAGTTAATTATTTTGCAATGTCATGAAGGAGGCAGCGAGGTGACACAGTGGATAGAGTGCTGGAGCCTGGAGTCAGGAAGATCTGAATTCAAATCTGGCCTCAGCCACTTGCTAGGTATGTGACCCTGAGCAAATCACTTAACCTTGGTTTGCCTCAATCCTTTGAAGAAGGAAATGATAAACCATTCCAGCATCTCTGCCAAGGAAATTGCATGAACAGTATTGGTATGCTATGGTTCACATCATGAAGAGTTGAACATAATTGAACAACAGTGTTATGATACAGGAGTAAAGGCCGTTCTCAAGGATTGAGAATGTCACTGCCCAGGGACTGTGAACTCTTAAGTCTATAAACAGGTTTACCTCACTTTTACAGGGATTTGGTAGAATCAAGAAGGTGAGAGGAGCATTTGGTTAGTAGGAATGGCTGCTAATGGAGAAAGCCCTCTGCTGGAAGTACTGACCCAAGGGTTTTAGTTCTTTTTCTCCCATTGACTCCTTGTATGACATGGAAAGTTAGTCAATCTTTATGTACCTCAGTTTTGGCATCTATAAAACAGGAAAAGACTATTATATAAACTTACTTACCACACTTGATTGTTTTGAGGAGAAAATGAGATAATATTAATTGAAGTGCTTAGGAAATAAGGTTATGTTGCAATTATAGAATGAGATAGCTGAACTTTACCATAGAGTATAGAAGAGGGATCCTTGCCAAGAAATGGTTATGCAAAAAGAAATAAGTCACATTTTTTTTTCTCTCAAGAAACATTGAAAAAAATCCCAGTGCATTTGCCTATTACAGTGAGAGAAGTTAGTGATGGTCTAAGAAAATGACACTAAGAAAATCAAATGACTTGCGGTCAGTCAACAAGAATTTATTAAGTGGCCATTATATGCCAGGTATGTACTAAAATGAAATGACTTTTAATGGTATCTCCCAAGAGAGCTTCCACAGATTTGAAATACCTGCTGACAACTAAAACCATGTCCTGCAGATGCCTATCTTAACCAGCTATCCAGGGCAAACAATCCAAATTCAGTTCCTCTGCAGTCAACTGTAACGCCACACACCAGCAGATTCCCGAAAGAATGCTGCTGTGAACAGCTTTTAAGGTTCGGATTACACAGTATAGTGAACACTCTGTTTATTCCATTACAAATCAAGGCAAACATTCACAATATATCACAATATAATATTCACAACATTATATCTTATCACAGACAATCACAATATAGTGTTCATAACAGCTTAACATTAGAATGGCCACACAGTTTTACTGCAGTGGCCACAGTATTTAGGACAAGGAACAAAAGACTAATCATCTGGTTTCCCTAAGGGGGAAACCCTCCTTACTTAATCATTTTGATATCTATTTCAGTAAAATACAATAATCAAACTTCCACTCATGGGGCAACCATTAACTTAATCAATCAGTCATCTAGTGTATCAGCCAGCACCCTAGCATGCCTGGGATGGCTGCTAGCACAGGTTCTTAGATCTGCTTTTCTAAAGGAAAGCAACTCAAAATGGGTTAACAATCTTACTTTAATCAATCAAACATATATCATATACCTAGTTCAAGGGAAAAAGTCAGCACCCTGAACTCCAGAGAATACAGTTACAAGCACAAGTTGCAAAGAGAAGTTACAAGCAGACAAAGAAACAGATCAGTAGATGGGCTTCCAATCATCTGACCATTACGTCCGTACCTAGTCAGTTACCAGAGAGGGAAGCACCAACATTTGGGTTTTTCAAAGCCAGGGGACTCAACAGCTTCCCAGAGTCTCATCTGGCCAAATCATATAACTCTTCTCAAAGTGAGCCCCAAATCAAAACCTCACATCAGGGAGTATATATAGCCTTCTCCTGGATTGGAGAATGTCACAGCCCTCTTGACCCACTGCTTAATCACAAAGCTACAAGGCTCGGGCATTCCCGAAAAACAAGCTTCCCACCACAGGCTCCATGTGACCACATTCAGCCTATTAGGGAGCAGAGTATACTTTCAAATCTGAGAAAGTTCTCAGAGCCACTTAAGCCACTTAAGCAAAGGGCCTAGGGGCAGGGAAAATCTTCAGATTCCCATAACATCTAGCAATTAGTCATTAAATACAAATCATTAGAAACCCACACAAACCCTCCACCCCTTGGTGTCCAGCAAACCTCAGTTTCATCCAAGGGGAGGCCTTTTCTTCATCTTGACTCTGGGTGGTCTCTTTGATTCCCTGGATTCCCTTCCATGGTCCCAGCTCCCTCCTGAATCCACCAGACAGTCAGCTGGATTCAGAAGCAGATAGCTCCCAGGTCCTCATCCAGTCCTCAGAAGTAGACAGCTCCCAGGTCCTTGTCCAGTCCTCAGGGCAGTCCCTGGCACACACTGAAGTTCACAGGGTCCAGCACATCTCAAACCCTTCACCACTTCTCTTGCCTGG
>CM053580.1:285567158-285596765 GCA_028627135.1 Pseudochirops cupreus | reverse complement strand
CTGTATATAAGGAAGAAAACCAGCAGGACAGTCAGATTTTAGCACCTGGAGGCTGCAACTTTTGCCAAGACCCTCCTTCTGGGAACTTTTGCTGAGAACTTCCAAGAACCAGGCTGAGGAGCTGCTGTGAGTGAGAGAGAAGGATCCCTGCTTGAGGGAGCCTGTTCTGTTGAGAAGGCTTGGGAATGTTGGTGTTCACTGCATTAACCATGTGTATCAACTTTGTGACTGTTATAATGACTTTGGCTTTCTGGTTCTGGGACTTGTCTTTCTGGTTCTAGGACTTGGTTTTCTGGTATTTGAATAAAGGCTTTGGTTCTGCTCTCCATGTAGAGAGTCTGCTATGCTTTGTGATTCACAACTATATCAGCATATTCATAACCACCGTGGGTGTTGTGAATATTGCATTATTGTTACAAGGAGTTATTCTCTTCAGTGAGGTTTTGAAATTCCTTTCCCATCTGGCAAATTTGCCTTTTTAAGGCATTATTCTCCTCATTGGCTTTTTGGGCCTCTTTTGCCATTTGAATTAGTCTGTTTTTAAGGTGGTATTTTCTTCAGTCAGGCTGTTGACTTGCTTTTCATGATTTTCTTGCATCATTCTCGTTTCTTTTCCTAATTTTTCCTCCACTTCTCTCACTTGATTTTCAAAGTTCTTCTTGAGCTTCTCCATAGCCTATAACCATTTTATATTTTTCTTGGAAGCTTTTGATACAGGAGTTCTGACTTTGTTGTCTCCCTCCCATTCCATGCTTTGATCCTTTTTGTCCCCAAAAAAGGAATCTATGGTAGGATTGCATTTCCTCTGCTTGCTCATGTTGCCAGTCAATTACTTGACTTTTGAGCTCTTCGCCACAGTAGAACTCTGCCTTCAGAATGGAGACAGCTGTGTCCTAAATTGCTAGGGTTTTTGCAGCTGCCAGATCTATTAGGAGGATCTATTTTCTGCAGCCCCCACAAGCTCTGGCTCACTGGCCACACACCCCAGGACCACCACCCAAGACTGCTAACCAGATCCAAGCAGGTGAAATCAAAGGTGATTACTCTCTGAATGGTCATTTGGTCATCATCTTAAGATCTGCAGGCCAGGAGCTCTGGAAGTAGTCATGTGGCAATAGCTACAGCTGCTGTGCCTCTGCCACTTCTTGCCCTGGGGGCAGGAGCCAGACCACACTCTTCCCACTCCCTCTTCCAGCAGAGTTCATGACTGACCTTTTACTTTGGCGTTTATGGATTGAGAAGTCTGGAAACTGCCACAGCTGCTGGTGCTTCACTCTCCTGAAATCTGTTCTGGCTGCCGCTGGTTGGGGCTGCCCTACTCAGGGCTGCACTTGGCTCCCAGCTTGGTATAATAGTCCCTTCCTGTCTGCCTGCTGGGCTTCCTTCAGTGGGAAATTTGTTTCTCTCGTCTCTTTGTGGGTTCTGTAGCTCTAAAATTTGTTTAGAGTCATTTTTTTTTCACATGTATTGGAGGTGGTGGGAGCTGGAGCAGTGTGGAAGTCCTGTTTGGGGTATAGATAATTTGATAGGATCTAGATGTGACTTTTTAAAAAATTTAATATTTTATTTTTCCCAATTACATGTAAAAACAGTTTTAACATTCTTTTTTCAAATTTTGGCTTTGAAATTCACACCCTCTCTCCTTCCCATTGAGAAGACAAGCAATTTGACATAGGTTATACTTGTGTAGTCATGCAAAACATTTTTCCATGTAAGTCATGCTAAAAAAGAAAACAGACAAAAAAACCTCAAGGATATAAAGAATGAAAAGAAAAAGTATCTTTGATCTTCATTCAGGCTCCATCTGGAGCTCTTTCTCTGGAGATGCATAGCACCTTTCATCATAAGTCCTTCAGAATTGTATTGGATCATTGTATTGCTGAGAATAGCTTAGTTATACACAGTAGGTCATCATACAATATTGCTGTTACTGTGCACAATGTTCTCCTAATACAAATGTGACTTTAATGCATTGCTTGTGGGGTATCTGAGAAGATTGACTCCTCTCCTGACAAACTGAATTTGCTTGTATTTGTGCAAGTTTTTGTAAGAGAGGAAATATATAGCTATTGAAGCCAGTGGCTTGACCTTCCTTCAAAGGAAGTATTGATGATTCTAGGAGAGACATTGAGAAATTATCTGGAGAAAAACAGTGAGTGAACCTTATATCTTATTGGGACCATCAAGGATAGTATAAGACAATGTCTGCTTCTGATGAAATAGGGCTGAATATGCCCAAACTTAAATTGATGGACAGAAGATGGAAGCAAGTATACAACCAATTCTGAGTAGAATTCTACTGTAAAGAGACAATAGTTCCTTGAGAGGCAGTAGAGATGTCAGTGATGGAATGAGCTAGCCTTGGAGTAAGGGAGAACTGTGTTCCTATCCTACCCCTGACTCAAAGCAATGTAAACATGGGTGAGTGACTCAACCTCTCAATGCCTTAGGAAACTCTCCTATTAATGAATCAATCAATTCATTTATTCAAAGAACACATTTTAGGAAAATGATAAATGTTGGAGAACATGTGGGGAAATTGGAACACAAATACATTGTTGGTGGAGTTGTGAACTAATCCAACTATTCTGGAGAGCAATTTGGAACTATGCCCAAAGGGCTATTAAGCTATGCATATCCTTTGATCCAGCAATACCATTTCTAGGTCTGTATCCCAAAGAAGGATAATGGAAAAAGGACCCACATGCCCAAAAATATTCATAGAAGCTCTTTTTGTGGCGGCCAAGAATTGGAAATTGAGCAGATGCTCATCAATTGTGGCATTACTGAACAAGTTGTGGTATATGAATGTAATGGAATACT
Source organism: Pseudochirops cupreus (assembly GCA_028627135.1). Taxonomy (NCBI): domain Eukaryota; kingdom Metazoa; phylum Chordata; class Mammalia; order Diprotodontia; family Pseudocheiridae; genus Pseudochirops; species Pseudochirops cupreus. Next base: position 285,593,942 of record CM053580.1, on the reverse strand, counting down.
ATTGTTCCTTAAAAAATGATGAGCAGGAGGATTTCAGGAAAACCTGAAAAGACTTACATGAACTGCTTCTGAGTGAAGTGAGCAAAACCAGGAGAACAGTATGCACAGTTACAGCAATATCATATTATGTGATGACCAAATTCGAGAGATTTAACTCTTCTCAGTAATAAAATGATCCAAGACATTTCCAAAAGACATGTTGGAAATGCTATCCACATCTAGAGAAAGAACTAGGGAGTCTGAATGCAGATTGAAGCATATTATTTTCTCTCTCTTTTTCCTTTCTTGTGGTTTTTCCCTTTGGTTCTGATTCTTCTTTCCAACATGACTAATGTGGGGATGTGTTTAATAGGACAGTACATGTGTGGTCTTTATCAGATTGCCATCTTGGGGATGGAGCAGGGAGAGAAAGGGAGAAAATTTAGTCCTCAAAATCATATAAAAGTTAGTTGTAAACTAAAAATAAATAAATTAATTGAAATTTAATAAAAACCAAAGAACACATTTTGAGGATTCTTTGCAAAGTACTGAATGTAGTCCCAGGAATTATGTCAGACGCAAGGTACTGTTATAACATTTGGAATTAATTCATATTTTCTTCAAGGTATTTCTATTTAGCATAGACTATTTGCTGTGTTTGGAAGTATATAATACAAAAGATAGTAAAGAGTCATGATATATACATTGTAAAACCTGAGGATTTATAAAACACAATCCTTATTATATTTCACATAGACAAAATCCTATTTTTTTTCCTCCTACATTTCTCCAACTTCAATCAGGCTTAGTTGATGGATGTGGAAAACAATTTCTTTTTAAATTTTTTGAGAAACATTTTATTTATTTATTTATTGCCTTTTTTTAGAGGGCAGTTGGGGTTAAGTGACTTGCCCGAGGTTACATGGCTAGTTTTTGTGTTAAGTGTCTGAGGCTGGATTTGAACTCAGGTCCTCCTGACTCCAGGGCTGGTGCTCTATTCACTGCGCCACCTAGTCGCCCCAAACGTTTTATTTCTTAATAAGAAATTCTTGTCTCTCTTAGAATATGAATCTTAAAATGAGTCAGCAATCTGCATGGGTGATATAATGTAGATCTGGACACACACACAGAGTTTCTTACTTCAGCAAAGGAGGGTAAATCTCTGAAGCCTGAGAATGCTTGTATTTTAATTAAGGCTTGTAGCATTCTAGACAAGACACTAGAATTGATGCAAACTGTTTTGATTATATCTTTCAGAGTCTCTCAAGAATGGCGTATTTCTATTAAATGATGAAATTTAGCTGAGCACACCATTTGAAGAATTGTTGGCAATAGCATCACAATTTTCCTGGTGGTGATAAAACTTTTCTGGGACTTTATCTGGAGACAGTGAAGTAAAACTGACGAAGGATCTTCTACATTAAAACAATGTAGAAAATATCACCAAACTGGGTTGTGGATTTAGACTCAAGAGATTAAAATATGAGGGATCATCTTCCATAGTCATGTCCATAGGCAGTGGTCAACTGCTACCACGTTGCATTTTTTTCTTGGTGAGCTATGTCTATACACTAAACCATTCTTGCTGGTCTATTTAGAGAAATAATTGGTGGACATTCCTTTTTAGACAGAGTTTGCTGAGTTAACTAGTAGTTTAAACAACATGTGTTCCCAAGCTTTGATTATAACACTATTTTCTGGGGGGAATTGCAAAAGAAGTGGGTGAAAATATGCCTCTTCTTGACCTCTTCTTTGTTCATTCCTACCTATTCTTTCATATTATGAATCTCTGGGACATTTCCAATTACCTTTTTAAGGCCTCGGAGATCTGGGAGGAGAGACTACCTGGAGTTACAAATTTTCTGTATATTTTCATTAAAAGTTTAGATTCTGAATGTGCGCACATGTGCACGCACACGCGCACGCACACACACACATTCATGCATATCATCAGGGGTGGAGAGCCTGTGGACTCAAGGTCACACATAGCCCTCTAGGTCCTCAAGTGTGGTCCTTTGACTGAATCCAAATTTCACAGAACAAATCCCCTTAATAACAGAATTTGTTCTGTAAAACTTGGATTTTGTCAAATGGCCATACCAAAGGACCTAGAAGGCCACATGTGGCCTGGAGGCTGCAGGTTCCCTACCCCTATACATTATGTACATGCATATATGTATATACATAAATATGTAAATGTATATATATATATATACATATATATATATATGTAGAGAGAGAGAGATATTGAGGTGATATATTTATAACTTACTAAAAATAAAATGTTTCTTAAAAAAAAGAAATTGTTGTCTATATCCATCATCCAGGCTTGATTGAGATTGGAGCGATGTAGGGGAAAAACAATGAAGTTTGTCTTTGTAAAACATAAAAAGGTTTACGCTTTTTAAATTCTGACTGTTCAGTGTATATATCATGACTTTTTACTATCTTTTGTACAATATACTTCAAAACACAACAAATGGCCCATGCTAAATAGAAACTACTTGAAGGTAATAGGAATTAATTCCAAATGTTATGACAATTTATTACCTGTCTGACATAATTCCTGGAGCTATATTCAACATTTTGCATGTAGTGGTTACTAGTACAAAGCATATTCTTTGAATGAATGAATGACTGTCTGGCCATGTCTTATGAATGACAATTTTGTCTATGGAGAAATTAGGTGTAAGTTTTCAGGGAAGAGAGAATTACCAGACTAGAATACACTTTCACCCAAAGGGTAGGAGTAAAAATTCAATTTCATATTTTGTGTGTGGATCATTTACAGAAAGTTTTTACTTTACGATGCATTGAAAGGATGATTAGAAAAGGAAGCAGTGCCCACAGAAAACCAACTTGGCTTCATTGAGAACAGGTCTTGTCAAATTAAACTCATTTTGGAGGAGGTTAGGATCACTACATTTATAGGTGAAAGTACTAGTGTAGATATCACTTAGCTATATTTCATTAAATTTGTTCATTTAAAATAAATTTCACTCTTTAAATTTCATATTAGTGTCATTTCTGGATTACCTCTATGCACATTATATCCTGTCTTGGAAAAAAAAATCCTAAGCAAAACCAACACAAGCCTACATAGGAGAGTATCAAGAACATTCTGTATCCATATTCCCTCACCTGTCTTCCAAAAGAAGAGAATTATGCCTTTTTTTATGCCTGATCTTTGGGACTAAGATTAGTTATTACAATTACTGGGCTCCGCTTAAGTTTAGTATTCTCTTAATTTTTATTATCATAGTTATGTATATTATTCTCTTAGTTCTATTTACCTTACTTTGCATCAGTTGTTTCAAGTCTTCCCATAGTTCTATGAATTCCATTCATTTGTCCTTTGTAAAATAGAGTAATACTACTACTACTACTAACCAATTTTCCCAAAATCAATGAGTACGTACTTTGTTTTTCATTTTTTTTTGCTACCACAAAATACTGTTATGAATATCTTAGCACATATATGGAGTTTCTTTGATTATTTGGGAGTACATGTCAAATCACTAAGGACATAAATAATTTAGTGAATTTTCTCATAATTTGAAATTGTTTTACTGAATATCTAGACCTAGGCTTAATAAGATTTTAGCAAAGTATTTGACAAAGTTCATCATATCATTTTTGTGAATGATATAATAGAATGAAGTGCTGAAGGCTGGGTTATAGCACAACTTAGCAGGTTCAGACATGGACGACATTAGGTTCAGGAATCTGTTCTTGGCTCTGTTTAAAACAGTAATTTGGATGGAGACAAAGATTGCATGATCAGCAAATTTGTAATTTATTCAAAGAAAAAATAAATGAACACATTGATAGAATCATACTCAAAAGAATGAGATAGGAGAGGATGACTAGATAGTTCAGTTCATCTAAAAAAACAGATATGAGGGCTTTAGTATATAATAAGTTCAGTATGTCAGTTATGGGATGTGGAGGACAGAAAAAGAATGTTATCTTAGCTTTTATTAAGAGAAGTGAAATATCCAAGATGAGGGAGGTGGTAGGTTTGTTGTGGCCTGACCTGGTCATACCATGCTTGGATTATTGTATTTCTTTCTGGGTGCCACATTTTAGGAGGAATGTTGATGAGTAGGAGAATGTCCAGAGGAGGAAACCAAGATTCCAAAAAAACTCAAGGTCACATAACATGAAGATTGTTTGAAGGAACTGGCAGCCTCTGTTGTTGGGGAAGAGAGTACTTTAGGGGAACATGTTAGCAGCCAATTGTGTGAGATGAGGGCGGCCCTGCAGACATGCTGTTTAAATCCCTGAGTATTTGAAGGGTTATCCTGTGGACCAGGAATTGGATTTCTTTCTGATCACAGAAGGTAAAGCCAGGAGTGGTGGGTGGAAGTTGTTGAGAGGCACATTTAGGCACATATAAGAAAAACATTTCCTAGCAATTAAAACTCCCTCAAATTGAATGGCCTGTCCCCAGGAAGTAGTGGTTCCTTTTCATTGTAGGTCTTAACTTGAATTTTCTTTTAATTGAGAAGAGATTCAGGATATAGAGGAAAAGGCACCAACTAGTTTGGGAGTAAGAATACTAATGTTCAAATCCTGCCTCTGATGCTTACTTTGTGACCCTGGGCGGGTTGCTTAACCTTAATGGAACCTTAGTTTATATCTATAAGATGGGATGGTGGGACTAGATCATTTTTGAGTTTCCTTCACCCATCACCTCTGAGTCTTTTTAAAGGGCTAAATGCCTCTTAGGTATTTTTCATCTCAGATTTTGTGAACTACCACTTTTCCAGGAGGTCTCATTCTAGAAGCGCTGTTGTTACTACCAGTCGTAGTTGTCTCAGGCACAAAGGCTTCAAGGTTACTGCTGGGCTCCGGGTTGGTACAGGCCTTGAGGGCCTGTGGCCCTGCTCTGGTGGCTGCTTGGTCCATGGCAACCGGAGGAGGTATCCCTTCTGATGAGGAGCAGGCTACAGGCTTGGAGAGAGAGATTATGATGGCTGCAAAGAATGATTTGGATCCATACAATATACTAGCCCCAAAGGCAGCTCCAGGGACTAAGGAGGAGCCCAACCTCGTCCCTTCCATCACTGACAAGCGAACAGTGGGCTGTATCTGTGAAGAGGACAACAGTGCAGTCAACTGGTTCTGGCTTCACAAAGGCGAGACACAGCGTTGCCCTAACTATGGAACCCATTACAAGCTGGTACCCCAACAGTTTAGCCACTGAGCACCTGAACTGGTTTACTTGAGATGTGTTATGTTTTCTTCCCTCCAATAAAAGACTGGCCATTTCCGTGGCTCTCCCATTAAAAACAAACAAACAAACTACCACACAACTCTTTGCAGAATACCTAGCTGGAATTTGGACTTGCCATAATACAAAATTCAAAATGCATGGATTAAGTACCTATCATGAATGAGTGGGTACACGGGCACTTTAGAATATAAGTTTTTTGGGAGCAGGGATGATTTCAGTCTTTGTAGTTGTATCCCCAGTATCTAGCACTGTGCTTGTTGTTACTGTTGATTGTCCTTAATTTTCAAATAGCACCAATGACATCAAGGGGTGATTTAATTTAATTGGATTTAAATGAGGCAGAGTTGCACTCTATACAACAGAGTTGTCTCACTCTCTCTTCTAGAGTCATTGGTGTCTTCAATGTCTGGCCAGCCTCTAGTCAGGGATGGGGAACCTGCAGCCTTGAGGCCACATGTGGCCCTCTAGGTCCTCAAGTGAAGCCCTTTGATGGAATCCATTGAAGTTTGGATTCAGTCAAAGGGCCACACTTCAGGACCTAGAGGACTTAGCGGGTTACAGGTTCTCCACAGCCCCTGCTTTAGGTGCCTTCATGGCTGTTGGAACAAATTGTTCTTATCTGCCCATTTCACTCAGAAAAGTCTCCACATGTTTGGGGGTAAGCATTCCACTAACTCACCAGTGGGTTTATGACCTATCAGTTACCCTTAACCTGGGTTAGCTTATCTGCCAATATGGTTTGCTATGGTGTGGCCACTGTGCATGTTAACAGCTTGTTGGAGCCACAGGTGAGAATTGAGTGCCAAATTCACACCAAAGGAGGATGAGCAGCCCTGAAAAAGGCTCAGCAAGCCCTCACACTAGAGTTGCTAATCCTTCTTGTACACCCCATACACCCTGCTTGGTGTAAATGAGTAAATATATTTGGCATAAATAAATACTTATCAATTGATCACATAATGTGCAGAGAACTGGCCTTGATGTCAGTAAGAACTGATTTCCAGTCCTTTCTCTAACTCATACTTACTCCATGACTGTGGTCAAGCTGTTAATTTCTTGGTATTCTAGTCAATTTTTAAGACATAGATAGTTGCCAGTCTGTACTGGTGGCAATTGTGTGTGTGTGTGTGTGTGTGTGTGTGTGTGTGTGTGTGTGTGTGTGTGTGTGAGTGTGTGTGTGTGTGTGTGTGTGTGTGTGTGTGTGTTTCTATACTGGAATTTACCACATGGATAAAATCATTAGTCTAGCCCTCTCTTTCCCAACTCCCCACCAAAGAAAAAAAAATCTCAAAGCACCAAGGTCCCAAAGATAGAAAAGAAGCAGCCATTATAAGATGATTAATCATGTTTTGCCTAAACCAAACAATTAGGAAGGCTAATCTGCTCTCCCATCTCAACCCCAAATCATATGCTAAGTTTTGGATCATCTGTTCCTTTGAATTGACTGTGACATTGCTCTCTCTGTTATTGCTGAAAATCAAACTGATTATATGAGGAAAGCTAAAACAAGTTTCAGGTTGATTAATGAATGAATTAATTGTGGAAGCATCCCTCTCTATGTAAATGCAGTTCTTGTAACCAGTATTTTGGTTAAAACTTAATTCTTTTCTTTTGGTGCACCACTGTTGTCTAGCCAATGGTATATAGCATTAGCTATATAACACTGGCATTAGCATTTCCAAAGACAAAGATGCATCTTTGTGGGTTAAGGCAATTGTATGTTGAGAACATTGCAGGACACATTCACTGATCCTATCATTTTTTAACTTCTAACCCTGAATGGGTAGATGTAGCTATAGGTACATAGGGTAGATATAGCCTTCTGGAAATGTCACTTGAAAATTTTTGCACCCCTCTCTAACCCAGTGTCAGATGGAAAGCTTATGGGCTTGCATAGGCAACTTATTCCTAAATTTTTGAAAGAAAAATTTCAAATAAATTAAATAAAAGAATGTATCCGTCATTTTTATTCAGGCCCATGATCTAAAACATATAAAATATGGTAAAGTGGACACAAATTGTCAGACATATACAGAAGATGTAAATGGGTCTGAAGCCATCCCAAGTCTGTATTCATTTGCATTCTTATTAATTGAATGGTGTTACTTTTTTCTGGAGGAATTTAAATATGTTCATGTCAGGAAATAATAAAATATAGCTCACCCTATTTCATTGCAGTCATGCTGTTGTTCATGCTGGAGAAGAAGAGTGAAAGATTTGTTCTTGTAAAAGGCTCTTTTTCGTAATGATTTATTAACAATATTCTCAGATAGATTTTCATTCTAGGGTGGGTTCACAGGCATCCACTTCTGGATCTTTCTTGCCCTCATCATTCATGACCATAATTCTACAATTGGTAAAGACTGGGTATTCTTCCCTTTTATTACCTAGTCTCCTTCTTTTCCTCACTCTTTCCCCAGTTCTATCATTCTTTGGGCTTTGGAATCAAAGGGAAACTTGTCAATATCATGTTTCTGGGGCTATTGAAAGGGCCACAGAATCATCAGTCAATCATATTTTGCCTAAGTCAGTCATAATTAGAGAGGTCAATGAATGATCAATATTCAAGGAAATATTTTAAATCTAGAAGAAAGAAAGAAAAAATGGAAACTCAAGAACCTTATGTTCTTTTTTTTTTTTGGAGGAGGAAGGGCAGGGCAATTGGGGTTAAGTGACTTGCCCAAGGTGACATGCTAGTAAGTGTTAACTGTCTGAGGCTGGATTTGAACTCAGGTCCTCCTGACTCCAGGGCTAGTGCTCTATTCACTATGCCAACTAGCTGCCCCTAGAACCTTATATTCTACTGGGGAAGACAAGTAAACATGAATGTATATATGTGTATGTGTGTATATACATATATACACACATATAAATGAACACACACACCACCCATATATGAAATTCTATAGAAATGTATAGAATTCTATTGCATAAAAAGAAATATTCTATTACATATAGAAAAATACAAATGAATGGAAGGTAATTTGGGGAATTTTCTAGTAGGTGTGGTAGGGAGGGATTGAGATGATGAAGGGGGTGAGAACAGGACATTGAAAGATTTCACAAAGGAAGTACAACCTGCTCTGATTCCTGAAGGAAATTAAAGATTCTAAAAGGCAGAGGTGAGGAGGGAAGTACATTCCAGGCATGGGGGACAGACAGTCAATAAAAAGATATGGAGATGAGACGTGGAACATTTGTGTGTGTGAATGTGTGTGTGTATGAGAGAGAAAGAGAGATAGAGAAAGAGAAAGAGAGAGAGAGAGGGAGAGTGAGAGCTAACAAGTAGGCTAGTATTGATATAAAACAGATTGCAAGGAGGAAAGACAATATATCCTGTTAAGATGGTCAACAGAATCCAAAAGATAGTCATTAAGATAATTGAAGTCCAGGTACAAATATCTCTCCTAAAGAATGAGGAGGTAAAGAAATCCTGTGAACAACTTGATAAGATCCCCTTCCCCATCCCACAAACCAAGGAAATTGGGATAAGAATTTGTATCCATGTGTCCAGAATAAGCAAATTGACACATGCCTTGTTAAGAATAAAATAGTAATGGGAAGCAGATAGGGCTGATGAGAAGCTAGTGGGCATGGAAGGAAATTTCCCATGTAGACTACATCAGTGCTGTCAAACTTGAATAGAAATGATTCCCTGTGGGACTCATATTGACTCTGAAAACCACAATTCAACATTGTCTATGTTGTACTATACTTTCATTTATTTTGTTTCATTTCCCAATCACATTTTAATCTGGCTCAAGATGCATTAAGAAGTTTTGGGTACTCATGTAGGGTAAGTTTAATACCTCTTATCTACTTCATTCTGCCATAGCTTGCTAACTTTGAAGAGAGTTTTGTTTTCTTTTTTCCCCAGTAAAACAGGTAAATGAAATAGCAGACTTATCCAGGCAAGAAGGTTGTCTCTATACTTGCCTGGAGAATCCATACCAGACTACATATGTTAACAGTAACAGAAGCAACTAATTTCTACTCATTCTTTGTATTTTACAAAGGATCCAGTAGTTGTGAGAAAAAAATCAATTCATGATTTTTTCTCACTGGTTTGCAAGGCATCCTTATATATATATGACCTTATATTTCTCATGACCCAAAACGAAATAATATGGTGAACTACAAACTGGATTGCAACCTCTTTTGTAGTCCAGGACTTCTGTCCTGGGGTGGGGTTGAAGGGCATGGGAATTGGAGTAGGGTGTATGGCAAGATGGTTCTTTGGGACAATGGGTGGGTTACCTTCATTTTGTGCTCTTCTTACTTTGATTTTTAAAATATTACAATACTTTTTATTCTAAGGAAATTATTCTTATTTTTACTGTAATGTCACATTCTATGTTTAATAGTAAATTCTTAGTCTTTTCATGGAATAATTCATAATAGAGTTGATGTTTCAGAGAATTATATTGAGTAGTTTGAAATAGAAGTTTAGCAGAGACCTCAAGAATGACAGTTCATGGTACTCCTTACATGTGCCTTAATCCTTAGTGACTTTAGCACAAAGGAGAGCCATATGAAAGGACAATGAAAAATATGTCAGAAAACACTGTTCATGATCAAGAAAGAAGAGGGGCCAATGTCCTGTAGACTGCAAAGAATCATCATGCCTATATATCATGGATACTTTCTTCAAGAAGAGAGTTAAAGGTCACTGGGCATGGTAAGAACCAAATAGCATAACACAGAAAAAGTGAAATTAAGCATAACTTGGACAGGGAACTACTAGTTAGTGATGTAGGAGCCATTTCAAGATGAGTTACTTGTGTTATAGTAAGACCATCAACTTGCTAAAGCAAAGAGCAAAATCAATACCAAATTAGATGAAAGAATACAAATATGAAAATGAAGTGGTCAATTGAGACGACTACTACCTGACATTTAAACTGTATATCAATACTGAAAAATGTGGAATGAATGAAAGAACAAATGTCAGCATGAACTGGGGCATAAAGTTTAACCGATTTAAAATAATCACAGAAATGAGGATGCTAAAAGAAGCCAAATACTGTCTCAGCTAAAAATTATTTTATCTTCTTGCCAAAATGAGAGATATGGCATCCAAATGTAACATTATTTTAGAATATAGTATTGTTGCTTATCGTTAGAAGGGAAATTGAGATCATCTAATCCAACTGGTTCATTTTGCCAATTAGGAAACTGAGGAATAGGGAGTTTGAGTGACTTGCCTGAGGCCATTCAGGAAGGAAGTGGCAGAGGCAGAATTCAAAACTAGATCCTTTGTCTCTAAATCCAACATATTTTCACTGAACTATTTTATTTTACCATAAAATAATTTTTAAAATGTTGTACAGGTGAGTGATGGAAGTTCATGAATAGTATAACCACAAAAACAGGGAAAACTGATTGAAAGTAAAAAGAGCTTACAAAATCTTTGGTGTGAGATCTAATTAAGGGAAAACAGCATTTACCAATTAATTTGGAAGATTTATAAAGAAGGAATGACAATAGAAAAGATGTGACAACTTCTAAAATAAGCCAATAAACTATTTCCTCTACTGACAACAGAACTGTCAAATTTGGATTCTAACATCACAGTCTCCAAGGTACTGTATGTGGAAGCAGAAAAAGAAAAAGTTAGGAAAAGTAGTAGAAACAGACTTAAGTATACACTAAGTAGGAATGTGTTGGAGGTCAAGCTATTTTGAGGGCACTGAAGGATTGATTCTCAAGATATCCGAGGGAAGGAAAGATGCTAACTTATTGGAGAAAATCATAGATGTTATTATTACCACAAACAAATATAATTGAGAAAATATCAAATATTAACTGACATCAATGTCTACTTCCTCACCTTCACCAAATATTTATGAGCATAATTTTACGTAAGTATTAAGGATGTCTTTTGTGAAAATATAAGAAAAGGCAGGTTTTCACAAACAATGTGTTCTATAAGATTACATCTTTCTAGTCACACCGTTGGCTGAAAGATGTGATGAATGCAAACTGAACAGTGCTTATTTTTTTTGTTAACAAAAAAAGTATTTGGTAGAGAAAAATAAAGCCCTAAATGGCTATCCTCCAACAAAGCAACTTAGTTGTTTTTGTTACTTGCACCAAAAAAATTTCCTTGATAAATGAGACAGGGTTAACTTTGGTCATTCTCTGATTAGAAATGACCGGTGAAGCCGGGTATGAGGGCACACGCTTGGAATCCTGCTACTGGGGAGGCCATGACCCTTGAATCTCTGGATCAAGAGAAGGGGTGAACTGACATGTTGAAAATGGAGAAGATCAAAACTCCCATGCTGATTAGTGGTGCGGTGGGTCCTGTGAATCCCTTGTACTTTCAGCCTCAGACCCAATCTCAAAACAAAAACAAAAGTGAGGAAGAAAACAGAAAGACATATGCTTATCCAAGGTGCCTGCTACTGCCATGTAGGACTTCCAAAAGAACATTAATATGGAAGATGTATTACTTCAAGATGGTGGCATCACCAGAGGTTTCAGTTTGCTGCTGACAATGCTGATTGTATTAAGTTCTGGCACGTTACAGTTTCTTCTCTAAACTGGATCCTTATTCACTCAAACATCTGGCCTAACTATTCATGTTGGAAAAACCAAGTGGATGATTAATACCATTGTCTATACCAGGGGTGGGGAACCTGCAGCCTCAAGGCCACATTTGGCCTTGTAGTTCTTCAAGTGTGGTCCTTTGAATGAATCTAAACCTCTCGTAACAAATCCCCTCAATAAAAGGATTTGTTCTGTAAAACTTGGACTCAGTCGAAAGGGCACACACACAGGGACACAGAAGGCCACATGTGGAAAAATCTCAGAGTTGTTTTGGTTTTGTATTTATCTTATTTTTTTATTGATTTAAAGCAATATTTTCATATAGCTATGTAAAGCCAAGCACTAGCAGCTTTTCAGAAGAATGCTACTGTGAACAGCTTTTAGGTTTCTGATTATACAGTATAGTGAACACTCTATTTATTCCATAACAAATCAAAGCAAAACATTCACAGAAATCAAGGTACAGCATTCACAATATTACAACTTATCACAGATAATCAAAATACAGCATTCACAACAACTTATCACAGAAAATGGCCACATAGTCTCCACTACAGGGGTCACAAAGTTTTGAAGAAAAAAACAATCATTTAGTAACTCAAGCACTCACAAAATCCTTAATTCAATCACAAAGTACAATAGTCAAAGTTTTCCACTCATGGGGCATACTAGGTTACAAATCAATTACTTAGTCAGCAATCACTAAGTACAATCATTTAGTCAATCAACCATCCTTGATTATTCCTTTGAAACTACACAGACCCTCGATCCCTAGGTCACTAGTAAATTTACAATTTCTCAGTCAGTAAATGGTATCCAAGTAGAGTCTTCTTTCAGTTTGACTCGGGGTGGTCTCTCAGATTCCCTGGATCCCCTTCCATGCTCCCAGATCCTACCTAGATTCACCAAACTGTCACCTGGGTTCAAAGGCAGACAGCTCCTAGGTCCTTGTCCAGCTCTCCGTGCAGTTCCTGCTCCACATTGGAGCTCACAGTGTCCAGTCCATCTCAAATCCTTCACAGTCTCTGTTCCTGGGAAGACAAGACCTAACAAAGCCACAAACAGGTCCAGCCAAAGTACCAGCATCACAATCATGCTTCCTCAGTCTTTGGCAGCTCTGGCTGGCCCTCAGCGCTGACTGACTCTCGGAAATCCTCAGCAACTCCAGCTGGCCCTAGGACTCATCACAAGTTTCAGCTGGTTCTCAAAATCAAAATCATTCCATCCAGGTTTTCAGAATCAAAATCATTCTCTCAAACCTGGGAGGGGCTTTCCTCTTCAGCCTCCACTGAGCCTGCTCCAAGAAAATCTCCCTCTCCCTCTCTGAGGCTTTTCTTATATACACGCAGCATTAGTTTCCTGTTTCAGCCAACCCCTTCCTATTAGGTCATCAACAGGAGATAGGAGTTCATACCTTCTATTTCCCCAAAAGAGGCTTGATCAGTTACTAAGTGCTAAGTACCTGCTACCTTTGCCAACACAAAGGATCTTCAAATTCAAATTATATTACCATTACAAGCTGTAAATAGCAATTAGTGCATTATTATTAATGACATTTACAAGGCATTCCTCTCATTCTTATTTATTGTTTTTTGCTCTGCTTCCTTCTGCATTCATTTTTAAGTTTTAATATTAGCAAAAGATTGAGATATCTGCCAATCAATCAGTCAATAAATGTTTATTAAGCACCTGTTAAGCATCCCAGTCACTGGGATTAGGAGTGAACAAGACTGGAAGAAGTCTAAGGTTCAACACAAAGATGGGGTACACTTCTAGTATGTTTGTGTGTATACCTATATAATATGTATATAGTATGTCTAGTATGTATGTGTTATATATAGAGAAATATATGAATATATTTATTATCTACATATCTATCATCTAATTTGTTATTGTTGTTGTTGTTCAGTCATTCCAGTTATTTCCTACCTTTAGTATCCTTGTTTGGGGTTTTCTTAGCAAAGATACTAGAGTGATTTGCCATTTCCTTCTCTAACTCATTTTTCCAGATAAGGAAACTGAGGCAAACAGGGTTGAGTGGCTTGCCCAGGGTCACATAGCTAGAAAGTATCTGAGGCCAGATTTGAACTCAGGAAGATGTATCTTCCTGACTTCAGGCCTGGCACTCTTTCCACTTTACCACCTAGCTACACACACCCACACCTGTACCCATACCCCCCACATGTTTATGTATGTATATATGCACATATACATAATAAATATATGTGCATATATAGGCATACATGCATATATGTGTATACAGCTAGGTGGCAATACACACACATTTCAAATGCAGGAAATTATGATCTCCATGATAAGTAAGTATGGATCTTACACTAAATGAAGTACCTTGTATTATAGTGAAGATTCAAAGTCTCTTGTGGACTTTCAGTCACATATGATGGTGCAACTTTCATTTATTTGTTTTGTTTTTTGTCGTTTTGGAGGGGGGAAGGCAGGGCAATTGGGGGTAAGTGACTTGCCCGAGGTCCCAAAGCTAGTGAATGTCAAGTGTCTGGGGCCAAATTTGAACTCAGGTCCTCCTGACACCATGGTCAGTGCTCTGTTCACTGCACTACCTAACTGCCCCTGATTGTGCAATTTTCTAATGCAGTGGGGCACAACTTTTCAACCTTACCTAGCACACGCAAATGTCTCCTTCTCCTCCATCACTTTCTCACTTCTCCTTGGCTTGCTTATTCTCACCTCCATGCCTTTGTAATTACCATTCCCCTACAGTATTCTCTGTCACTCCATAATACTCACTGCTTTAAATCCCAGTTCCAAGCCTATCTCTTCCATTGAGTTGTCCTAGAGCAGTGGTTCTCAACCTTCCTAATGCTGTGACCGTTTAATACTCATATGTGGGTGTATCTGCATGTGGGCGGACCCGCCTGGAGATGGATAGAGGAGTGGTGTCTTGGTTCCTAAGATTATTGGAAATATGTGTTTTCCAATGGTCTTAGGCAACCCCTGTGACCCCCATGAAAGGGTTGTCTGACCCCCATGAAAGGGTTGTTTGATACCCAAAGGAGTCGAGACCCACAGGTTGAGAACCACTGCCCTAGAGTAATCTGTAATGCCATGCACTAGCAGATTCCCAAAAGAGTACTACTGTGAACAGCTTTTAAGGTTCAGATTACACAGTATAGTGAATACTCCATTTATTCTGTTACAAGTCAAGGCAAACATTCACAACAAATAACATAATATTTACAACGTTACATCTTATCACAGAAAATCACAATATAGTGTTCATAACAGCTTAACATTAGAATGGCCACACAGTTTTCCCTACAGTGGCCACAATATTTAGAGCAAAGAACAAAAGAATAATCATCTGGTTTCCCTAAGGAGGAAACCCTCCTTACTTTTAATCATTCAGTCAATTCACAATACTATAATCAATACTTAATCATTCAATCAATTCACAATACAGTAATCAATCTTCCATTTATGGGGCAAATCATTAACCTAATCAATCACTCATCTAGCAATCAGTCACTAAGTATCATTAATTACAAAATACAATCATTAGAAAATTACACAAACCCTCCACCCCTTGGTGTCTAGTAAACTCATTCACTATCCAAGGAGAGGCCTTTTCTTCATCTTGACTCAGAGTGGTCTCTCAGATTTCCTGGATGCCCTTCCATGATCCCAGCTCCTTCCTGAATCCACCAAACAATCACCTGGATTCAGGGGCAGACAGCTCCCAGGTTCTCGTCCAGTCCTCAAAGGTAGACAGCTCCCAGGTCCTTGTCCAGTTCTCCAGGCAGTCCCTGGTACACACTGAATTCACAGGGTCTGGCACATCTCAGACCCTTCACCACTTCTGTTGCCAGGAACTCAAAGATCAGCCAAGCCAAGAACCAACAAAAGCTTATCACAGTCATGCTTCTTCAGTCCTCCAGCAGTTCAGCTGGCCCTGGGACCCACAAGAAATCTTGGCCTTCCAGGCAAGCCCTCTCAGCCTTCCAGGCAGCCTTCACCAAATTCTGGTCTCAGGAAAACTCCAACTCAGTTCTCAGTCAGCTTCCGGATGCTGGGAGACAAACTCTCTCTCTCTCTCTCAAGAAAACTCCAACTCCATTCTTCAGTCCAGTGGTGCAGCTCCCAGATGCTGGGACAATCCTGCTTCCTCCAACAGGAACTACCAGGAGGAAGATTCCCAATTCTGTCTCTAGAACTCTTCTTATATACACACACTGGCTTCCTGTCTCAGCCAAACCCCTTCTGCCACATCAGCAACAGGGGAGTTCACGTTCTCTCAACAGGAGGCAGAGCTCACACCTTCCGTACTTAGCCCTAGGTTACTAAGGGCTAAGTATCTGCTTAAATAGATTACTGTTACATAATCCCACCCCACTTCAACAAGTTTCGTTTATGCCATTAGTACATACATTTATAATTTAAAGAAATGCTTTTGCTCTTGTTCCTGTTGTTCAATTCTTTTTCTCTGGTTGGCTGGTGTCTATCTTTGGGCCCTCAGTTTAGACTGTTTCTTCAGGGGAAGAATCGTATCTTTGACTTGCTCTTGACTTCCCCAAAATATACTACATAGTGAACAGGTCCACAGAGGGTGCTTGGTAAGTCAATTATTTTGTAGGAGAGGAAACTCCTTTAACTAAATCATCAGTAACTTAGAATGGAGTTGCCTGGGGCTCAGAGAGGCTAAGCAACTAGTAACCCACAGTCAGACACATGCATGCAGGATTCAAACCCAAATCTTCCTAATTTCCAGCACACTTTCTAGAATGTCTCAGTAAACTGAAGAACAGTGAGTGAATAAATAATTAGCTCTTTGACCTCAGAGAGAATTTTGTCTAATTCTTATTTCACCTCTAAAGAAGGTGAAATCTAAAGAATTAAGTAAATTATTCTGTTACACAACCAGCAAGTAAAACATCTGATATTAAGAAACAGTCTTCATATCACCTTTTGGCAATTCCCGATATGAATAAAAAAAGGTGAGAATATCAAGGCTATTGCCTTTTGGGTCCTTTCTGCTATTAATACTTTATGAATCCTTGGATGCATTATGGAGTTTCTTATCTTTATCATCACTTCTATCAACATAAATATTTTTGTGACCCTCCTCCCTCCCCCAACTCCCTCCTCCAAGTAGCAGGCTCATTGCCTCATTGCCGTGCTAAACAAATTCAGAAGTTCCAGGACTTAGTTGATGCCCCAGGTGGGGATTAAAATTCAGTTTATTCTTTGTTGAAAATGGGAAGAACCACAGAGACCCAAATGAAAAGCTGGTGAAGATTAAATTGCAAGAAAATGATGAATATAATCCTTTTGCTGTGGTCCAACCATCTAGTGGGAATTAGAAGCTGTTAGAAGTTAATGCTGAGTGGCAGATTGGTGTATCAAATGGATACCTGGTATTTTTTCTGAGCAAACAAGTTTCTAATTAATGCATTTTATGTTTATAGAGTTGTCACATCCAATAATTTAAAATTATCCTAATTTAAAACAGCATTTAAGAGACTAATTAGGCTCTAATAGTATGAATTTTCAAGGACTCATTTTCTCTTCCTCTGATTAAAATTTAGGGGAACTGAAATCCTGCTTCTTAACCTCCTTCCAAAAAAAATAAAGAAAAAAGCCTAGCCAGACCTGATCACAAAGAGAGAATAGCAGAATCCAAAGGGGGCTAGAGGGGTGGGGATAGAAGGGGTGTGGTTAAGACATTCTATGTAAATGGAGGAAATATTCAGATCAGTCCACTTCCAATCCTCATTCTACTCAGGCAGCACATTGTTGATTCCCTCAAGTGGTGCCACTCTTGTCATAACATATGAGAAGAGCTTAGCTTCAGGAGTTCACAAATGCCAGTAGAACCCCAAGAATTATGGTTGTCCATGATTTGTGTGCTTTTAAAATATTATACATTACTATTCCCTTTGAAAAAGAGGTGAGGGAGAAGGAAGAGAAATCAGTGTGAAAAAAGTGATCCAAAGACTTTTTCCGAGTATTGTGTGTAAACCATATGGGCAAGAATAAATTCAATATGTATGGGAATGGAGGGTTGAATCTTTTTTCCTGATTAACAAGCTTTATAACACTTCTGGGATCTTTGTTTTCCATCCAGGCAGGCACCCTGCCCACTGACACCTTAGAGTACAAGATGGCAATCATGGGCTGGCCAATCTGCTGTTGATGAGTCTCTCCCAAATTAGCTAGGCTAGTCCTCAAATGGCAATAGTGAAGTCTATGTGGTAATGGCGCAGGTGGAGCATGAATTTGGTGGGGCTGCCAGGATCCCACATGACACCTGTGGCCCTACAATGGCCGTAGCAGCCTACGTTGGACTCATGTCCTGTTTTTGGTAAACCCACAGAAAAACAGACTGCTATAGGTGGGTTCCTTATCTGGGATATTTCGATTATATTTTACCTTCTTTCCCCTCTCGTCTCTCTCTGTTTTGACTCTTTTTTCAGTCGGTTTCCACAGTGCCACAAAAATCGTAGTTGAAGGTTATACAGAAAACTTTTTTGATTATTCAGATTTCTTTTATTCATTTGGTATTACTTTTTTTCTCTTTCTGGATTTCAAATCTTAAAAATTTCTAAGTTCCTTCAATGGATTTTTTTTCAGCATAGTTTTTTGACTTTTTATAAATTCAATTTTTTCTTGTTTCCCCACTGGAATTTGCTCTCTCATGATCCACTTACTATATAGCATAGAATTATAAATGCATCCTGCAATTGATAAGTTGCCCCTTATTTGCATGTGATATTCACTTGCTGAATATTGCTTGCCTCTTCATATGCTAATTTTGGGCATATGGTGTTCAGTGATTATCTGCCTAAGCATGGTTTTGTGTTAGTTTCATTGAATAGCTCTATATGTTGTTGATTATATTTGCATATTGGTTTTACTGCTTCATTATTGCATGCCCTGCATGATTGACTGCTTTTGTATGATTAATTTTCTAGATAGTTTTAATTCATATTTGAACAAGATGGAGTCTGAAATGTTGGAAAAGTTTTCTGATGGATGGAATAGGTATCAAAGCAGAAAGAGGTCTCTTGCTCATTGACTCTGAATAAAAAAATAAGAAGATTATAAAATAGTTGAAAAGAGCCCTCAGAGATTTGGAGATACATGTATTCAGCAATTAATAACAGAGTCAGACTGGAAGACACCCAGTCTGTTTTTTTTCACTCAAACATTCTTAATACAGATAAAAAAATGATGATAGTACCTGGAAACTGATCACCATGTGTCTCCCCCCCAGGAGAAAGAGAAGGAAGAAAAGTAATTTTAAAAGTGCTAGTCATTAAGGGCAGAAAAAGGTTGCCAGAGAGAAAACTGAGACTTGCTTAAGTCAGGAAGCTTCACCTGCAGATGGTGCTGAGTGAGTCTAGAGCTCCCTCATCATAACTCCAAACTAGGAATCTTTTCAAGAAAGGATCCATGTTTCTTTGCTGAAGAACCAAGTGGACATTTGGGTGCATCATGTGACTGCTTAACTCTGGGGTTGGCAACATCTGAACTGGAAAAATATATATCATGCAATATAATAGAAAATAATACAATATCACTTTGTTTTTTGGGCTGAGGCTCACAGCACAAAATCCTGAATTTATGTATCAGGAATCTTTGCAAAACTAAACAGGCTCCATGGAGATGAGCAGGATCCTTGACTAAAAATAGTTATGAGCCATTTTTGGTGGGACCAATCGGTATAAGGTGGAAAAGACTCACAGATTACTGTGGAGGCTAATAGCAAAAGGAGTGTTACAACCATTTTTGGCTGTATTGTTCATGTGACCCCTAATATATGTCGTCATTAGTTATTTCTATACTGTAAACTCATGGAGAACAGGGGCTGTGCATTATCCAAATTGTATATTTCCCCAGCACTTCAGGCATTGCTCTTCATGAAGCAGGGATTTAAAAATGTTTGTTGCTTTGCCTTCTTAGTTAGAATGTCAGGTTCTTGGAGGTAGGGCTTGTATCTTAAAAATAAAACTCCGCATTCCCCATTTTGAAGGAGTCAACTGACTGAGGTACATCAGATCTGCTGAAGGAGATCATTGACTGAAAAGCATTTTGTGAAGAGATAAAACCTTATCACTTTATTAGCTATAGTTTCTTGGTACTTAAAAAAGTTTGTTGATTTTTCTTCCCAGTAGACTGTAAGATTCTTGAGGGTGGGGCTTGTGTCTTATAAGTAAATCTCTGCATCCCTCAGGGAAGTCATTCCATGTTGAAATGGTCAATAACTTGATCATTGACTGAAAAGCATTTTGTGAAATGAGACTTTGTTCTTTTATTAGCTCCACTGACTTGGCCCATATTCAATTTGTAATAAAGATTCCCTGTTTCTTATTGACTCAGTCTTCACTTTGTGTGTGTTCATGTCAGTCTGTTACTGTCCCTCCTCTCCCATTTATATTTTACTTTTTGAAGCAATGCTGTCAAGGTGGTGAAGATGGTGGTCTTGTGGTAAAGATGGTAATTACAGTCTATGCGCTGGTTAATGGGAAAAAAAAAATCTTTTTCACTCTTTGCATTCTAGAATACATTGTACTAATTTACTTATTCAATGTCATCCCAATTAAATTATTGAAAATTATTTTTTCTGAATTAGGAAAAATAATAACAAAGTTCATCTGAAAGAACAAAAGGTGAGGAACTTCAAAGAAATCAAGAGAAAAAAGATGTAAAGGAAGTAGATTTAGCAATATCAGACCTTAAACTATATTATAAGGCAAGAGCATTGTTGATGTATAAAAAGGACAATTTTGATTATTTTAAATGAAAATTTTCTTGTATAAGTAAAACCTATGTAACCAAGAATGGAAGGAAGCAGAAAATTGGGGGAAAAACTTTTATAGAGAATCTCTCAGATAGGATGTGATTGGGTTGGAATATTGCTGTGGTGTAGGAAATGGTGAGCTGATTGATTTAGAAAAACATGAAAAGACTTGGACTTATGTAGGAGGATGCTATCCACCTTCAGAGAAACAAATGGTAGGAGGAAATAAGCATAGTATGGTCTTACATATATGTGTATTTATATGCATACATACATGCACACATACATACATATATATACATATATATATATATATACACATATATATGTATCCATCCATGCCTTCTTTAGGGTAGTGGGGGAAGGAAGGGGGAAAAATAAAGCAAAAAATACATAGCAGAGAACAAAAGAAACAACTAGGAAGCAGAGAAAACTGGGCAGCTTTGAAAACAATGTGTAGTATTTATTACATAGGTTTTCTTGAAATGGAAATTTATGGTTTTATATTGAATCCTCTCTTATGGTCTGTTGTGTACATGGCAATGGTTTTTTCCCTCATTTTTATTTAAGTTTAAAATAAAAAATTTGTAAAAAAAAATTTAAAAAAGGAAATATATTGTAGCAAAAAGTAGAGGCTGCCTCTATATAATTTTGCACTTGATATGTTCTTTAAAATGACCCTACACAATTGTGTGTGTGTGTGTGTGTGTGTGTGTGTGTGTGTGTGTGTGTGTAATTTACTCTTAGAGATTAAGTTGATCAACACAGGTCTAAAACCAATATAAACAGATTTAAAGGAAATATGGGAAAAGAGAATAAACATAATAATATTAAAATTAATTCAATAATTAATTTCAACAAATATTTATTTAATATCTACTCTGGACCAAATTCTTGGAATGGGATGATATGGGAAATGCAAAAGTATTTGAAGCACAGTCCTCACCTTCAAGTTGTCAGTAGTTTAGTTAGAGAAACAGGGTACATACACAGAACCAGTTAAATCACAATACAAAGCTGTCACTATGTGAGAAGTTCCCCAATGGGCATTCCTGATATCATTATGGGGTCTCAGTAGAGAATATTTTCAATGAGAAGGAATGCTTGAGAAACCAGATGTTCATCCATCCAGGCATTGGGAAAGTTGTCTTTGACTTGTGTCCCCTAAGAAAGCCATTTAGTTTCCCTTCATTTGTCTGACCTTAAAAGGGTGTGGGGCTAAGTTGGGAAGGTAGTTCAAGCGTCTCTAATCTTTGACTTATGGATTGGACAGTTGGTAAAATACCTAAAGTAGTTGTAAGCATCAGCTCAAAAATAGCACAAGAAGGTTCTGAGTCTTGTTCTTCTCTTGTGTTGGAGATCTAAAAGAGGTGGACTACTTTTTGTTGTTCATCCTTCCTTCTCAAAGAGGACTAATGACATCAGGAAGGTGATGTCTTGACTGGGAGTGAATTGGATTTAAGTGAGGCAGAGCTGTGCAAAGTCACCAGCCTCACTCTCTCCTTCAGAGTCATCAGAGTCCAGCAGCAAGACATAGGTTAGGAAGACTGGTGATGGCCTCAGATGCAGTAGAGACCCTGATCTTTATAAGCTAAGGTCTTTCCCAGGTCTCAGTTTGTCTGAGGCAATGTGTGGAATGCTAATTCCTTAGCAAAGCAAGGGAAGAAACATTCCTCCATGGGGCTAAAAAGAGTGGGAACAGGTGAACAATGACTGAGTGTTTTAGTGAGTGGCTGGGAAGTTTTAGGGAGGTGTTGGTTCTCCTGAGTTGGGCAGGAGTTGTACTATGTCATCTATCATGAACAGTTAGTAGGAAGCAATTCTTTCTAGGCATGGTAGGTAGAGTTTAGAGGCTTTGGGCAAGGGGCATAGCAGCAGCAATCAGTCTATAAACCATTGAGTGCTGGGCCATGTACCGTCCTTGTCATGAATACACAGAAACCTTCACCATGCATAAGCAGACGGGTAACTGCCCATCATAAAGTAGTGATGGAAAGAGGAAGCACTGCAGTTCATAGTTTTATGCAGCCTAGTGTGGGAGGGAGGTTCTCTACCTCTTTTTCATAAAATAAATCAATTTAGGATCAGAATGGCTATAGTTGTCTAGGAAGCCAAGTGGAAGGAGAGGATTAGGGAAGAGAGTAAGAGAGCGCCCTTCTCTGATTGCATATACACTATTTGCATTTCCATTAGGGAGGAAAACTCATGTTATGGAGACCCGCCCTTCTCTGATTGCATATACACTATTTGCATTTCCATTAGGGAGGAAAACTCATGTTATGGAGACCCATCAACTATTTTAGAAAATACCTTTTTCCAGGGCATGCTTTGGCATCTGAGTGGTCTGAGAAATTTAATTCTATCTTGGAGTTGAGAAATAACAGAGTCAAAGACCTCTGGGGCATTTAACCAAGGTTATATTGAATGACTATTAAGAGGAAAGTAGGCCTTTTCTCATTTACAGATGGAAAATTGAAGCAGTGAGAGAGGAATGATTTGCCTAATTATAATAGGTGTAAATTACATGACATAAACAGCTGGGGAGGCCAAAATAAAAACAGTTGTAGAGCATCTTAAAGGTGAAGCTACCATCACTTTTAGGGTTCAATCTGTAGCTGCTACAGGGCTAGAAACCAAAATGGAATGGAATTTTATGTGGAAATCAGTGGGTAAGTACATGTGCACACACCTGGGCCATTTAAGTCTTTCATATCAATGACTGCTGGGCACATGCTTGTAGATCTGGATCTTCCTTCTTTCCTTCCTTGTTCCTTCCTTCCTTCCTTCCTTCCTTCCTTCCTTCCTTCCTTCCTTCCTTCATCTCTCCCTCCCTAAACTCTAATAGTTTAGGCTCTCTTCTTTTTTTCCTCTTATTTTATTTTTTTTTAATTAAATGTAAAAAGTTGACATTAGTTTTTTTTTTTAATTTGAGTTACAGATTCTTTCCCTCCCTCCCATCTTCCCTTCTTAAGAAGGCAAGCAATTTATATATATTATATATTATACATATCATACATATTATACATACACACAAAATATATTTACAGTTAGGATGGTCTGAATTGGAATCCTGCCTTAGACACTTACTAGCTGTGTGACTGTGGACAGATCATTTGACTTCTGTCTGCCTCAATTTCTTTGACTACAAATTGCAGATAAAAAAGTACCTGTCCAACAGGCTTGTTTTGAGGATCAAATGAGATTTTATACATATGTACATATATGTATATATATATATATATATATATATATATATATATATATATATATACATACACACACACATATATAGAACTTTATAAACCTTAAAAAGTACCATATAAATGTGTATATTATAAATATTTTTTATCCCTACACCCCTGAACACTTAGTCATTTTTGTTCTTTACTGATTCACTGTCAGTCCCAGAAAGCTTCTGTGATGATTCTGACCCTTCTCAGGTCTGCAAGAGGCTGAAGTTCCTTCTGAGTAATTCTGCGGCATCAGAGTGAGGGAGATTGGCAATGTGGTACTCTGACTGGAAAATGCCAAAGCACCACTTGCTTCAGACAGATATGCTGGTAGGGTTTGTGTGGGGACAGTAGTGTGGTGGTAATCATTCTACTCCTCAACAGCTTTAACTGTTAAAACTTGAATGTAAATTTGGCTTTGCTTGTAGGTAGGATGGGAGGGGGGATGGATGTCTTCCCAAGAATATTGGAGAGAGTCTTACTTTTCCTTTTGCTTTTTTTTTGAAGGGAGGAAGGTAGGGCAATTGGGGTTAGGTGACATGTCCAAGATCACACAGCTAGTTTTGTGTTGTATGAGGTGGGATTTGAACTCAGGTCCTCCTGATTCCAGGGCTGGTGCTCTACTCACTGTGCCACCTAGCGCCCCAACTTTTCCTTTTTCAATCTCTTTTCCCTCTCCACTTCACCTCTACCAAGTGGATTACCTTGCTGTTGATGCTTAAAATTGTTTTCACAGGGGACAAAAGACTTTAATTCTAATCATAAATATATGCAATTGGAAATATACCTGGTAAAGGTAGCATAGTTTCTGAAAGTCACTCATACTAGAATGTAAATGGCATATGAAGAGAACAGAATAGGTACTTAAAGGGATACCTAAGGGGCCAGATTGTCCCTGAAGGGAGAAAGTGATTCCCAAAAAGACCTGTGAAAAATAATCCTGACTTTGCTATTGTCATTCAGTCATTTTTTCAGTTGCATCTGACTCTCCATGACCCCATTTGGTGTTTTCTTGGCAAAGGTATTGGAGTGGTTTGGCATTTACTTCTCCAGCTCATTTTACAGATGAGGAAACTGAGGCAAAGAGAGCTAAGTGACTTGCGCAGGGTCACACAGCTAAGTGTCTGAGGCCAGATTTGAACTCAGGAGCATGAGTCTTTCTGACTCTATCCACTGTGCCACCTAACTGCCCAATCCTGAATTACTCAGTTGGTTTTTTCCCCCCAGTAAAAATAATAGACTGAACTGTTTGCTTGTTAATTGGGTGTGTCCTGCTGTCATACAGCCAGAACCTTCTTGCGATGAAAGGTGGATCAGGAACCAGGTTCTTCTACCTTTAACATGTCTTTTACTTTACTCTCTATGCTGTTGGTAAACAAATGATTTCTCAACTTATTGGAAAGCTTCAAATAGCTATAACTGGACTTGCACATATGACCAAATTGTTCTTTCCACTTCAGTTTTGGAGGGCTAACGACGGTGTTGAACTTTGAGGCCACCCAATTTGGGACATTTAATTCTGTTTCAGTACATGGATTCTAGGGCTCTCAAATGATGAATAGTAAGAACAGACTGCAGACTTAAATACACATTTAAAATGATTTTCTTCCCAGATACTCAATTGGTCTCACAGTCAATTCACATTGACTTCATTTACACATCCAATTATTTTAACAAGGTATAATGTGTCTGTTGCAGATAAGACCCACTGCCACAGTCACAGTCATCCTTCTTCAGCTTTGAAAATCATGCTACTGCATGCTCCTTTATGACCAGAGAAGGAAAATCCCTTTCCCATAGAATCTGCTCTGAGAGGTCCTAAGGGGAAAAAGCTCAGGTCCATTAAGCATTTTGAAGACTAAGTCCATTTAAAATGATTTCCTGTAATTACCTGCACAGGTAAGTGCCTGGATGCTTCCCTGGTAAAACCACATTGTTAATAGAGGTGGAGAGTATTGGGAGAAAATTAGAAAAGCTAATTACAGATTTTGTGCTGTGCTCCGGGTGATGGAGCTTTTTTACTTTTATTTGGAAGATGAAGAATTTTAAAGATTCGAAGATCTAAATTTGGCTCTGTGTTTGACCAATTACATGATACATCCCATTGTCCTATGGACATTCTGTTCTCACCTCTATGCCTGGACTTAATCCTATTCTCCTTGACTGGAAAGTTTTCCCTTCTACTTACCTGAAGCTCCACATCTCTAATCTCCCTTATCTTCCTTTATTAGCTTCTAGTCTCATGAATCTACTGCTCTGAATTTGCGTTACATTTGTCCTTCAATCCATACAGGTAAAGAAGCAATTATATGCAGGCTGGAATTGTCTGATGTATGTTATCCTAGTCTCTCTGACAAGATTGCAAGCTCCTTTGTGGAGGGGGTTGTGTGTAATACTTCTTTTGTATCCCTAAAGTGCCCATGACAGGTGCTTATTCAGTAAATAATTGCTTAACAACCTCTCCTTTGAAGTTAATACCATCCAATATAGCCCTCTCTCCTGATCCTTGGTACTCCAACCTACCAGCCTCCTGCCCATTCTCATCTTTTTTTCTATGATTGTTGGCACCTGGCTCTCATCTTACTCTGCCATTAGCACAGAAGAATTTGGCATTCACATTGATGGACCTTCTAAGCACACTATTATCTGAACCAAAAACATAACAATGAATAAAATCTTAAATAAAACACTTAACTTTTAACAAGATAGATCCAAAGAAATTAGCAATGAAAAAATAAAGAAAAAATGCATTTATTCTGTGTCTCCAGTATGTATAAAGCTCTTGTCTTCCCTCCCTTCCTTCCTTCCTCCCTTTCTTCCTTCCTTCCTTTCTTCCTTCCTTCCTTCCTTCCTTCCTTCCTTCCTCCCTTTCTTCCTTCCTTCCTTCCACATATTTATAATCATGTATATATGATTCTGGTTCTGCTGATTTGATCTTGTATCAGGTAGGTTGCCCTATTCATTTATATTCAAACTCTAATAGTTTAGGCTCTCTTCTTTTTTTTCCT
>CM053580.1:285550151-285566658 GCA_028627135.1 Pseudochirops cupreus | reverse complement strand
GTATGTATTGATGTGCATATGTATTTATTTACACATATGTATATATGGATATGTGTGTATGTGTGTATATAAACATAAATAAGTAGAGGTCTATAACACATGGCATATGTAGATATAGTCATACAAATATATAGTGAGATATGTATATACATCTACATGCATAAATGCACATATACACATGTACACATAGACAATGTGTATGTACATACATCTGCATTTGTATATATACGTGTACACATGTATATCTATATACACATATACACATATGTATATGTGAATACACATAGATATCCTTCTTTTGTGTGAGTGTGTATATATATGTGTATGAGTAATGTGTATCTCTATGTCTGTCTGTCTGTCTGTTTATCTCTATCTCTCTATAGAGGGAGCATGGTCTACATTACCAAGTGCTGTATAGAAGTCAGGAGGGTGAAGGATGGAAAAGCGTATTTGATATCAAGAGCGCCATTAAAGAATTTTGAGAAAAAAATGGTTCAGTTGAGTGGTGGGGATGAAAGATTTTGTCAGTGGTGAGGAAGAAGAAGCAGTGAGGTTGGACCATTCTAACTCTCAGTTCAGTTGTGGCAGGATGGAGGGAAGATGTCAGAAGCAGCATGGCACAGTGGAAAGAGCAATGGTTTTGGACCTCCATGATTTGGACAAGTTAGTTAACTGCTTTGAGCTTCAAGATCTTCATCTGTCAAAGGAAGGTGTTAGACTAGATGACCTCTACTGTTCCTTCCTCTTCTAAATCTACGTCCAATATATCTGAACATGTGTCAAGGTTAATGGGAAGTTTAGGATTAGAGTAAATTACAAGACTATGGGCAGAGAGGAAAGAGGAAAGATGAGAGTGTCCTCCCTTTGTCAGTTCATTTATGTTACCTTCCAGTTTCCCTCCAACAGTTTATGCAGTAGCCCTATGATTTGGATCTCTCCATATAGGGATGGGATAGTAAATGTTTAGCAATTGTCTCTCCAAAAATTCATGCTGCACTTTTAAATTTAATCCATATTATTAACATTTTTCTATCACTTTCTTAAGTCTAGACAATCAACACAACAATAAATCAAGCCCTGATTTGTAGAGATTGCTAATTCCTGACTTGTAAATGCTCACACTGAAAATTTTACAACTGACTCTTGTGCACCTGTATGAACTGGTTCTATATTGTTTCTTCCCTTGGGATCCTGATCTCTGTTTTACTACAAGAAACAACAATCAGATAAACAAATCTCTATTAATATGTTAGTTAGCTTTTCTGTCCTTTTAAATAGCCTAGTGCTTTAAAGCAGGGAAAATGCTCATAGGATAATAGTTACCCAACTCCAGTGGAATGGGTTTGATGGTTAGTTATCATGACGTGTTAGTGGATGTTATTTTTGGTCATCTGCTATCTTTAGTGTCTGAAGTCATATCACACAGCCAACCAATTGTTCTACCAAAGCGTAAGGTCAACTGTGGTAGAAATGGAGATAGCTCAAGTCCAAGTACTTTCTTCATAAAGATGTCATTCTTGAGTCCTCCTCCCCATCTTCGAAATTTATTTACCTTGTATTTATCCTCTTTTTATATAGTCTGTATCTGTGTACTTGTTGTCTTGGTGATAGAATGTAAATGTCTTGAGAGTACAAATTGTTTTATTCTTTGTATCTTCAGTGCTTGGCATACAGTTAGTATTTAATAACTGCTTTTTGACTGATGTGAACTTCTTCCTACTAAAAGCAGAAACTCAAGTACCACCTCCTACATGAAGTCTTCTCTGATGTAACCCCCAATTTCAGTCAGTAATGACCCTTTCCTCCAAAAGACCTCATATACCTCTTAATATCTCTCTTATACACTTATGCATTATGTTGTATAATAATTATTTATGTAGACTTTGGGTCCCTCTGCTAGATTGTGTATTACACATGTGTATTTTCTCTAGACTTTGGGTCTTCCATAGAACTGAAAACAGGACTCTACAAGTAAATGGCATTTAATAAATATTGGTTGAAGTGATTCGTTAGGTTGTGGGTAGTTTATCCAACCAGTCTGGATCACTTCTTGACTATAATGTCAAGGTCTGTTCTTCCCTAAAGGGAAATTACACTTTTCCTTGGCTCTTTTCACCAGGGGAAGGCTATAAGGGAGCTAGATGACAGGAATACATCAAACTCTATTAGTCACCCTGTAAATGTTCAGTATATTTATTTATTATGAGTTATTC
The DNA here is from genome assembly GCA_028627135.1 of Pseudochirops cupreus. Classification (NCBI taxonomy): domain Eukaryota; kingdom Metazoa; phylum Chordata; class Mammalia; order Diprotodontia; family Pseudocheiridae; genus Pseudochirops; species Pseudochirops cupreus. The sequence continues at coordinate 285,564,445 of CM053580.1, read as the reverse complement.
ATAAAACTGGATGCCATAATTTAATACCACCTGCAATGACTCCTGAAAGTGGCAATATTTTAGTGTTCCTCCCTAAATAACTGACCTGCTCAGACAGAGCTCAGAATCAAATATAACTGCACTTTGACAGAAGTACATTCATCTTCATCTCAAAGCCAGCAATCTTGAACATTTGGGAGAGCAAAAGAGATCTGCTTTGAAGGAAATCGATTAAAACTATCTGAAATCTTAAAACCTTTCAAGTGATGTTTGACATGGATACTTAGATGGCTAGAAATCCCAGTTAATGTCTCTATTTATAGTATGAATGTGATTCCTGTCAGTATTCAACATTTCCTATACAGTCAGTCTTCACTCTTCTCGATTGCTCTGTAGCTTTTCATCCAATTGGCTACCCTCTCCTCCTGGGCATTCTGTTAACCCAAGGCTTCTGTGATTCTGCTCCTTCCTCATTCTCTTTCTCTCTGATTGTTTCTTGTTAGTCTCTTTGCTGGGTCATCATTCATCTCCTACCCCACTTTAAGTCACTGAACAGCAATGATGAGAAAGGGACATTTCCATTCTTAACACCTACTTCCTGAGTTCATGAATTCCTGGGTTCCTGAGCTGGTGTAGCTACTCAAAAACAGGTGCTTTCTGAAACTATAACACTTTCCAGAGGAGAAGAGGATCACAGGTAGTATCATCCTGAATCTAAAGGAATTAGTGCAAAACAACTCTGAGGTACCACATCTCACTGGCCAGACTCACTAAGATGACCAAACAGCAAAATGATAAATGCTGGAGAGGATGTGAAAAAACCGGAACACTAATGCAATGTTGGTGGAGTTGCAAACTGATCCAGCCATTCTGGGGAACAATCTGGAACTATGTCCAAAGGGCTATAAATAAATGCATACCCTTTGACCCATAAATACCACTTCTAGGGTTATATCCCAAAGAGATCAGAGAAGTGGGAAGAGGACCCATATGTACAAAAATATTTATAGTGGCCCTTTTTGTGGTGGCAAAAAATTGGAAAACAAGGGGATGCCCATCAATTGGGGAATAGCTGAAGAAGTTGTGATATATGAATGTAATGGAATACTACTGTACTATAAGAAATGAGGAGCAGACAGATTTCACAATAACCTGGAGAAACTTATATAAACTGATGCTGAGCGAGAAGAGTAGAACCAGGAGAAATTTGTACACAATCACAGACACAACATATGTGTGATGACTAACTTCAATAGACTGGGCTCCTCTCAGCAATACAAGGTTATAGGACAACTCCAAAAGACTCATGATTGGAGGAGATATCCACATCCAGAGAAGGAGAAGCGGAGTTTCAGTGCAGATTGAAACAAACTACTTGCTCTGTTTCTTTTTCTTGTCTTGTTTTGTTTCCTCTCTCCCACTGATCATTCCATCAGTTACAATCCTTCTTTACAACCTGACTGATGATCAATGGAAAGATATTTATAGATCCTGTATCTGAGTGCAAGCTGCCATGATGGGGAGGAGAGGAGAAGGAAGGGAAGAAAATCTGAAACTCAATGGACTGTGGAACTGAATGTTGTAAACTAAAAGTAAATAAATCCCTAGGACCCCCCCCCAAAAAATAAAGGAATTAGTGAAGCATAGTTGGACAGCTAGAAGATGTGAATTTTCTAAACTGCTCAGAAAGCTTCCTTTATCATCATGGAAGCTGCCTGGCTACCATGTGCCAGCAACCTTTTCATCCTAGAAGATCCTTACATCCCTGTACCTCTTTCCTCTGACTGCACAGTCAGTTAGTTACAAACATTTATTAAATACCTGCTGTGTACCAGGCATTGGGCTAACAGTTGGGAAGGCAAAAGGGGCAAATGACAGTGATGGTCATCTTTTCCTAGAACTTTCATTTTAAGGAAGGGCCCCCAAGTCAGCCATGTTCACTCCTTTATTCCTCTTAGGGCCCTATTCTTGACCTTCTGGCCTTTATTTCTCTATCACACCCTGACCTAGGTACCACTGCATCCTTTTATATGTTGTCTTCCCCCTTACGTCTTATCCGTTCTCTGTTCCTTGAGGGTAGGGGCTATTTTCCTTTTTGCTTCTATTTGCATCCACAGTGCTTGGTACATTAGTAAGCACTTAATAATCACTTGTTGATCTAACCCTGTGATAAACACACTCATGTGAGAAACTTATTTGGAACTTATAACCATTTTTGCTGAGGAAGTAATAAAGAATATTGGTTTAAAATTTTTTTTCTTGACTGCATCTGGATATATAGTGAGAAATATGGTCAAAATAATGACTTTGCTCTTAATGATAAGCCTAATGGTTTCTTTGATGCATCAAGGATCCAGGGATCTGATTAGGAGTCCTCTCTTACCATTTAATTTAATAAGCTGCTGTGGTCAAAACCATCCTCCTGGTGGTGAGCATCTCAGAATTTTACTAACTAGTGCCCTTGCTCAAAGGACTAGGCCCAGAATCTGATTCAAGGTCTTCCTGGTTGGTAGCCTCTATCAGAACTCCCACTCTACTGTGATTTCAGGGACATCCAGCTTGCCACTATGCCAAGATGCAGAGTTAGATGAGGACTTCAATGGACACAAATGAACAAGTCTAATGTATGCAGGGTGTAAAAAAAAGAACTGATTTGGGAGTCAGGGAGCATGTGCTCAAATCCCAACTCTACTACTTACTATCTGTGTGACCTTGGGGCAGTGGTTTTGCTTACTTAGATCTCAATACCCTTGTTATTAAAATATTTAATATTTAAATTCAAATTAATATTCAAACTATATTATTAAACTATTTTTAAAAATTGTTAAACTAGATGCCTTTTAATGACTTCTCATATCTGAATCTATGCATGGCTATGTTTAGGTTGAATAGATAGATGTTATGTTGTATGAATTGAAGAGCACTGCAAGCTAACAAGTCCTAGGACATAAATAGATCTTCCTAGTTGAGCCTCATCTCTGAGCCTTTCCAGTTCAAACTTGACTCACTCCTAGGGTTGAGAACATTTAAGGCTGTTGTTAAAATGCCAATGTGACCTAGGAGGTGAGAATCATTAAGCCACCTATTAATACCTTAGCTCAAATTAAATGATCAAATTGGAGAGGCAATGTGCTTACAGAAGAAGCATCTTCTTCAAGGGAAGTAGTTCAGAAAAGTATTGCAGCATATGAACTTCCTGGAGTCTAGATCTGTTTGGTGGACTATCTGCTTACCTCTAATGTTTTTCTGGACCTGTTTCAGTTCTGATCTAAGTCTTTAGGACAGACTCAGAGATTTCTGGAAAGTCAAAGTTTGTCATTACCCCTTCCCCTCCAAGAAAAAACAAAACAACAACAAAAATACTTCATACCAAATCTTTTGATGATACAAAATAATGTCATAATAAAGTATGATAGTATGGAAATAGCATTCAATTTGGACTTAAAAAAACTTCTGTTCAAATGCTAACTCTACTACTTATTAGTTATGTAACTTCAAACAAGTCCCTCAATCCCTTTTATGTGGGAGACCTCTGGGACCCATTTTCTTCATCTGTAAAATGAGATACTTTGAGATTCATCTATATCAGGAATTTTTAATTTGTGGTTCACAGATCTCTAGATTTCAGGAGACTGATGAACTTGGGTGGCAAAAAAATCCATCTTGACAAATCTCTGACTGCAATGTAGCATTTCCTTCAATTATGAATTTTAAAAATTATTATTATCCTGAGCAGGGATTCTCCAGACACACCTGATTTCACCAGATTGCCAAAGGGGCCCATGACAGCAAAAAAAGATAGCAAAGCCTTGGCCTAGATGATCCCTGAGATCCTTTCTAGCTCTAAAGACCTGTGATTCTGTACTTCGGTATGCAATCAATTGCATATTCTTGATGATTCCGTACAATTTGCTCTGGAAGCTCCACTTTCCTGGTGTTCCCAAATTAGTTATAGTTCTAGCATCTAGATTGAGAAAATGATTAATTCTGTCTTTTCCTTTTATAATCCAAAAAGCTCTGGAATGACATTTCCACCATCTGAGAAGGTATAATTTACTAGCTAGAATTTGCTAAGTATTTAACTTAAGCCCAGAACTTTGTTAGGTTCCCTTAGAGCAGTGGTTCTCAACCTTCCTAATGCTGTGACCCTTTAATACGGTTCCTCATGTTGTGGTGACCCCCAACCATAAAATTATTTTCGTTGCTACTTCATAACTGTAATTTTGCTACTGTTATGAATCTATCTGATATGCAGGATGTATTTTCATTGTTACAAATTGAACATAACCCACAGGTTGAGAACCGCTGCCTTAGAGATATTTTCAGTATCCTGGAATCATATGGGACTGGGAGAAAGGAGAGAAACAAGAAAATGTGTGCCACTGTGGAGGATTCCACCCCATCTCCTATCAATTCAGGGGTAGTTCCAAGGGACAAACCAGGGCCTGCAATTTCATAAGGGGTGTTTAGGACATAGCTTGGAAGTAACTGGAGGGTTAGTATGTGTCAACTGATGGATTAGAATAGCTTGGGAACTGTGAGTAGGGCAAATTGAAAGAAATAGCTACAGTTGAGATGAAATTGGTGGCTAGTGTCAGGGAATGTATTTATGGGAGATTGGACAGTGAAAATCAGATCAGGCAAGTGAGTAGAACTTGTGCATTCACTCATGTGGGATCTGGAAGTAACTAGAAAAGGTGTTTGGAGTGAGAGTACTTGCAATGGTGGTATGTTCAATATTGGCTTTAGAGAGTGAGTCAGTATGACTGTGACTTAGCTGCTTATGGGGAGCAAGACAAGGAACTTAACATATGCCCTGAAAATGTGAATGTATGAGTACAGGACCAGGAAGTTCCCAGTGGCATGGGACTTGTTATGGAGCTTCTTCCACTAATAAGTATTATAATATATGTTAAAGGGTTAGGGCTGGTGACTAGTACAGATGGAGCAGTGATAGACTGCAAGATCAGATTCTGTCCAGTCCAATGTATCTGAATTGTGGACATATGAACTCTTGTTGGCTTCTTTTGGAAGAAGAATGAATGCCTGAAGATGAGAAGCACAATGGGGGCAGTGGGAATAATGACAGGAAGTACGTCACATGGCTCAATATGTGGAAGAACTTCCTAACAATTAGAGCTGCCCAAGAGTGGAATGGATTCACTTGTTGAATGGTGAGTTCTCCAATGGAAGCATTTAGATGGAGACTAGGTAAGCATATGTTAGAGATATGATACAGGGAATTCTGGTATGAGGTAGGAACTTAACCTAGAGGAACTGGTCGTGTTTAGTGAGGAAAAGAGAAGACACAGGAAGGATGTGATAGCTGTGTTAAAAAAGATTGACAATGATTATATCAGTCCAGGAAGGTTTAATGAAAATACTAGGACTTGACCTAGGTCAGAGGTTCCCAAACTTATTTGTTCTACCTCCTCCTTTAAAAAAAAATTACTCAGCACCTCCCTGGAAATCTATTTTATTTAAACCTCTCACTTTTTAAAATTTTGTGCCAATAAGATAAGATGGAAGGGCATAGCTTCCAAAAATAAGCTTCCAAATTCTGTACAATTACAGAATCTTTTGTTCAGTTTTGGGTTCCACATTTTAGGAAGCTGCAGTTTCTTAGAGCAGGAAGAACACAATGGTAAAGGCCTTTCCTTGAGGTCACATGAAGATTGGTTGGTTAAAACATTAGGAGCAAACAGGACTGACCTCGGAGGGCTGAACCTGTGTACAATGGAGCTGAGTTTGAATCCCAGCTTTATCACTTACTGGAACCTTAAGCAAGTCACTTACCTTCTCTGGGTCTCAATTTTCTCCTCTTTAAAATAAGGGGGTTGGACTAGATGACTTCTAAGGTCCCTTCCAGCTTTAGATTTATGATCATCCTATAAACTAGGAATATTTAGCTTAGAGCAGAGAAATCTTTGGGGTGGGGATGGGGAGGGAACAATATAGCTCTTTGACTGTATTTAAAGGGTTGTCATGTGGATGAAGGATTAGTCATCTCTGCTTGGGCCCAGAAGGTAGAACTAACACTAGTGGTTGGAAACTTCAAAGAGTCAGATTTAGGCTTGATACATGGAAAAACTTCCTAATAACTAGGGCTGTCAAAAAGTGGAATGCCCTCAGGAGGTAGTGGGTTTTCCTTTATGGAAAGTCTCCAAGCAATAATTGAATGACTACTTGGGAATGATGTAAAGAGATTCATTTTGGGGTACAGGTTGCACAAGATGGTTACTAAGTTCCCCATATACTCTAATTTCTCTGAATCTATAATTATTATTCTTTTGGCAACAGCTATCATCTTTTGCTTAATTCATAGAGAGGTTTGCGGGTGTTGGTAAAGTCCCAGAGATAAGGCATATCTATTAGTCTGTATAGTTACCTAATCACTCTAGGGGCAGGAGTGATTAAACCAATTGACCCTAAGGCTTCTATTATCTTAAAATAAATAATTATATAACGAGGACCTTCCATTCAGGTGTGATACACCATGACTGAAGGCAGCTTTCTTCCCTGGCTGCTACCTAAATTAGAACTCCATTTCCCACTTTGATTACCAAGAAGTTTGGCCAGCAAGCAGTTTTGGGTAGAACTTGAGAAGGCCGTATGCTATATGAATGTGTGCATTTCAAGCCTTAGTGCTTTGAAATGGAGTTACATTTACCCCTTAATACTCTTTCTTAAATCATCCTTAATAAAAAATGTGATTGGTTCAATTATCTTAATTTTCTTCTAGTCTATTTGGGTAATGGAGACTGCAGTATACCTGGAGCTGCCTCTTTGGGAGACTTGATCCTTGAAAAGAACCTTATCATTCAGATCAAATGTATAAAGTAAAAATGGATCCTGAAATGACCCTTGGTATAATTACTTGTAGTACTATGATTCAAGTCAAATTAGAAATACTAATAAAATGCATAGTTGTTATCCAATGATTCATCAATTGAATCAAATGGTGATAAAGCATGAAAGCAGTTTCTAAGTGTGGTATGTTCTATGTATGCAAACATAACAAGGACAATTAGTCCTCCTCCTCCTCCTCCTCCTCCTCCTCCTCCTCCTCCATATTGATTTGCAGCTGAAATCTCTTAGATGTGTTTTCTTCCCCTATTAAAGTGTGGTCTCCACGGGAACAAGGACTGTTTTACCTTTCTGTTTGTATCTCTGGTGCTTAGCACAGTGTTTGTGCATGATAAATCCTTAATAAATGTCTTCTCATTTATTCATTCATATATAATAAAATCTTACATTTTATTATTTTGTAATAATAAAATTAGCATTTTATACTTTGGTCCAAAGTGTAGTCTCATCTATTATTTCATATATTTGTCATGGCTTCTACAGAAGTCCTATTTCAGCACTTCATCATGGCATGGAGGTAAATATTGATAGACTTTTTCAAAGTTTATGTCAACAGAGCTCAAGATCTGGCAGGTTGTATCAAGCAAATAAGATTGTTAGTATGGTGCCAACAATAGACTGTCTCCTGCCCTATATCCGGGCTAAGTATTGAGAGGTCTACCACCAGCAGGGTAGACATTTGGGGATGAATTGTTTGGCCATGTCAGTCTATCAAAGAAAAATTACAATAAGAGTAGCAGAGCCATGGGAGTGGGGTGGGAAGATAGGGTGAAGAAAAACACAGATTTTCAACCATTTGTACCTGAGTTTAATTTTTGGTACTCTTGATGTGAGATCTTTGTTCAATAATCAAACAATTGACAGGCTACTGGGTACCAAGTTTTTGAAAGGATATTGATTAACTTGAAAACTTCAAAAGGAGATTGACCAGGACAATGAAGGATCTTGAGTTCATGCTGTAAAAGGATCGATTGAAAGTGCTAGTGGTATGACCTGGAATCAGGGAGATGAGTTCAAATGTGCCTTAAGATATTTCCTAGCTGTATGATCTTGGGCAAATTACTTAATGTCTATTTGCCTCAATTTCCTCAAATGTAAAGTGGGACTAATAATAGCACCTACCTCCCAGGGTTGCTATGAGGATCCAAAGAGATAATATTTATAAAGCCTCTAGCACAGTGTCCAACATGCAGTAAGTGCTGTATAAATGTTATTGTTGTTATTATTTGGCTTAGAACAAACTTGAGACAATTCTTTAAGTGTTTAAAGAGCTGCCAAATGGAAGATGGGTTAGAATTGTACTATTTGCTCCCAGAGAACAGAACAATGGGTAGAAGTTAAAAAGAAACAGGTTTGATATAGAAATGTATAACTGAAAATTAAAGCTATCTATAAACAGAATAGAATATTTCTAGAGATAGTGGGCTTTCTGTCACTAAAAGTCCTGTACTAAGTATGAACATCTACTTTTTGAGGACATTGTAAAAGTCATTTCTGATATGAGATATAGATTGGACTAGATGACCACTGAGGTCCCTTGCAACTCAATCACTCTGTGATTCTATGATTCTTGACTAATTGAACCAAATTAACATGAATATTTTTCCCTATAAAAGAAACCAGAAGGAACAAACAAATTTCAGCTAAATAACTGGCATTTATATAGAACTTTAAGGGTTGAAAAGCACTTTACAATTGGTATTTCATTTGATCCTCCCAATGACCCTGGGGAGTAGATGCTATTATTATCTACATTTTAAAGTTGGGAAACTGAGGCTGACAGAGGTTAAGTGATTTTCTCAGCATCACATACCTAGTTAGTGTATGAGGCTGGATTTGCCTTCAGGTCCTGCACTCTAATCTACTGTGCCTGCTTGATGTATAAATGAAAAAAGGGCTCACCTTCCTTGGAAAGAAAAATAAAAGAATAGGTAAATTCTATTTAATCTTGTACCTAAGGATCTATATAATTTTAAGGTACACTTGCTTACCTCACCTTGCAATGCTCATGATGATCAAAAGCAAGAGAAGTGTCATAAAGCTTATCACAGCTGATGTGTCAACAGCCATGGTCAAGGATAAAGAAGCAGAGACATTCTACAAAAATACCACAAACAAACAAACAAAAAACCAAACAAATGCTGAATCAACATGTTCCTTAATGCTTACTGACTTCAAGGCAAAAGAGGATAGGGGAGGAGAATGAAAATATTATGGAAAATGTAGTTTGCTCTTAAGGAACTAAAGTCACCAAAGGCTTTTATCATGGATTACTGAGAAGTTGCATGCATATGTGGTATGTGTACTTTGTACTAGAAGGTCCTGGGCATCTTGGTAAACACTGAACAACATCACAAAAATGAAATTAACTATAACTTGACAAACAGCAAATAGCTGGTTGTCAGTGTGGGAATAATTTAGGAATCACCTGTCTTTTTGCAGTTCAACCATTGACTAGTATGAAAAAAGGAACACACAGGGCACATTCATGCCAGAGGCAGCATAATTTTGAAGGTATAAAAGAGTCAATATCCAAGATATCCAAAAGAGATGATAACGAATATTTGGGAAAAATCATAGACCACGTTATTACCAAAAAAATAAGGCCATCAAGAGGACATCAATAACTACTGACCCATATACTTCCATTCTCATTTCTGTAATATCTTTATGGCAATTATTTACTGTGTACTGGGAATGGGAATTCGAAGATCTTTTCTGCCCCTTAATAGACCTAGGGGGGAAGTTTGAAGACCTCCCCTGCTTTGAAAGTAAACCTTGCCCCCTAATAAGCTAAATATAGTCACATGGAACCTGTGGTGGGAGGAGTTTTGCTGAAGGGAAACAGAGCCCACAGGAAGCTCATAGTGAGAGCTAGCCAGACTCTGGGGGTGGAGGAGGGGGGGAGGACACTCATTAAGGAGATAGAGAGGTTTGTGAGTAAATATTGATTTTGTATAGGCTTGTGGGAAGGCTAAAGGATAGCATGACTCTCAGTGCTACTATGGCTTTTGAATATCTTTGGTACTATGATGGAATCGGCTTACTGGTTTTGGGATTTGGTTTTCTGGAGTCTCAATAAATGTTTCAGTTCTGTTTTCTACCTGGAGAATCTGGTATATTTTGGAATTGAATGTCATGTGATACTTACAGTCACAGTCTTTATGGTGATCATGGGTGCTGTAAATATTGCGTTCACACTATAGTATGTCAAGTGTATCCTTGACAGAAAACATGAGAAAGGAAAAGATAGGCTTTTGTAAATGATTTTCTACAGCAAACCATATCTTTAGAGCCAGGCAATTGATAAAAATAAACAAAGAATACAAAATCCCACTGTGTTTGTTAGTTAATAATAGCAATAAAATAAAAATTTTATTCAGTAGAGAAAAATTCAGCCTGAAAGGTACTCCTCCAAGAACAAATTTCTCATGTTTATGTTAATTCCTTGTTAAATGTAACAACAGAGATCCTTCAATGATTCCTTCTGATGATCACTATCAGGCAAAGTATGGAGCAAGGAGGCTTATGCCTACTGAAGATGTTTGCTACTACATGGAAAAGGCCCAGGGGAGCTCAAATGGAAGAGGGCTTCCATATAGATAATGACATCTCCCAGATGCTCCTGTTTGTTAATAGCATGGTGCCAATTGTATCAAGGTCCCAGAGACTAGGGAGCCTCCTCAGGTGATCCATGACCACCCAGAAAAGTTCAGTCTAAAATAACACATTTTTTGGACTACTTTCTTTTTTTATTTAGTATTTTGTTTTTCCCCAGTCACATGTAAAAACAATTTTTAACATTTGTTTTAAAAATTATGAGTTCCAAATCCTCTCCTTTCCTCCTTTTTCCATTGAGAAGGCAAGCAATTAGATATAGGTTATATATGTGTAGTCAGGCAAAACATATCCATATAAAATAATACATTTATATATACTTTAATATTTGCAAAGAGTTTTCTTTACAAAAACCTATCAGATATTATCAGTCTCACTTTACAGATGAGGAAACTGAGACTGAAGGATCAGATGTCTTGCTATGATCACATAGTCAGTGCAGCACCCCCCTCTAGGATCCCTCATCAGCTCCTGTCAGCTTCAGTGGGCTGAGTTTCCTGTAGAACACCTGACTACTTTCCCCCTAAGGGTTGAGAGGATGTCTAGTAGTATCATTAAAAATTCCTCAGCCAGTGTATTTCCCAATATCAGTCAAGAAGAAATCTAGTAAGTTCCAGAAAAGGGTGTTTGCAGAGGGAGTATACAAAGTATATAGTAGTTGCAAAACATTTCTCCCAAATTAGGAGCACACTCACCCTCTGCACTCACAAGGTCCCTGGGGAGTATAGGCTGAAACATAAAGTGCAATCTTTATAAGGCACATGTGGAGAGAATACACATGACCAAGGATTATCTCCTGAATCTTGGTCCTAGAAGTTTGTTTTTTTCTTTTCTCTCTTTGTAGAGTTCTCATGAGGCCCCCTCCCCCCGGCCCCCACCCCCCTACCCCTTGAGTGCAGCTCTCTATTGGTCTCCAAGGATTGTATTTTTCTAAACACCTAGAGCTGCTGTTGTCTTTGGAGGGCTGTCTTTACATCTCAGTCTGCAGGGACTTCCTCTGTCACTAGCTACTACTGCTCCAGCAGATTATGCTACTAAGGAGGATTGCCAGTGGACTCTGATGATTCTGATGAATCTGCCAGTGTGAATGGGACCTTGGATGGATCCCAGGACCTCCCAAACATCCTGGCTCCCTGGATACTCCCATCTTAGGATACTAATTCATCTAAAACAGGGAAGAATAAACAGAACAGAAACAAAGACTTCATGTATTCAGGGCCATATGGCAGCTACATGTGGGGGAAAGCAGCCATTTTCCCTTCTACAGGTAGCACACATCTCTTCACTTGAAAATTGCTAAGGAAGAGGCTTAGAGATCATTTATTGATATGTTTTGTCTGAAATTCTGTCTGGCTCAGCATCTTTGGAGTTATCCACTATTTTCCTCTGAAGCCAATTAGAAAGCTTTTTATCATCATGTAATACCAGTCCCTTAATCGTTCATGGTTCAAAAGTGGTTTTGCAAAGTTCCAAAAGTAGGATTTGTAAGGTAAAGGATGTTTATGTGTACTTTATGTGACCCATGATGAAAGGGAAATATGAGCATGAGCATGCTGTAGGAACTGGGCTCTCATTGGCCTATCCCCACCCCTCCCTTACACCAGTAAATATCTGAGAAAGGATTTGCATCCAGGTCTCCTGACTCCAAGTCCAGTGTTCTATCCATTATTTCATGCTGCTTGATAAGTTGCATAATGCATTATCCCAGCAGCACATATATATTTGCTAAGCATCATAAATAGATGAGTTAGGTTCAGAATTGAAGAATACAGAAGAGAAGAAAGAGAGATGTTTAGATTACCTTTTAAAAATAGTATAATGCTTTAAATGATCCCAACCTGCTTCCTGACTAAAAAAAGGATATTTTTTTAAACACATCTCTGAAAAGTCAAAATTGTGGATGACTCAAAGGGCAATGATAATGTATGATGGTCTTAAATAGACTGCAGGGTATAAACAATGATGACTTGAATAAAAGAAGTGGCATAAAAAACATCATTTGGGAAATGTATGATTGGAAAGAGAGGTGAGCTAGTCATATAGCATAACTGAGGGGATAACAGAATCCTTCGTGTTTTTCTGGTTTTAGAGAAAGACTTAGGCCTCTTGTGCATTCGGTAGATTCTTTGGAGAATTAATGGGAATACACAGACAAGAAATGCTCAGGATGAGAAGATTAGGTTGGGTCATAATCTGCATTGATGGAAAGCATCTACATTAGCTTTCACTATGAGCAAAGGATTGTGCTAAACTCTGGAGATACAAAGACAAAAGTGAAATAACACATGCTCTCAAAGAACTTAATGTTGTTTTTTTTTTTAGGAAAATAGATGTTCATTTCTTTTTTTATATTTCTTAGGTTTTCTCCTATATCATTTCCTTTGCTCCTTCCCAGGGAACCATCCCTCATCAGAAATATTTTTTAAATAAAAAAAAAAACCATAAAGAGGAAAAAAAATCAGTGAAATAATGAAGACGTTGAAAAGGTCTGATGTTATATGCAATGTTCTACATTTGTGGACCCTGAACTCTTCAAAGTACCTGGAGGAGAGAAGAGGTGCCTTCTCATATCTCTTCTTGGGAGTCAAGTTTAGTCTTTAGTTACTCTTAGCATTCAGCTTTAATTGTTTAATGACTATTATTTCCAGTTACATTGCTATAGTCATTGTATATATCATTTACCTGGTTCTGTCCCCTTCACTTGGCATCAATTCACACAAGTCTTTCCATGTTTTCTATATTATTTGTGCTTATTATCACAGCACAGAAATTTACATTCCATTACATTCATGTGCCACAATTTGTTTAGACATTCCACAATTGAAGGGCATTTGCTTTGTTTCTAACTCTTTGCTACCATAAAAAGCATGGCTATAAATATTTTAGGGTCTTTCTGTTCCTCAATGATCTCCATATGGGGATATATACCTAACAGTAGAATTTCTGGATAGAGGGGTATAGACATATTAGCCACTTCATTTGCATAATTCTAAATTGCTTTCTAGAGTGCTTGTTCCATTGCACAATCTGCCTACAATGCATTAATTGACCTGTGAACATCAACTTCCCATCTTTAGTCATATTTGTGCCTTTGTTTGTATGAGGTTGTTTTGCTTTGCCGTTATCTAACTATTAATGAAATCATTCTTTCAGGAGCTTAAATTCTAATGGGTGACAATGTGTATATGTACATATACATAAACACACATACATCATATATACATGCATGCAAACATATATAAATTTGTATACACACTATGTACAAAATGACTACAAAAGGTGTCTCTAGCAGGCAAGGGCAGGGTGTTGGAGGTGGGGAAGGGAGACCCAGAAGGGTAGGCACTTTGACTCATTCAGAAGTATATTCCTTTTCAACTGAAAGTCATCCTAGCCCTCTTAAGAATTTTATCTCAACCCATGAGGATTTATTGTTATCAGGTACAAGCAGATGCTAAATTGTCGGTGATAACCTGAACATGGGTTTTTGACTTCTAGTCCAGTGTTCTGAATAGTCTGACGGTCTTATCATTGTCTAACTTAGATCCTTAGGGAGCAGAAATTAGGGCTCTGAGTATGTATAAAAGCCTTCTTCTCAAAATCTCATGGCCTTTTTTCATTCCTTTTCCTTACTGATATCTCTGCAGTGTTTGACTGTTGGCCACTCTCTCCTTGGGGATACTCCTTCCTGTCTCATTTTTTGTGCCTTCTCTCCTCTCTCTCTCTCTCTCTCTCTCTCTCTCTCTCTCTCTCTCTTTCTCTCTCTCTCTCTCTCTCCCTCTCTCTCTCTCTCTGTCTCTTTCTCTTTCTCTCTCTCTCTCTCTCTCTCTCTC
>CM053580.1:285521603-285550051 GCA_028627135.1 Pseudochirops cupreus | reverse complement strand
GCTCTCATGGTTTTAATGATCATCTCTACTCACTGGTACTCAGATCTCAATATCCAGCCCCACCATTCACATTAGTGAGGCATGTCCAAATGCCTAGTGACTGTTTTAAAATGGGTATCCCCCTAGGAGTCTCAAACTTATCTTGTCCAAAGCAGAATTCATGCCTTCCCCACCTCTTTCAGACATCCCTCTTCTGTTAGGATGTCATCATCCTCTTGATCCCCCAGGTGACATAATGTCATCCTTGTCTTTGTTTTCCTTCACTCCACATCCTTTGACAGATTTTGCTGTTTCTACTTGCACAGCATCTCCCAAACACATCTTCACTCAAATAATCAATGGTTTAATTTAGGCCTTTATCACATTTCACCTAGTCTCCTAGATGATCTCCCTACCTCAAATATCTCCCTACTGAAATCCAATATAGCTACCAAAGTGATTTAGTTATATAGTTTGTTACATAGTTACATACTAGTTAGTTACATAGTTAATTATGTAGCCACTCCCACCTCCCCACCTCCAAGCCTTCCCAATAAGTAAACATCAGGAACTCTTAAGTATAGGATCAAATTGTTATTTAGAAAGGCCAAGGCTGCCCACTGCACCCTGGGCCATCATCAGTCATCTTGACCATTGTCTTGCCGCTGGACTTTGATGACTCTGGAGTGGGACTGACAGCTCTGCCTTGGAAATCAGGGTATTAGCTTTGTGACGTCTTTGGTCCTCTTGAGGAAGGAGGGACCAACAGCAACAATAATAGGATTAACAACAAATTCTTCTGTTTGTCTTTTAAAGCTGTTCACACCCAAACTCCAACCTAGTCCTTTCTTGTGTTATTATGTATTATACTTCTCCACATACTCTTCAGTCCAGCCAAACTGGCCTATGTACTATAATATACTCTCATATGGGACATTCCATTTCCAGTGTCCTTGCAGCTATACATTCCTCGCCTGTAATGAGCTTCTACCTCACTTTCATCTCTTGTATCCTCTGGTTTCTTTCAAGGCTCACTTCAAGATGCTTTCTTTATTTCTTTTTTTTTTTTGAGGGGGAAAGGCAAGGCAGTTGGGGTTAAGTGACTTGCCCAAGGCCAGATAGCTAGTAAGTGTTAAGTGTCTGAGGTCAAATTTGAACTCACGTCCTCCTGACTCCAGGGCCTGTGTTCTATTCACTGTGCCACCTAGCTGCCCCTTCAAGGTGCTTTCTGTAGGTGGCTTTTCTTGATCCTTCAAGCTGCTAGTCCCTTCCCCCGGTTTACCTTGTATTTTTTTTTTTTTTGCTGTTTAGTTTATAAATCTCCCTTATACATGTGCATCTCTCAAGGACGGACATTGTTTTGCTTCCATCTTTTTATTGCCTGTGCCTGCCTGGCACATAGTATGTACTTAATAAATGCTTGTTGATTCAAATCATACCTTATTTCATTAAAAACATTTATAAAACTGATTAAAATTTCCAGGAACTCTATAGAAACATATTTAGAAAACAACACTAAAGCTACTATTAATCTCTATATCCATTAATTTTCCCTTTCATATAAATAGTGGATAAATGATCTTTTCTATAATTTTTCACTTCAATCTAATGAATTTTGCAACATGTAGTCAGAAGTTGGATAAGTTAATTTCTGACTCACTCTGGCCGTTGTTGGGCAGAACACAACAGGTGTTCAGCATTAACTGTACTCACTAATACCAGACTGCTTCCTTCACTCAGTTAATAACCTATTAGCTAAACTAATTCAAAAGTGTACTTTCTCTAAATTAAATTATAGCATTTCAGCTATTCAGCAGTTTTTTACTCTACCTTGCTGTCTCCTTACAGTCCCTATCCACGAATGCCTGGCTCAACCGTACACGATTAGAATATACTATACAACTGATGAGGTGCCTGAGCCTGTGTGCTTGGACCCTAATTTCAAAAGCATCTTTCTCTCTAGCCTTAGAGCATAATCTCTGCCCATCTCTCCTTATCCCCTGAATTATGTTTAGCAATCATTATAACTAGGCCCCAACCAAATGCTTATCTCCCTGGTACAATAGCAAGTGAGAACTCCACTGGATTATCTATACTAACTCCCTAGCTCATTATACACATCCTGTATTCTTCATTATGCATACCTTAGGCTAGAGATATATGTATACTCCTGTGTGGGATAGAAACCATTGCCAGATCTTCAAAATCACAG
This sequence comes from Pseudochirops cupreus, assembly GCA_028627135.1. NCBI lineage: Eukaryota > Metazoa > Chordata > Mammalia > Diprotodontia > Pseudocheiridae > Pseudochirops > Pseudochirops cupreus. The sequence continues at coordinate 285,547,860 of CM053580.1, read as the reverse complement.
TCTGAGTCTGAGATCAGAAAAAGGTCTTTATTCTTTCTCATGGTAAAGGGCACAACCCTCATTGCTCAAGGGATATCAGCCAAGGAGTGCAAATTGCAGAAGCTCACAGGCTTCTGTTATCCTAATCCTAACCTGGCCCACTTCCTTGCCTGGTATCACCATTGATGGGGTGAGGTGGGCTCACAATCTCAAACTAATCAGCACAAAGCAATTTCAATCCTTCATTACCATAATTATTCATGAATTAGTGTCCTATCAGAGGACAGTGTTTTCCAATCCCTCATTATGCACCAAATTTGGAGACAGCCAATGAGAGTTACAGTTGATAATCCTTTATTGTCATAATTATTCATTTGACCCTTCTACCTAATCAGAAGGAAACATCCTTCAATCCTTTACTTGTGCATATCTACACACCAAATTGGAGGGGAGCAACCAATGAGAAGGCTAATGTTGTTTCCTTTAAGTTTCATTACCTCATTCCTGGCCTGTGGAAGCTTAACCGTTTGTTATCTCTCACACTCCCAACATCCATCTTGTCAAACATGACATTGATGGGTGGCAGACTGGTCATTTCTTGGTCAACCCTGACTTAGTGACGTTTCAAGCCCAAAACCACACCTCCACATAGCCTCTCCTTGGGCTATTTCCCAGTGAATTCTAGGCAATACGCTTGAGTAGTAGATATTAAAAGGGCATGTTCCTTTAAGAATTGACCAATCCTTAACCACTCCCTAATCCCACCCTGACTCACCTAGTTAGCATATTTGGCACTATAGGTTATCCTATACAAACTTTAACTGTACCCCTTTGAGGTTGCAGGTTCCCTAAGAACTCTTGCCCACTGTATAGCATAATAATAAATCTTGCCACCTTGACTTAAAGAATGCTTGAGTCTGCAAATTCATTTCAGACAATTTTTTGGGAACTCTGATTGTTGGGGTTACTGGAGACTCTGAATCTCATCACAACCAGTAGCTTAACTTTCCATTTTAGCAGAAATACTATTTGCTTTTTGTATGATAGGCACTGGTCTTTTAAAACATTTACATGGAGAGAGAAGACAAAGATGCTTCAAAAGCTTTACCTGTGGAGGGAATATCCACATTGATGAAATTAAGGATGTACAAAAATGTATAAACATTTTATCCAATTCTTACTTCACAATATCAGTATAAAGAACACATTTTACCTCTTGTGAAGCTTACCTGTTTGCAAGTTCTTCCCCTACACTGCTATATGTCAGCTATTTGCAGAAGTGAGGCTGTCTCTCATTTTGCTGACTTAGCACAGTGCCCTTTGCAGTGTAGAAGCTCAATCAGTGCTTATAGGATTGGCTATGTGGAGAACCATTTTCACTTTCCTTAATTGTGTGTATGGCAAGACAATCAGCAGTCCAGATCTGTTATTCCCCAGACTTGCTACGGGAGCCTCCTGCATTTAGCTGTAATTAACAAACTTCATTCCTCACCAAGAACCCACCAAGAAATGACTTCTTTCTTCCTCATTTGTACTCACTAGTAGAAAATGCTCCCTAACTCTCCTCTCTAACCTGATCCTGCAGATTCTGAAACAGAAGAGACAAATCAAATAAGTTTATATTTGCTTTTGTATACAAAAGAATAGCTTTCTTCATGTGTTTTAGACTCTTGTAAGCAGGGCAGCCACCTAAGCCTAACTAAAGCAGTAGAGGAATTCAAAATCACTAGGAGACAATATTCTATATGAACTGAGGAAATCCCACCTGGTGCTTACAGCGCAATTAGGCTGTAGGCTTCTCTTGCTTTTCCTCAGCATTTCTACTTTCAAAAACTTTGTGACTGAAATAAACTTTGTATTAAAAATACCTCCAATGGGGCTCAGGAGCTTAAGGGCCTAATCATACAAATACATAAAACTCAGGCATTTAGTTAGCTCATGAACTTTAGGTCAGCCTCTGGATTTCTTTTATAGACTCTTCAGACATTATCATTGTTCCTAGGCACTTGACAAGGGCCCTAATGAACATATATTGCCCAATGTACAATGCCAAGGCTCTAACAATCTAAGGACTACATTCATTTCCTTTCATTTCAAGCTAAACCAGAACACTGTCATTTGAAAATAGGAAAATATTATGAAGCATTACAAACCAGATGGGGATTTTTTTTTTTTAGTGGAGTAGTGTTACAGAGTTATCTCAGAGTTACTGTAGTTAGCTGACATTAATTCCAACTGCATGGTACTGCCACTGCATTATATTTTAAATATCTAAACCTTCCTTAAGGCAATTCTTTACTTCTGATTCTCCCTTTGCCTACTCCTCACAACTCTGTCCCTGCACTTTCCTCCAAACCCCCTTCCTGTGGTGTTGTAACAGATATACAGTGACCACTTTCTGAGTGATTATTCTCCAGCCTTCTGCCATCCCCACAATGCTTTATGGGGCCTGAGGGCTTAGGAAGAAGCATCATTCTCCTCTTTCTCCCCAACCCACTCACTCCCAGGGAAGGGGGTGGGACTGGGAGCAATCTGGCTGTTATATCTCCCTGGCAGCTGGGAGTTGGGCTGATAAGTAACTCCCTGGAGCTCTGTATTCAAAAGAATTATCTCAATGGCCTAAATTCATAGCTTTTGTTCCTACCTAAATTGGATGTTTTTAACTTTACCCCTACTAGGTAGAATATTCTTAGACTGGAAGGAACAGCAGTCTTAATGCCTAATACTTATATAGAGACTGGAGGAGGAAATAATCTAGAACTAGTTAGAAGGAAAGCTATTATGTGGATTTAAATATGACATTTTGGGAGGTGTATTCATCCCTTCTTCCCCATTTAAAAAAGGGGGCAAAATATATGCATGTACATACATGTATACATATATGTGCATGTATAAAAATATACATGTATATACATTTATACATACATATCTATTTTGTTTAGTCATTTTCAGTCATGTCCAGCTTTTTGTGACCCCTTTTGGGGTTTTCTTCCAAAGATATTGGAATGGTTTGCCATATTCTTCTCCAACTCATTTTATAGAAGTGTCTGAGGCTGCATTTGAACTCAGGTCTTCCTGAACTCCAGGCCAGGCACTCAATCCACTGTGCCACCTAGCTGCCCCTAAACATACCTGTATGTATATCTAAATGTCATCACCATTTCCTAACATAGTATTCTTCCCCATCGAACCTTTCTTTCTTACAAAGAAAAATAGGCAAAGCCAACTGAAAAAGGAACCAAAACATGACAACACATATTATCTTCTACATAGGTCATCCTCACCTCTCTACTGAGAGGACAGCCATATACAGTGACCTTTTTGTACTTGCCTAAACCTCCCATAGCTCCAGCTCTCTTCACCCTTTTAAGTTAAAGTCTTTGCTTCTTAATTCACTGGGCCCTCACTGAAGCAAGGAAATCCTTTTACATTTGCATAATTGATTCACTGTCATACTCAACATAGTAACTATTCCAAACCCTTTCTTAATTTCTCAAGCCCCTCATGGTACTCTTCCCCCCATACTCTCAGTAGAAAACCTTGCCTCATACTTCACTCAAAAAAATGAAACCATTTGCTAAAAGCTCCCTCTTCTCCCTTCTTCCTCAGTTTATGTAATTCAGATATCTTACTCCCTCCTTTCATTTTTTTTTGGTGCTTTTTTTTTTGGAGGGGGGAGGGCAGGGCAATCGGGGTTAAGCAACTTGCCCAAGGTCACACAGCTAGTAAGTGTTAAGTGTCTGAAGTTGGATTTGAATTCAGGTCCTCCTGACTCCAGGGTGGGGCTCTATTCACTGTACCACCTAGCCACCCTCTACTGTCTCCTTTCTCCCTGTTAAAGCAAATCCCATTACATGTACAAGTGATCCCATTCCATCCTATCTTTGCCAGAATATTGCTCTTTCCATCATCTTCACCATCTTATTTTATTTCATTTCAATCTCTCTGTGTATACTGGCTACTTTTCTACATGTCTCATGTCTCAAAAAACCCTCCTCAGCCTCAAAAAACCCTCACTTGATCTCTCCGTCCCCTAGAGGTCTCATTCCATGTCTCTCCTCCCTTTTGTAGCTGAACTCCTTGAGAAGGCCTTATAAAACCAATGCCTCTACTTCCTTTCTTGTTACTCTCTTTTAAATTTCTCCATAGTCTGACTTCTGACCTCATCTGAAACCACCCTCTCCAAAGTTACCAAATAATATCTTAATTGCCAAGTCTAATGGCCTTTTCTCAGTCTTCATCTTTCTTGACCTTGACCTTGACCAGCCCTTGACACTTAATGATAGCTGTCTTCTCCTGGATACTCCTCTCTATTTTTGTGACATTTCTCTAGCCTGGTTCTCCTCCTACCTGTCTGACTACTCCATCTTAGTCTGCTTTGCAGGATCTTCCTTCAGGTCACACTTGTGAGCATTATAAAAATGAGTCTGATTCAACAGTCTTTTTGTGTTGGTTTAATTTACATAATTTTTCATGGGGTGTGCTGTTCTTGTGTTTCTACTTTGTTCTGTATCTCTTCATTAAAATCTTTCCATGTTTCCCTGAATTTCTCATATTTGTCATTTCTTATGGTACATTAGCATTCTATAAAGTATGTTCAACAGCTTTACATTAGATTATCACTCTTTTCCCTTTACAGCAGCAGTTCTCAACCTGTGGGTTGTGACCCCTTTCAAACAACCCTTTCACAGGGGTCACCTAAGAACATCAGAAAACACATATTTCCGATGGTCTTAGGAACGGAGACACCGTTCCTCTATCTGTCTCCAGGAGGGTCCGCCCACATGCAGATACGCCCACATACAAGTATTAAAGGGTCGTGGCATTAGGAAGGTTGAGAACCACTACCTTACAGTCTTATATATAAGACCTTTCTATCAATGACCTCCTTAGGGAGTATATGCCCAGTAGTGGGATGACTGGATCAAAAGGTACAATGGTATAGTTCTCAGATGACCAATGTCACTTTCTTGCAGAGTCCAAAATTGTTTTCCAGAATGGTCGAATGGCTACATAGCTCTGCCAACAGTGTATTAATGTCAGTTTTCCATTTCTTCTAACACTGGCTATTTCTTTTTGTGTGCTTTTGTTATCTTTGACAAATTAATAAGTGTGATCTTAGAGTTATTTTAATTTTCATTTCTCTCATTATTAGTTATTTGGAGCCTTTCCCCTATAGTTATTGATAGCATTTCTTCTTTTAAAAATGTTCATATTCTTTGAACAACCACTTCTCTATTGAAGAAGGACTTTTGCTTTTATATATTTATGCTATTTTCTTATATAGCTTGAATATCAGACTTTTCAGATGAGTTAATTTTTTTGGAGTTGATGGCTACCTATGCAGCATAATAGACTTAGAGCTAAAAGAAATACTCAGCACCATCTTGTTCAACTGCCCCATTTCATACATGAGGAAGTTCAGACTTAAATATGACTTATCTGAGTTCATGGCACAAGTTCATATCAAAGGTGGGACTCCTCAGAGCCCTGATCTCTTGCGTTTAATCACTTTTAATCACTATGTCATCTTCTTCTTGCTCCTAATTATTTTCCCCACTGACTGTTTAGATTTCACTCATCTTCCATGAGTCTTCTAAGAGCTTTGGATATAAATATGTGTTTAATAAATGTTTGTTGAATTGAGTTGAAAATAGAAACAAAGTTGAGAAGCATAATACCAAATCATGATCACACCCTATTTAATAGGGTGATTATATTATACAATTTTAACTGGGTCCTCACTAGCAAGACAATCCTTTGACAACTCTTTAATTGATTAATTAATGTACTCACCACAGGAACTCTTCCAGACTTTTTTCCTCATTCCTCAGGCTTCTCATTGTACCCCTTTCTTACCCTTTTAGTTGAAAAACTTGCCTCAGATTTCTTTGAAAATATTGAGGCCATTTGCTGGCAGTTCCTTCTTCTTCCTTCCTCTTCATCTTATCATTCAGATGTCTTCCTTGACTAACTCCTTTATCTTCATCTCACAGGAAGATGTGATCTTTCTCTTTGTTATATGCCAAAGTGATCCTATTCAATCCCATCTTCTTCAGAAGATTGCTCTTCCCTTTCATCTCCTCTATCTCATTAATTGCTAATCTCTCTTATCTATTCTCTGCTTTCCTGCTGCCTACAAACACACTCATTTCTCCCTCATTAAAAAAAAAATACCCCAAACCCTAGATTCAGCCATTTACACTAGCTGTCATCCTATATTTCTCTTTCCTTTCATGGCTAAATGTCAGAAAGACATCTACAGTCAGTGCCTCTGTTTGCTCTTCTTACTTCCTTCTAAACTTTCTGCAATCTGGTTTCTGAAATGATCATTCAACTGAAACTTCTCTTTCCAAAGATAAGTTCTCTCTTTATTGCCAAATCAAATGTTCTTTTCAGTATTCTTCTTGACCTCCCTGTATCCTTTGACACTTTTGATCCCTCTCTTTTCCTGGATACTCTCTCCTGTCTATGTTTCTGTGACACTGCTCTCTCTTGGTTCTCCTCCTACCTATATGACCACTCTTTCTCAATCTCCTTTGATAGATTCTCATTTAGGCCACACTTAGTTCTTGCCTAAGGTTCTATCCCTGAGTCTCTTCTTTTCTTCTTCTATGATATCTCATCAGCTCCTGTGGATTCATTCATCATCTTTGTGCAGATGATTCTCAGATATATTTATTCAGCCTTACCCTATCTCCTGGCCTCAAGTCTCATTTCACCAGCTTCTTATTGGACATTCTCCATAGATATCTCAAATACAATAATAACTAACATTTATTTAGTGCTTACCATATGCCAGACACAGTGCTAAGTACTTCCCAATTATTATCTCATTTGATCCTCACAACAACTCTCAGAGGTAAGTGCTATTATAATTCCCATTTTATAGATGAAGAAACTGAGGCAAACATCTTCTGAACTTCTTTTTTACAGTCAAGGTTGCCTCCTAGTTCTCTCAGTCAACCTAGGTGTTATCCTTGATTTGTCTCTCATCTTCACCCCACATACCTAATATGTTGCTGAATCTTGTTTTTATCTCTGCAGCATCTCTTGTATTCTACATCTCCTTTCTGCTTACACAGGTTCAGGTCCTCATCACTTCATTATTGCAATAGTCTGCTGGTTAGTCACTTTGCCTCAAATTTCTCCTTTTTTCAGTCCTTTTTCCTCTCAGCTGCCAACATGATCTTCCTAAGGAGTAGGTATGACCATGTCACCCTGCCCCCTCATCCTGGAAATTCTGGATCAATACATACATACATACTACGTACATACATACACATACATATGTGTGTATGTGCATACTGCTTTTAAAGCCCTCTACAACCTGCCCCCTTACTAACATTCTAGTCTTCTTATACTACCTTTTTATAGTTGATAATCTAGCAACACTGACTTTCTCGCTATTCCCTGCGTGCATGACATTCCATCTTGTTGCTCTGCACATTTGCACTGGCTGTCTCCATGTTTGCAATTCTCTCTTTCATTATCTCTGTCTCTTGGCTTCTTTCAAGACTCAGCTAAAATCCCACATTCTACAAAATACCTTTCTCAGCTCTGTCTCCTTCCCTTCCTTCCCCAACCTTGCGCCTTCCCTCTAATACCACCCTCCATGTATACTGAATATTTATGTATTCTATTGTATGCAACAGGAATTCTAAATGGTGCAGTGGATAAAACACCTGGCCAATAGGAAGATCTGAGTTCAAATCCAGTCTTAGACACCTACTAATGGTGTGACCCTCAGCAAATCACTTAACCCTTATTTACCTCAGTTCCCCCTCTGTAAAATGGGGATGTACTGAAGAAGGAAATGACAAACCATGTCATTATCTTTGCCAAGAAACCCTATGTACAAAGGCTGCATGGTAACAAAGTAGGGTATGACTGAACGATAAAAACAATTTATGCAAACATAGTTGTTTGTATTTCATCTCCCACATTAGAATGTGAGCTCCATGAGGGCAGGGACTGTTTCTGCTTTCCTTTGTATCCCCATCTCTTAGCACAGGAGCTAGCACATTGCAAACATTAATAAATACTTGTTGACAGAATGTCTTTTATTACTTATGAAATTAGTTTCAGCCAACTTAATAGGGATTGAGGGAATACAATACTAGCAGATAACATTTTTATTGAGGCCAAGGGATCAGAAAAGTTAGGAAGGGTCAGTATTAGTTTATCTTCCAAGAAGACTTCTTGCTTCTCCTCTAGTCAGTAATAAAAATGTACAAGACAGTAATGTTTTCCCATAAAAGAAGATAGCATGTGTGAGTTTCAGAATAAAATATGTCTCATCCATTTTATATAGCAAAAAGTTAATGTAGATGACAGAGAAAGTGGGTTGAATTTGACAAGATTGAATGGAACTAATGTTGAAATAACAGATAATATTTTGAATAACACTGAGAAGTCAAAATGTGCTGATAAAGATGGTCAAAATGATGATTTTACTGAAGGCAAGAAAATGGAAAGACAGCTATGTTGTACATCCTAGGAAGTCATACAGGTAGCAATCCATTTTTATGAGAAAGAGACATATGACAAAAAATATTAAGCTTATATAAAGGGTTATTCATGGAATTGAATCCCAGGGTACAGTACATCCCAGGGTACAGTACAGTCCAAAGGCCAGTACAGAAGTAATGTCCCACATTATAAAATTCATGTAGATCACCCTAAGGTAATCAACTATGTGACCAAAACTGAATTGTTGAGAAAAGGCTAAATTGTTCAACAAATTCAACACAAATTTATGAAAAATCTGTGATGTAATTATATTTTAGATATACAAAGAAAGCAATGCAAATCCTGTCTCCAAGAAGCTCATAGGGAGAGTCTGATGAGTGCAAAGGAGGGGTCCTGGCAAAATGCTCTGAGAAATTTGGGGAGGGAGAGATCACTCTTACATTGAGGGGGATCAGTAAAGTCTTCTTGGAGAAAGAAAAAACTGGACAGGTTTTTGAAGGAAAACCCAGTTTTCCTTCCTTTTGCTTCACCAGACAGAGAAGCAGAGAAAATCCTTTGCAAGTATGGAAAGATGATATGAGAAGGAACATGGAGATGGACAACGCAAGATAAGAATAGGGGACTGAGAGTAGTTCGGATGATTTGGAGCCTTAATTACAGAAAAAGAAGTATGATTGAATAAGTGATCAGGAACTAAATTGTGAAGAGTTTTAATGATGGGATTGAGTGTATGTTTTATAGGCAAAGGGGAGCCATTAATGCTTTTCAATAGAAGGGTGACATGATCGAATGGCACATTAGAAACATTCCTTGGGCAATGATGTGAAGGGTGAATCAGGGATGAGATGGATTAGAGACAGAAAGACAACTCAGGGGATTTTAAAAATAGTTTGCGTGAGGATAGATAAATCTGAACCAGGGAGGCTGTAGCAACAGAAGAAAAAATAGTATTGGATAGAATCCTTAAAATTGTCTACTGGTTGAATATTGTAGAAAGATACAATGAGGGAGATGTATAAGTCAAATGTGACTCTAAGGCTTTGAATCTGAGTGACTAGGAAGGGTATTAGTAACATAAATGGATATGTTAGGGGGCAGGGCAGGTTTTGAGGGGGAAGATATGTAGCATTTGGGGGAGATCCAGGTAGAGGTTATGCAGTAAGTGATTGGAGATAGAAGACTTGAACTCAAGAAGTTAAGAGTGATACAGATTTTTCAGTAATCTACAGAAAGGCCATAATGAAAGTCATGGTAGTGAATGAGTTCAAAAGGGAGAATGTAAGGAGGGGAAGGTAGTGTGTAGAAATGAAGTAGAGGAGGCAGGAGGAATAGGAAACAAGAGATATGCACATCCATAAAAACAAAGATCAGGAGTTGAATAGGTTTGAGAAAGTGTATGTCTATATATGTATGTGTATATCTATAGCTATAGAGAAACATATCTAAACTTTATTGCAGCCTTCTGGGAGGGGTTGGGGGAAGGGAAAAAAAGAACAAAGTGAAAAAAGTGCACAGCAGAGAACAAAAGAAAACTCACAAGGAAGCAAAGATGGACAATTCTCAATGCAATGAGTGTGATTTATCAATATAGGCTTTCTTGAAATGAAAATTTATTGTTACATATTTTGAATCCTCCCTTATGTTCTGCTATGCATGACATACTTTTTTTTTGTATTTTGTATCTTTCCAATTTTGTATTTAAGTTCCAATATTTAAATTTATGATGTGTTTTTGTTTCTTTCCTCTACTCTGTATTTGTGTTCTGGTGTTTGAGTCTAAATAAAATTTTCAAAAAAAAAAAAAGGAGAATCTAGAGAAAGAAGAGGAGCCAAGCTAGAGCCTTGGAGATGGTTACATTTAAGGAATAAGAGAAGAATGAGAAATCTGCCAAAAAGAAACAAAAGGTAAGAGAAAGACAATTAAGATATAATGTCATGGAAGCCTAAGGAAGGTATGAAGGAAAGGTTTATTGATATTGTAATAGTAATGTAATTTGATCCCTTTTTGTTGGCAAAGCTAATAGGTACTTAGCACCTAGTTTGAAATTAATTAGATCAAGCCTCTGTTAAGAGACAAAAGGTATGAACCCCTGTTGCTGATGTAACAGAAAGGGGCAGAACAGGGAGGAGCTAATAGGTATATAAGGAGAAGCCATAGCTGGAATTTCAGGTCTTCTTGGAGCCAGGTTCTGGAGGCTAAGGAAGAGAGGCCCAGGCTGGAGAGAATGATTTTTATTTTGAGAACCTGGATGAAGTGATTTTGATTCTGGGAACCAGCTGAAACTTCTGCTGAGTCCAAGGTCCAGCCAAGAACCTGAAGATTTCTGAGGACCAGTCAGCTGCAGAAGACTGAGGAAGCATGACTGTGGTGTTGGTATTTTGTCTGTTTGTGGCTTTGTTAAGCCTTGACTTCCTGGTAACAGAGACTGAAGGATTTAAGGTGGACTGGACACTGTGAGCTTCAGTGTGGAAGAGGGACTTCATGGAGAGCTGGACAGGGAGCTGGGAGCTGTGTGCCTTGGAATCCAGGTGACAATTTGGTGAATCCAGGTGGGAGCAGGAACCATAGAATGGTATCCAGGGAATCTGAGAGCCTACCTCGGGTCAAGATGAAGTGATCTCTCCATGGATACTGAGTAGTGACTGATTGAAGTTCTAACTTACTTATGACCTTAAAATTGTAACTTATTTGTGACTGAGGGGTGGATGAACTGTGTACTTTACACTACCCCTTAAGAGAGTGCTGAGTAGTGACTGATATTGTAACTTAGTGTGCCTCATGAGTGGAAAACTTTGACTTTTGTATTTTGTGACCCTTAAGGAAAGGGTAGTTGAGTGATTGAGTCGATTAATGATTGAGTTACTAAGTAATTGATTGACTAAATGATTGTACTTTTGTTCCAAACTATGTGACCACTGTGATGAAAACTATGTGGCCATTTTAGTGATAAGTTGTTGTGAATGCTATATTTTGATCTTCTGTGATAAGTTGTAACATTGTGAATGATGTACCTTAATTTTCTGTGAATGTTTTGCTCTGATTTGTTATTGAATAAATAGTGTTCACTATACTATGTAGTCAGAACCTTGAAAGCTGTTCATAGTAGCATTCTTCTGGAAAGCTGCTCCTGCATGGCTTTACAGATATCAATATTTTGCTGAGCCTCAGAAGCATCATGTGTGGTCCACAGTGTCAAATATCTAAGAAGTAAAGGATAAGGAAAGAAAAAAAAGGCCATTAGTAATATTAGAGAGAGTGTTTTTGTAGCATATCATGTACACATTAGTACACAAGGAGGAAGAAGTAGACAGTGGGGAAGTAAAGACAGTAATTAGAGAATATACTTTCTAGAACCTTGATTGTGAAGGGGAGGAGAGAGATTGGATAATTACATGGAGGGGTGGTGGGATTATGGAAGATGTTTTTATGATAAGGGAGATTTGAAAATATTTGTTGCCTGAAGGGAATTACGGAGTGGAAGATGGAAGATGGATGGCAGAGAAGGAGAACCAATATGTACAGAAACAAGATCTCATACCTCTCTGAGTTGTGAGAAAAGCACTTTTTAAACCTTAATCTGAATCATAAATGTGAATTATTATAGGATTGAGGGCATAAGCAGAGGGTTTTGCTTTGGCAAGGAAGGAAGGAGAAATAGGTAAGGACACTGAGAAACTTAGAGGAACTTAGGGAATGTGAGGGAGGTTGAGTTTAAATGGCTTTGATTATCTGGATAAATTGGGTGGTAAGGCATCTGTTGAGAATGAAGTAATGGGCTTGCAGTTGGGGCTTGCCGATAAAAAGGGAGGTTTGAGAAAACTCTTATGGAAAGTGTAATAAGATGCTGAATAAAATGGTTGTGCATCAGCTAAGATCAATTGAGGATAGAGAATATAAATTTATTGTCTTCCAAGTCAGCAGTTTTGTGATTTTTTTTCAGGAATGTTCAGCCATTTGGGAATAGAAATGGAAAAGGCAGATGGTTCAGTGAGGCAGGTTTAAACTTGATGTAAGGGGGTTAAAAAAAAAAAAACAAGCTTGTTATCAGTTGACAGCATCCCAAAGTAAATGTGCTGCTTTTGGAGGGATTGATTTCCCACTCACTAGAAGCCTGCAAGCAGAGGCTCAGCAACTACCTGGTGTGTTATAGAGAGGCTCTTGTTCAGGTATAGGTTGGACTGGATAGCTGCTGAAATTCTTTCCATTTCTTGAGAGTTTGTGATCCTATGAAGCATACCTGTGTTTAGGATGAGCAGACTGGCAGTGGCAGAAGACAACAGGGTAGAGGTTAGGGGAGAGAGCATGATGGAAATAGATGCCTTCAGACTAACTGGATCCTTGAAATGGAAGGAATCTCAGAGGCTACCACCCTGGCTAGGAAGGTAAGAAAAGGCAGTACAGACCCAGAAAAAAAAAATCAGTGAACAGGGAGAATATAGGGACCAAAGGACATGATGAGGGTTAAGAACAGATGTAGTAAAATTAAGGAGACTGGAAAAGTGGACAGACAGAAGATTGTCTTTAGAGAGAGGAGTATCATAGTATTTTGGTGGATTAATTTGAGGGATAGTAAATTGTGATCCTCCTGGCTGATGAGGTAGATTAGAGATGGAGATCATGGGAGACAAAGAGTTCTAAGAATTTTGAAAATAGGATGATAGAAATATCATTTATAAGGGTTTTGATATTTCCAAGATTATTGCATCAATGTGACTGATGTTGAAGATGAGTGTAGGGTAAGAGATGGGAAGGAAGACTAAGGCATATGCAGAAATCTTTGACGTGTTGGCTTACTCAGATGGCATGAACTTCAAAGAAGCATTTGTTGAATAATTTTGTCAAAGTATGGGCCAGGAAGTAGCAGTGGGGTGCAAGGAGTCATTGGATCCATCCCCAGGCTCTATGAAAATGAGAGCTGAGAGGGTGAAGAGTGCAAAAAAGAAAAGTCTGCATTAGAGAGGGCTGCCAGAGATGTAGACTTCTAGGGGGAAAATTTTGTTTCAGTTAATGAATGGAGATGAAAGGTATATAAAAAGAAACAATGAAGGAGAGTTTGCTAATGAAAAGGGAATGTCAAAGCATGCACAGTATTTTACTATAATTAGGAAGGTAGGTAAGTTCATCTGTTGAGCAGGAAGGCAGGAGCTATTGGCAATATCCCTAATGAGGGTCCCAGTTTTTATCTTTCTGAGGTATCAAATAGCCAGCTTATAAAAAGACAGGTAGTCCATCTTTCTGGGCCAGTGTTGAACCTTATGTTGAAAACTGACCCTATTAACAAGAGAAGAAAGTCAGGTGAGATCTCTGTGTGGCAGAGCAATGAAGGTCTGGGTCATCTGGTAAGATGGTTGTTTTTTTCCTTATTTGTTTTAACTTTGTTTTATCTGTCAGTCAGTCAATAAGCACTGGACCACTTTATCCTACCTTAATTTCTTTTTTTTTCTTTTTGGAAGGCAGGGCAATTGGGGTTAAGTGACTTGCCCAAGGTCACATGGCTAGTAAGTGTTAAGTGTCTGAGGTTGTATTTGAACTCAGGTTCTCCTGACTCCAGGGCTGGTGCTCTATTCTCTGTACCACCTAGCTTTGCCCAAATCCTACCTTAGATACTTACTACCTGTGTGACTCTGGGTAAATTATTTAACCTCATGCCTGACTCACTTTCCAATTTTTTTTTTAAACAGGGCTAATAATAGCACCACCTCCTAGGATTGTTGTGAGAATCAAATGAGATTTTGTAAAACCCTCATCACAATGCCTGCCACATGGTAGGGGCTATGTAAATGTTTATTCCCTCCCCTTTTCCTGTGCCCAGTGCTGATTAAGTGCTTATTATGAGCCAGGCACTCTTCACTATGTGGTATACTAGAGGTCTCAGTGCACTTCCAACACCAAAGAGCTAGGAAATAATGATGCTATGTCACAAGGGCTCTGACCATCACAGCTTTGACAAGATTTGAACCCTTTCCTCTCTTGTTATCTTGTGGAAATCTAAGTACACCAGCATCTACACAATGGAAGAAAATAATTGGGGATAAAGAGAAGTGGGCAAGAACAGTAGGGAATGAGGAGAAGAGAGATTGGATGAGATGAACAAGAAGAGGACAGGGGGAGGTATCAATATAACAAGACTAGGGCCTAAGGCAGTTGCTTCTGGATTGTGACAATTAGAGATAGCCTATAAATATGAGAGCCGGGATGGGATGGGGGTGGAGTGAGGTGAGATAGGAGCACAGTAGCCACAGGAGAGATTGTTCATGAAGTAGCTTGTAGATCTTGTAGCCTCATAGTGGCAGAGGGAACTGTTGGAAGATATAGTTTTCCCAGCTGGAAAGAGGTGTTTTGTTCAGAATGTTGATGTAGTAGACCTTTCATAGTCTCATCCTCTCCAGTTGTATATTGATCTGGCCACTAAAGGAGGTCTCACTTGATACTGAACCATGAGTCAATTATGAGCTCATCTGTAGAATGAGGCAGCCATATTTGTGCTGCTTACATCATAGATTTGTGATTAAAGTGCTCTTGGGGTTGAGGTCTCACTGAAATGACCCCATAGGCAGATGGTGGAAGCTTTCATAGACTGGGATGCTATAGACACAGCTCTCAATTTATTTCCTGGGTGGTTTGATTCACTTCAGTCACTCTGGGTAGGGCTGGAGGGGGAAGGGGTAGAGAAAGGGATGGAGCCAGGTGGATACTTCTACAATTACAGTACCTCCTAGTGAAGATTTCACATATTTTAGAATGCTATTTTTTTAAGCATCAAAGTATTAAAACAAAAAGTTTTATTATATCCCAAACATGTCACTTTCTGGCCATGTCAGTTAAGTTAGGTATTAACTATATTTGCTTGTTTAACTACATTCACTAAAGGTTTTAATACAAGAGACCTTTGAAACAAAGTATATTTCATTGTTTTTTCAGGATCATCAAAAATTGTTTCTATGTTCAAACAATTCTTAATGTGGATATCAATGATCAATTAAATAAACAATCTGCATTGAGAGCAGGGTTGATAAGGATCTGTGTTTATTACTAAGTGGCACAATGGATACAATGTTGTACTTGGAATCCTGGAGATTTCACTCTAATTTGGCCTCAGATACTTAACCTACTGAAGGACTAGGCAAGTCAATTAACCTTTCTCAGTCTTAGTTTTACTCATCTGTAAAATGGGAATGATAATAGCACTTACCTCACAGGGCTGTGATAATCAAAAGAGATAATATATGTAAAATGCTTTGTGTACCTCAAATTGCTATATAAATGTTAACTAACATTATTATGCTAATGTTCATGGCAACCCTTCTATAACAATCTTTGGGAATCGAGCTGAAAAGCTAATTACCCTGCAGCCAAACTAGTGATGAACATAATGGGAAAATGTCTTATTAGATTAATTTTTTTGCATTGTGTTTAATATTGTAAACCTTGAGTGCTCTTTTGTAAACAGTTGAGGGTATAGATCATAAATAAATGAACCAGATGCAAACAATGTTTAGCAACTAAAGATTCTAAGAAGGCAGAATTCTTCCTTGATAACTAAACAGAAAATTTACATTTAAAAAATCAGTAACACAATTCCTTCAGATCTAATTACCTGATTTTTCAGTATACATACACATACATATATCATGGTTAGAGAGGAGCTAAATGTCAGCTGATCTCTAAAGTCCTTTCTAGCTATAAAATTTGATGAGTGTATAATTCATGGCAGGGAACAACAGTAAAGAAATTAATGAGAATTCTTTTTATATTTCTATTTCCAAAACTTGTTGGTGATTTTCTCAGATGAAAGGTTGTAGCAAAGACTCTTACAAATGATAGTTGTCCACATATCACCATTTTCATTTCATGCTAAAAATCCAGGTACATAGCAATAAACAACTAATCAATTAGCAAGTATTAAGCAACACTTATTATGTGGCCAATACTGTGGCATATGTTACCATGGTAGCACTTCTGATCAAAGCAAAAGGTTTTAATTATAATTTTAAAACTAATTAAAATTAGTTTTCAGAATAATGTTGTATATTAAAACACAATTAATGCATCTGCTAATTAGTTTTCCTTACTTTTGACAGCATTCAATCTTTAGCCATTATTTATAGATACCTAATGACATTTTTTACTCTGCAATTTAATCACAATTTAAATGAAAGATAGTGCCAATATGAAAGACAAGGTAATTGAACCATTAGGGAAGAAGAGGTGGGATCTATAATTGGCATCTGTATTTGTAGCTTTCTAGTCCACTTCTGGTTTGCTTGCTGCATTTTAGCGTCTACTTGTTTTAAATGAATATGCCAAGATGCCTAACTTTTTACCTGTATTTCTAAGTTCCTTTCTACTGAGATTTCCAGCTTTTTATCTGTATTTGTACATTTCTAGCTATATTAGTTGCTTTCTAGTATAGTACCCACCTTGTTCCCACAGTGGGGGTACCAGCTATCAGCACAGAAGAGCTGAGAGCAACAGAATTTCTTTCTTGGCATTTACAGACAGGTCCATTAAAATGCTTTTTTAAAGGATAGAGAGGGTGAAACAGTAGGTAAGAACTTCTTGGTGAACTATGGGTACTTAATGTTCTTGGGTGTTTTTTTTTTATATGCCTTTATTTGTGTTCCCTTGTGTTGCATGGATTCTGGATATGTTTTGTGTTCTAGGCCATGCAGCCAAGTTGCCTGAAGTTTTAGGTTCCAAGAACATTAAGGTGTGAGGCAATGTAAATCTATCGAACAATTATCAGTAATGACATCCTCAATAAATTTTCACTTTTTTCTCCATTGGGGATGTTCATATTAGATATCTAGAGACTGTGACAGTAAAAGAGAATAGAGTCTAAGTCATAGACTCCCCAAACACAATTTGGGCACATCTTAATAAATGTGTGTATATATAAAAACAAACATGTATATACACATATCCTCTATTAAAGTTGTCCTTTAATACCTACTTATGGTGTGGAGATGACCCTATATTCTTAGAAATCATGCCAAAAAAAAAATTCAAGTTCTAGAAGTTCTATAAAACTGGAAAGATGTTGAATATAGGCCTGAAGATGGGAGGTGCAATTGTTCTCCAAAGACCATTCTTGCTGAATGTGAAAGGCTTATCACATAGTCTCTCCAAGAGATTGCTTCTAGCTCTTAGCCAAGAGCTCTGAATTTCAAGCACAACCTCCAGACTTTCTATTTATTTTCCATAATTTTTTTTTCTCTCCCAATGATGAAGACAACATTGGTTGCCACAGGTTTATGTAACAGCTCTGTACATTAATAATTTACACTGATTTCCTGTCTTCCATAGAGGAAACAATAGAAACCAAGTGATACTTTTAGGGTTTTTCTTTGTTGACTCAAATATTCAAATGGTTTGTTATCTTACTGATTTGGACGACTCCTCCAGGGATATGATTTGCATCGTATTCATGCCTCTCCATCCCTTGTGACATTTGCCCATGTTCTCCCTTAAGTTCTCCACAAGGAGTCACCCTAATGTGTTGTGGGCCTGTCTCATTATTTCTTGATATTGTGTGCGTGCCAGTGTAGCAACCTGGCTACCTCTCCGTCATTGTCCATTCTTGTTATATGAGGGAATTCTGGGAATTGAGTGAACCATACTAATTTCATCTTGTGGCTCAATTCTGGATCTATCTCAGTCACCTTTCTATTTAATTATGGGTCTAGCCCAATTTCAGCCTTGTGAGAATATTTTATTTAATTATGGGAATAATTAAATAATAAATATAATTTGCATTATAAATGTATAAATTATAAATATTTTCAATCATTAATTATGTGAGAAAAATTTATTGCATTGTTTGAACCTAGCTCCATGTGGCTAGGATTTGACCACCTGTTGATTAGAGACCCTTCACTAAAGACCTACATTACTCTCACCAAAAACCCAATCAGATCTGCAGATTGAGGCAAGGCATTTTCTCACAGTTATATATATCAAGCAATCCATATCTTATCTGAAAACTGGCCCTGTACTGGTCAATCAGTTACTCTTTCCATGTTCCTTTGATTGAATACAGACACTTGAGACAAGTAGGAAACCTCCTTTTTTAACTTCAGTGAATTACATCCACTTGATTTCCCCTTTCCCAACTCTTGAAACTTACTCAAACCCTTCTCAACTCAAAAAGCCCTTCATCTTTCTTCCAGTTAGAAATCAGATCACTCAATCTTGTATCCTGCTTTATATGCTGTTAATTATTATCTTTTAATGCATAAAACCTTATCTTCCCCTGTATTTGGCGTTCAGTGACAAAGGTGAGGAAGTCTGGTCCTGATTTGTTGTGCAATTAGCATGTATTGCTTAATAAATTAATGTTTGGAAGCTCAAACCTTTGTTTTCTTAGTCTCTTCATATTTCACCCTCCACACATATGAGCAACTACTTTTTCCTATTGTTCAATTCACTGATATCATCTTGTTCTTCTAGAATTTCCTAATTGACTATTTGTTGCAGCCTTTTTACAACCAACATGTATTTCTCCATTGCTCTCTTGGTGTGATATTAGTTTTTAGTTCTTTGGAGGAAGTCTCAAGGCAGCACTAGTAGAATGTAAGAGGAGTTTGGAAACTGACTGGCATCCTGGGATTTGTAATTGAGAGGGATAAGCATTCCTTCTGAGTCCTGAAAGCAACTTGAGACTATTGCAATCTTTGAGCTGGAAGTCATACTTGTGTCACACCCTGGAGTTCTTAAAAGGACCCCACTGTCATGTCCAAGATGTGGACTGAGAGTAAAAGGCAGAGACTCTAAGAGCTGAGGAGCACATCAGCAGTGGGAAGATGGCAGACTTCCTTCCTGGTCCTTAAACAGATGAACCAGTAAGAATGACACAAGGGATCATTGTGTCAGTGGCACAATAGATGAAAAGAGCAACCAAAAGGAAAGCTTTACATGAGAAAACAGAAGTAGGGCTGAGCTGCTATAGAGAAGGAAGCAATAGATGAGGATCAGTGGACTCCTGCAAGCTTTGTGAATCAGAAGACTTGGACTGAAACTTCCAGTTATACCCATCTTTTCGAGGGCTGAGGGTCTGCTCTCTCCTTGACTTCCCTTCTCTCAGTCTGTACAGAAATAGATACTGGCATTATATTTTTGCATCTTTTACCTAATTGTTCCCTGTATCCTGATTTTTGTCTCAAATATGGAGGACAAGGGTTAGCTAGAGACAAACAAAAACTTAAAATTCGGGCAGAAGGTCCAAACTCTGCATAAATGTTTGGAATTTTCCTAAAATGTTAGGAATTCCAAGTTGGGGGCGTGAGCTATTGTGATTGTAATAATAACTTTTTGTTTGGTACTCTCTCTATAAAATAGAGAAAGGGACCATGTGCTATATGTCCTCAGAACTTACATATCCTCCATAGGATTCCTTCTTTAATGTTTCATAATGAAATGAAGATGACTCCTAGGTTCTTAAAGGTGATGCTAAGCTAAATGAATGCAGCCCTAGTTGCCCCAGCGCTAAAAAGGAAAGAAAGCTAATTGTTGCAATCCAGTAGGGCTAATTAGATCTTTAGAGGAAACAATTAGGTAGCTAGGAAGGAAGGTATGACCAGAGAAAACATCATGCCTAAACCACCCTTCAGGGATTGGGTCTGGGAAAGACTAACCTCTTCGCCTATGTAGTAGGGAGGAAGAAACAGAAAAGGTAAACTACTGAAGGCCAATTCTATCCTCCATAGCAATAGCCTTAAGTATTACATTAGAATTAAAAATGAAAAGTTTGCTTTTATGGTAAGCTTGGGATCAGTGATTTAGCTTTGTAGTTTTCAATAGGAAAACTAACTTAGTCTCCTGGACCTCCTATCCAACTCTGAGGACAACTTCTTGTTCATTTGTAATTTATGTCCCAGATATGCAAATTTAATGAAGGTGAAGAAAATCATGCAACCATTTTGATTGGGCCTACTACCAATTTATGTTACACAACCTCAATTGGACCCTCAGTACTGGTAGGTGATTCTATTATACCTTGTTTGTCCACTTACTGTTATACTCCCCAAAGAGGTTTTTTTTCCCAAATATTTTTGTGCCTCTTCAAAATGTCCCGTGGTCCTCCTCCCCCTCTTAGATTAGAATCTTGCCTCAAATTCACAAAAAAATCAAGGCCATTTGCTGTGAGCAACTTCTCCCCTCTTCCTCATCTCATAACACTCAGATGTCTTTTGCCATAATCTTCCTCTTTACTCTGGTCTCACATGATGATCTTTACAAAGGATAATCCTTTTATGTGCTCAAGCAATCACATTTCATTCCATTTACTCTGACAAATTGCCTTGTCTGTCATCTCTACTCTATCACATTACTCCAGTCTCTTCTATAAAACCCCTCATGTGATCCTTCCATTCCCACTATCATCCTACCTTTCTTCTACCCTTTGTACCTTCACTTTATCTCCTCTCATTCTTTTCTTAGAATCTAAAGTCCCAATTCATCATTCCCCCAAAACTTCTCTTTCCAAAGTTACTGGTGATCAAGTCTGGTGGCATTTTCTCAGTCCTTATTCTTGACTTCTGTACAACCTGGCATTTTTGATCACTCTCTCTGCTTTCATGCTTTCTTCTCTATGGGTCTTATTCCTATCTTTCAGACTGCTCCTTAGTCTCCCTTGCTGAATTTTTACTCAAGTCATGCCCAGTAACCATCGTTGTACCACAGGGATCTGTACTGGCCCCTCTTCTCCATCTATAATACTTCACTTGGTGATATCCTCAGTTCCCATAGAATTATAGAGATCTATGCTGAAAATTCTCAAATCTACCTATTCTGTTCCAACCACTCACTCTGCTGATCTTTACTCTTGTATCTCCAGCTGCCTTTCAGACATTTCAAATTGGATGTCCAGTAGACATTTTAAATGCCATATGACCGAAACAGAACTCATTTCCCCCTAAACTTCCCCCCCTCCCCCATTCTACCTTCTCTATCATTGTATAGGACAACAACTTCTTACAAGTTGTTCAGGCTTTCAACCTTGATGCCATTTTGGAATCCTCACCATCTCTCACCCCTCCCTCCCCATATCCAAGATGTTGCCAAGGTCTGTTGGTTTCACCTTTGTAACATCTTTTGAATATACCCTCTTCTCTCCTCTGGCATTGCCATCACTCTGGTGAAGGCTATTGCAATTGCCTGTTGGTGAGTCTTTCTGCCTCAAGTCTCTCCCCACTGGAATCCATCCTCCATTCAGACACTAGAGTGATTTTCCTAAAACACAGATACAGCCATGTTGCTCCTTCCCCATTATCTCCCCTCCCCGCAATAAACTCCAGTGGCTCACTATTGCCTCAAGAATAAAATATGAAATCCTCCAGCATCTAAAGCTCTTCAGATTTTAGTACCCTCTTACCTTTCTAGGCATCTTACACTTCCCTACCTGCTACACATTCTTTGAATCAGTGACTCCAACTTCCTGGTTGATGCCATCTCTTGGCTCTGGGCATTTTTTCAGGTTATCTTCTATGCCTGGAATGTTCTCCTTCCTTGTTTCTACCTGCTGCCTTCCCTGACTTCCTGTAGGTCCCAACTAATAGCCCATCTTCTACAGGAAACCTTTCCCAACCTCTCAATTCTAGCATATCCCTCTTTTAATTATTTCCTATTTACACTGTATATAGCTTGTTTGCATATTGTATATAGCTTTGTTTGCTTATTGCTTCCCCCCCCCCCCCCATTAGATTGTAAATTCCTTGAGGACAGGGATTGTCTTTTGCCTCTTTTTATATCCCCATGCTTAGCAGAGTTCTTGGAACATACTAGGTGCTTATTAAATGTTAATTGACTGATGAACAGTGAATTATATGGATGTCAGTGACAAAGTGTCCATACAAAAGCGTGTTAAATTCTGGGTGATAGACATTTTTCAAACACTAGGTCTTTTCTGTATGAATGGACGGGCCAAACTTCTTTGAGTGATCACAGATCTCTTCCCTGAGAGTTGGCAGTGTTTCAAAGATTGATGCAACCAACAAATTGTTTTTATTCTTTTACAAAAGTTTTATCTCTCTAAGAAGCAAACTAACCAGATTCTTGTCATGGAAGCATAAATTCTGGCTCTTTTCTTTTAATTTTCTTTATTTTTTAATCTCATTTTATTTTTAATTTATGAACTTAACAAACGCCAAATAACACATAGAATTACAAAGTAGATGAGAAAAAGAGGACCATACACATAACTGCAAATCTTCATTATGCATTTTGTTCTTTTTAAGTATATAATGCATTCAGCAAATAACTTACTTTTTAATTTTTTTTAACATTTCTATTTAAAGTTTTGAGTTCCAAATTCTATCCTCCCCCCCTTCCCTTTCCCCTCCTTTAGATGGTAAGTGATCAGATACAGGTGCAATTATGAAAAACATTTCCCTATTAGTCATTTTGCACAAGAAGATTCAAATAAAAGAAAAAAAATGAAAGAAAGTGAAAGAAAAAACATGCGTCAGTCTGCATTCAGTTAGCATAAGTTCTCTCTCTGGCAGTGGGTAGTATGCTTCATCATTAGTACTTTGGGATTGTATTGCTGAGAATAGCTGTCATCCACAATTCTTCACTGAACAATATTGCTGTTGCTGTGTACAATCTCCTCCTGGTTCTGTTCCTTTCACAGTGCATCAGTTCATGTAAGTCTTTCCAGTTTTTCTGTCCTTTCACAGTCCATCAGTTCATGTAAGTCTTTCCAGTTTTTCTGAAATCATGCTGTTTGTCATTTCTTATAGCATGATTAACAATCATACGCCATAACTTGTTCAGCCATTCCCCAAGTGATGGGCATCCTTTTGATTTTCAATTCTTAGCCGTCACAAAAAAGAGCTGCTGTAAATATTTTTGTACAAATAGATCCTTTCCCTTTTTTATGGCTTGTGAACTAATATTCTTATAACTAATATATATATATATATATATATATATATATATATATATACATACACACATATATACAAACACACACACACATATATATATATATACATATAGTCAAGCAAAACAATTTCCACATTGACTGTGTCTGGAAATGTATGTCTTATTATACATCTTAATCTATCACCTATTGGTCAGGGCATGGACCTGGATTTCTATTTTGATAATAGCTGCCATTGGATAATGCTTTAAGGTTTGCAAAGTCTTTTATAAACTTTATCTCATCAGATACTCATAGCAACTCTTTGAGGTCAGGGCTATTTTTTTTCCTATTTTACTTATGTGGAAACTGAGGCAAACAAAGGTTAAGTGACTTGTACCCAGAATCACACAGTTAATAAGTGTCTGAGACTGGATTTGAACTCAGGTCTTCCTCATTCCAGGCCCAACACTGACCTCCTTGCTTTCTTCTCTTAGCATAAAGCCTACTGTCAAGGAAAATAAGGCATCCTTGATGAGAGTCCTGATGAAGTATATATTTCCTGCAAAATGTTCTATTAAAGTCTTTCTTTGAATTGATTCATGTCAAAGGAAAAAATATCTTATTTTTTGGTCCCCATACTTAAAAGAATAAAACCTTCTATCTTTTCTAGATCAGTGTTGAGAATATAGTTATTTCAATTATTGTCTTTATAATACAACGGGAAAAGCTAAGGCTAGGGAGTCACAGTGTTTGCTATTCAGTCGTTTTTCAGTCATGTCCAACTCTTGACCCATTTGGGATTTTCTGGGCAGTGATACTGGAGTGGCTTGCCATTTCTTTCTCCAGGTCATTTTAGAAGTGAGGAAACTGAGACAAACAATGTTAAAGGACTTGCCCAGAGTCACACATCTAGTAAATATCTGGGGCCAGATTTGAACTCAGGAAGATTTGTCTTCCTGATTCCAGCCCCTGAACTCTATCCCCTTTACCACCCAGCTACCACAGGGAGTCAGGTTTCCTATATCCAAATGCCACCTCTGATCACTGTGTGATCTTGGACAAGTCATAACCTTTCTGGACCTCAGTTTCCTTATCTGTAAAATGAAAGTTAGATAAGATGGCCTTAAAAATCTTTCTAGCTCTTGACCCGTGAGCCTGTTATCATCAACAACAAGCTTATTTATCCCAGAGTATAATAGTTTTGTTCTCCAGAAGTTTATTATCTGGTTAGACAAACAAGATATACACAGTAATCAGTAATACAAGGGGGCACATACTAAAGGCTAAATGAGTGTTACAGGAAGGAGAAATCAAAGTTAGGTTGAGTCAGTCTTCATGGAGGAGGTCTAATTTGAATTGAGACTTGAAAGATAATGATGTGGAAGGGAAGGAAAGCAAAGGGAAGGAAAGAGAAGGAAAGGGAAGGGAAGGAAAGGGAGAAGGGAAGGAAAGGGAAATGGGAAGGGAAGGAAGAAGGAAAGGAAAGGGAAGGGAAGGAAAGGGAGAAGGAAAGGGAGAAAGGAAGGGAGGGAAGGGCAGGGAAGGGAAGGGAGAAGGGAAGGAAAGGGAAGGGAAGGGAAGGGAGAAGGGAAGGGAAAGAGGAAGGGAGGGGAGAGGAGGGGAGGGAGGGGAAGGAAAGGGAAAGGATTGAATGGCTCTCTGCCTTGGCTTTGCTCACTGACATGATTTTCTGTGGGGAGGGGCTGTCCCTGTGACGTCTGACCATGCTCCCACCTCCATAGTGAGATTTCCCCAAAGCTGTTAATATCATTGTGGTTGACAGAGACTGGCTTAAAGAACGATTACTTGAGGTCCCTTGATTTCGGTTAGGAATTGAAATTTTTGTTGTATCTCCAGGCACCTCCCCATTCCCCACCTGTCACACCTCTGTGAGATGATTTCAGAGTTTTCCATATTGCAGGAATTTGCCCAACTAGCTATGTGACCTTGGGCAAATCAAGCTAATCCTTTCTGCCCCTCAGTTTCTTCCTTTGGGAAAAGAGTGTTAGAGAGTTAATCTTTATGGCACTTTCCATTTCTAACACTCTTTTCTACTTAAGCGTGATTAGGGACAATCTTTGCCTGAGGTGAGGGCTTCATTACTTTTAGATGGAAGAAGTATTCTTTGCCTTATAGGTGATTAATGATGTGTTTGTGGTTTACTCTTTTGTTTTCTGCTGGAAAATTAAGGAAATAACTTTGGTAAATTATTTGCAATTAAATTTAGAAGATATACATTTTGCTGGAGATTGATCATCACTTTACGGAAAATTATGAGAGAGTTCCATGATAGGAAGTGGTGTGGATATGGTGGAAAGAACACAGGTTTTGGAGTTAGAAGACCTTGGTTTGAGGTCTGGTTTTATCATTTACTGTATGTATTATAGTATGTATTTCCTAGCATATCCTGTATGTACACTCACTTAGCTTTCTGAGGCTTAGTTTCCTCATCTGTAAAAATATAACACTCTTACTGTGTAGGATTGTTGTCTGAAGGAGAGGCTGAGGCTGATGACTTTGCAGTTCTGCCTCACTTGAATCCAGTTCACAGGCAAGTCAAAAAATCATCCTTGTGATGTCATTGGTCTTCTTTAAGAATGAAGGGTGAATGCAACATCTAGAAAGTAAATACCCTCTTTGTAAAAGCTAATTAATTTTAATTCTTTCAATGGAATTAGGGCATTAATTACTTATAGTTGACAGTGGGAAGAGCACACCAGAATGGATGCATGAGGTGAAAGCATTAAAGAAAATGCCCCCAATTTTATAATGTTTGCAAAGTAACTAGTTTGGTTCTTGGAGCATAGTAAGTGATATATAAATGCTAGCTGTTAGTGTTGTTATAATTATGGCCTGGAATGTTTAATGACTCAGCAGAGACTGAAATGGAACTGAGTGGGAACACAAAAGATTTGAGAGGATGACCCCTTCTTTTTTTTTTTT
>CM053580.1:285431602-285521103 GCA_028627135.1 Pseudochirops cupreus | reverse complement strand
ACTACTCCTCTGACTGCATAGGGGGAACTAGCTGACTCCATAGCCTTCCACCAAAAGTTACTGCAAATTCAAAAAGGAGTCCATTGGCCCCCTCATTTAAGGAACAGGTTCTCTCGCTCTCTCTCTCTCTCTCTCTCTCTCTCTCTCTCTCTCTCTCTCTGTCTCTCTCCCTCTCTCTCTTTCTTTCTCTCTCTTTCTTTCTCTCTCCGTCTCTCCTCTTTCTCCATGTCTGTGTCTCTCCTCTTTCTCCATCTCTCTGTCTCTCTTCTTTCTCTCTCCTCTTTCTCTGTCTCCTCTTTCTCTCTCTTTCCCCCTTCTCTTTTTCTCTCTGTCTCTGTCTCTGTGTCTCTCTCTCTCTCTCTCACACACACACACACACAAACACACACACACACATCCGCGTGCGTACAGAAGCAACCAACAACCTGATTCAGATGTTAACAGAAGTATATTGAAGCCAGAAAGATTGAACTTAGAGAATTAGACTGGCTGATGACAGGGTCTCTGAGCAGTTATTCTGATCAAATTTCATCTTTCCCTGAGGTGAAATTTCCTCAAGGGCACGGGTCATGTTTTACTTTTATGTTCAGAATGGTTGCCATGGGAAGTTTTGGCTTTGCATGGGGCCAATAGATTGAAATTCCTGCAGCTGGAGGCAGTATACCATTTTTCCACCCAAAGTCAACAAGCTGAAAACAATTATTATAGAAATGTCTTAGGTTTGGATTTAGTGTGTCATCCAAATATCCTGCCCAATTATCTTTAGACTAATGTAATCCTGGTCACTTTGATTTAGGCATTAAAAAAGCTCTTATATAATGTGGAGAGAATGCTGCTGACCAATGTGTTATTGCCTAAAAAGTGAACTTAAATTGATTTTGATAACTCCCCAGCAGATGGTCTCCAAATTTCTTTTAAAAAAATTACTTCACTTCCCCCTGCAGCTATTTCCCAGTCCAACCTGTCCTATACTAGTCAAAACCAGTGATGGCACTGTAACTAGAGAATAAAATGTTTTAGAAATCCAGTTATATTGTTGGCATTTAGGGCCAAACCTCTTTGGATTACGGACTCTCATGGACCTAGAAGTGAATCAACTTCCCCTGTGCTTTTTGGTCCCAACTTAACAAAGTTAAAAAAAAATATGTTTCTTAAGTACCAACTATCTTCAATGTGCTGGGGATACTTATACTTTCATGGATCCGCGCTCTTACCCATGAGGGTACTCCCTCAATTGGTACTTATCACAACTCATCCTTGTATTTTTACCACATGTGGTTTGCAGCTGTTTCCTCCAATAGAGCTTTCACAGAGGGCCTACCTTGCATGCTTGAGGCCTTCCTCAAGGTCATTTTTTTTTTACATTTTGTGAGTCTCAGTGTGTGAAAAAAAGTAAGAAGTCCTCAAGCAAGACTCAAGCTCCCTCAAGGAACTTTGACTGGGGCTATAACTAATACATCCAGATGCATCCAAGAGTTAGCTATTCAGAAGGGAACAGGCAGATGAAATATATTTTGATGTCCAATAAATCTTTGACAAGATTTTATTTTAAAAATTGAACCACCGCCAGATGGAGGGTATTGACTTAAATGCACAAAGGTAAGGAAAGGCATAAAAGGGTCCTTTTTCTATATTGAGAAACACAAACTGGAATTCTTCAGGGATCAGACTTTTAAAAGAATATAATAGGTTTGGTATGGAAAAGATTTTTTATTGTCATTTTTTAGTAGTGTTCAACTCTTTGTGACCCTTTTTGGAGTTGTCTTAGCAAAGATATTAGAGTAGTTTACCATTTCCTTTTTACAGCTCATTTTATAGATTAGGAAACTGATATAAACAGGGTTAAGTGACTTGCTCAGGGTCACCCAGTTAGTAAGTATCTGAGGCTGGATTTGAGCTTTTGAAGATGAGTCTTACTGATTCCATACCCAGCACTTTATCTGCTGAGCCACACAGCTAGATAGCTCAGCAGAAATTCTACAGCTGTCCTCCTCCCCCCAGATTTGCAGATGATACCAAGCCCTTCCAGGTAGTGAGGAGTTAGATGCACAAAAACTTGAAGGAGTTCTCCCCAGGCCTAATAAATCAGTAGAAGAGGTACAGGTAAGCTCCAGTGTGCGCAGGTAAAAGGTGAAATATTCAGGGAAAATAATCCAAACTAAAAGTCAGTAATGGGCTTCATCTTCTTGCGTTATAGGGAAAGGAGACATCACAGACTGTTTCCTAAAGCCCTTGGCCTAGTGCGTACTGTTGTCAGAAAGTCCAACTAAATATCAAAGAGATGTTAGTAACAAAACTGTAAGTATCATCTGGTTCTTACATAAAATTCCATGTCACATGGAGAAAAGTCCAGAAGAGGATAAGTAGAATATCATAGAATAGTAACAAAAATGAATAAATGAATAATAGTACCTGTGTGAAGGGCTGTTGTGTAGATCAAGTGAGATAACTTATATAAAATGATTTGAAAATGTTAAAGCCCACATAAATGTTTTGTTATTAGCATTATTTGAGAAAGAGACCATCAATTCCAACTTCCTCTTTGACAAATGAGGAAACCAAGACCCAGAAGGATCCTGGGGTTTGCCTTAGGTCACATAGATAGGCAATGATGTAGCCAGGACTAGAACTCAGGTCTCCTTACTACTCCCAGTTTGGTTTTCTTTCTATATACCACAGATGGTACCATTTGAGAACAGATTGAAAAGGAAATGTTAGGCTTCTTCAGGTTGTAAGATGAAGGCTGAAAATGTATGTGTGAAAGCATATAACATCATGAATGATAAGGTAAATTATAAGCTATTGCTTATTCACTGAAACACAGACTATTAGAATGAACTCACTGAAGCTTGAGAGAGAGGCATCTAGGACAAATAATGTAAGTGCTACTTGACAAAATGAATAGTAAACTTATAGAATTCATCACTTTCAAGAAGGGAACCTGGTGAAAAATATAAGTAGGCTAGAAGGGTACTTAAATTCACAGATAGTAGATCTTGTTGGGGCTGTTTCACTCATTGTGGTCTAAAAATAATGCCCTGTTTTCCATAACACATCTTTCGGCATCTGATAGACTAACTGACAGACAGATAAATAAGCAGATGGACTAAGTGACAAATAGATTAATAGATAATTTATTAAGTACTTAATATGTGTTGGGGATTGTGTTAAATGCTGGGCATGCAAATGTAACGAGAAAAGGCAATCCCTTATATTGAAAACAAAAGGAAAACAAAACAAAAAAGGACCTAGAAAACAGAGGTGGTGGTCAGGGGAAGGAGAGGAGAATTGTGTGGGCACAAGTTTGCTCATGGGGAAATGGAGAAACATGACAGATGCAAGACCACACTTTCTCTCCTATTGGGAAAACTGCCAAACCACCCCTGTGAGGTATGGAGAAGGGGAAGCCTTTAGAATCAACTATGTGGAAATTCAGTCCCTATTGGATGATGGGTATTTTGGAATAGAGTATTGGTTTTTAAGTTGTCAGGGACTGGAGTGCCATTCAGTGTCTCCCCAAATGTCTGAACAACTCTCTGCTGAATAGATCTCTCAATGCATGAAAGCAAGCAGCTAGAAACAAGTGGTCTCACCTCACTGAAACAAGGCCTTCCAAGCTATTAGATTTAGTGAATTTCACCTTGAAGGCAAATGGCAAACTTTAGTGCATTAAATGGACAGCTCACATCACAGGAGATGAGGACTGACATGAGATGATGAATCTTCTGCAAAAGAAAGTCAAAGTGGTAGCACTGGGAATCACTATTATTTCACCAAAAGAAGATACATTTTCAAGTAGAGAAAAGCTCATAAAGAAGGTACATGTTCTTCCAGCTAGGACTTCTCTTCTCAGAGGTCTAATTCTCAGTCATTGACTTTGAAGTTACATTGTTGAACTGATAAATAGAAATATGTAAACACACACACATATTACAGTATGTTCTTACATACAGGTATATGTGTATATGTATGTGTGTGTGTGTGTGTGTGTGTGTGTGTGTAAAATCAGTATTTAATTGTAGCTTTTTGGGAAGGAGGGAGAAAAAATAAAAGAAAAAGTGGACAGCAGAGAACAAAGGAAAACTTAGAAGGAAGCACAGAAGAGAAGGGTAACTGAAAACAATGTGGTGTATTTATTATAAAAGCCCCCCCCCCAAAAAAAACCCTGTTTGAAATGAAAATTAATTGTTTCATATTGAATCCTCTCTATGTTCTGCTGTGTATATAGAAATGTTCTCTCCCCATTTTGTATTGAAGTTTAAAATGAATAAAACAGTAAAAAAAAATAAATTTGTGAATGCAAAAAAAAAAATACTGTTTCAGCCTTACTGCAGAGTAGCACCAGATTCTTCTGACAGTCTGTAAGATCTTCGTAGGGGTAAGCAAAGGAAAAGAACAGCATCATTAAATACATAGTCAGATTAAAGCATGGAGAATGACAAGTTTGAACGTAGCTAAATGAGGAATCATGATTTAGTTATTATGGTTTAGATGTAAATGAAGGATGAGGAAATAAACAAGACTGGACAAGGCAGTATTGATCCTTTTGGATGCTCTTCCTTCTTATCAAAATTTCCCTCATCCATCATCAGAACTCCTGGGTTGATTCCAAGAAGAAATTACTTTTGGCAAGGCCAAATATCTACATGACACAGAATTTCAAGGGACCTTAAAGATCAAGTCTACTTTGTGTTGAACTAGTCCAACTCCATGTTAATACATGAATCTGACAAGTCATTCAGAATGGAGAATTTTTGTGCACGTGTTAACCCAGTATAGTCATGGGATTAGAAGATGACTTAGCTGTGGTCTATTTCTGTTGTGTAAGCATTCCAAACATCTGCTCATTTTTGGGATGAATTTGTGATTTCATCAGTCTAGGGAACTGCTGGTGTATAAATTCCCACCCTCCCTCAACCCCAAACTGATGTTAATCAGTCTTTCCTCTGTAGTTCAATTTCTTTATAGAGTTGCTAAAGACATTGAAGCAACAAGTGACTTGTTCCTGATCAAATAGTTTGTAAATGTTAGAGGGGGAACTTGAACATTAGACTTCCTGACTTTTTGGCAAACCCTCCATCTACTACTATGTACCCTTTCTGCCCCTCTCCCTGCCTCTCACCACATTTGTTCATTATCACCAATATTATCTCCTTCTTACTAATTATTTTAGAAAGCATAGTGCTTATGGATCTCAAAACTTGTTCAAATGGAATGCCTTCACTCTATTTCTTTGCCTTCCATTTACAGCTAAATATTTTCTTACTATGTTTAAGTCCATTTTAAACCTGCCTTTCCCTGTTGTATTCAGAGCTGATGAGCTACATGCACAGTAAGAAGAAATGTCTTATACTTGTCCTCATTCCATGTTACCTAGGAATAATTTCCTGAGCATGGAGTAAAGAAAAAGGGTTGGTACATATGAATTTAAATGTACCTCCCTCCAAAAAAGCACCATTTAAGAGTATAGAGGACTAGATTCTAGTCCTAGCCCTGTGACTAAGTAACTGTGTGTCCATTTGTGACATATTTCATCTCTGAGGCCTTAATTCTTCATATGGATAAGATTATTGTCATTTCTAGTTCCAAAAGTTCCAATTCAATTATTGTGAATGAAAGTGATGAGTCACAAGGCAGTACTGCATCCAAAGCATATAAAAAGACTGGGATTAATTTAAACTCCCAGGACATTACCTACCTTCACAGCCTGGATTTGTTGGTTTGTCTATTTACTTGGTCTCCTGGAAAATTTAACGAGGATTTTGCCTTTCCAGTGTAAAATCGCCATCTCGTGGCAAAACTCAGTAACTTCAGGACCATGAACTTTTAAAGTCCATCAGAGATCGGGGAAAATGAGTCACTTTTGTCTTCACACTCAAAATGATTCTTAACTAGGAATCATAGTGAACCACTTTGATACTTATATGGCTCTCATCACCATAGTCACTCTCCCTTCATTGACAGCAGATCGCATAACTTAGCTGGACCTCATTATTCTCAGAGATTCTTATCCATGTTTTCCCATCAACCCTATCCAAGATCTACCCAACAGAAGAACATTTCAGCATATTGGGTAGATTTTGGATAGGACTGATGGGAAAATATAGATAAGAATCTCCTAGAATAAGGAGGTCCAGCTAAGTTTTTTCTTCTAGATTTTTTAGTGTTTTGTGGATAATGGTTTTTATATGTCATCTCCTGCTTCCTCAATAACTGGCCTTCCTTCTTTTCTGGTCATATATTGCCTTGATAATATCTTTTATATTACGTCTTGCATGTAAGTAGTCATCGATAATGTACTAGAGTCTACTTATGCCCACAATGCAACTCTGCATAGTTAAAAAAAATTTTTTTGAAGATCATAGTATTCTATGATTTGCTATTATAAATTATCCCTGAAAGAGTATTAAAACAAAAAAAAATTAAGAAATGATGTTGAAAAGTTGAACTTTGCTTTTGAGATCCCCTGGGATCATTGAGAAGCTTGATTAATTTCCCAAATGTAATCCAGACTATTCTTCTTTTCCTGTTTCACTCTGGGCCCATATTACTGTTAATGTTCAGATGTAATGATACCAATGTATCCAAGATGCAAGAGCTTATGGACTAACTTGGGGGTGAGTCAATCCCCATTGCATCTGGTCAATACAT
Source organism: Pseudochirops cupreus (assembly GCA_028627135.1). Lineage (NCBI taxonomy): Eukaryota > Metazoa > Chordata > Mammalia > Diprotodontia > Pseudocheiridae > Pseudochirops > Pseudochirops cupreus. Next base: position 285,514,452 of record CM053580.1, on the reverse strand, counting down.
ATTTTTTATTGATTGGATTTTTCTTGTGCTAATTGCTAGGCTAATAATTAATGATAATAACAATGATAAACAGACATATAGCACCTATTATGTTCCAGGCATTGTACTAAGTACTTTAGAAATATCTCATTTTATCCTCACAATAACCCTGGGAGGTAGCTGCTATTAATACCCCCATTTTACAGAAGAGGAAATTAAACAAGGGTTAAATGACTTCCCCAGGATCACAGAATTAGTAAGTGAGGTGATAATTGAAATCAGGTCTTCCTGATTCTAGACCCAGCATTTTAGTCACTGTTCTACCTTGCTGCTCTGAAATGACTAATCTCTTTTGAAAGGCTCTGGATCTTATTGGGGATGTCTTATAGCTAGGGCCTGATGAAATCGGAACAATGAATTTGAAACTTACTTCTCAAGTAAGATCCCCTGAATTACTTTTTCAATTGCATGGGAGGCTTTTTCTCTTTGGACTTTATAAAAGACATAGGTTATCCACCAAGTCAGTGGTAAACAATTCTGGCAAGCTTATGAATCCCTGTTTTATTACTTGTCTGAAATAATCAAAAGATTATTTAATAAAACTATCTTTGTGGTTGGATTTATCATCAACCTTGCTTGATCTTAATACATCATATGCATGAAAGAACCCTAGCAATAGGAAAGTCAATAAAACCTCATTTTTTTCCCTAATGAATCAAAACCTTTTTGTAATCTGAAAAAATACAGTAATATCTTGCATTCTCTATACCTTGCAGTCAATTATGTGACTGTGAAAATGCAGTAAACTAGAGAAAATTATCTGTGAAAAACTGTTTATTTCCTTCTTATAGTCATAGCAAGTATACCCATGATATCTGCAGGGACTGTCCTCTGAAAGAATTTTTAGCAATGAGAACATATAAGGCTAGGCATGTCAGTAATTAGTAAATAAACAAATAATTGAATAAGTAACTAAATGAACAAATAATGATGGCATTTAATAGCACTTTATAAATGTTATCTCATTTGATCTTTACAACGAGGAAACTGAGCTAGACAGAAGTTAAGTGACTTGCCCAGGGTCACATGGCTAATAAGTATAGAGGCAGGATTTGACCTCAGGTCTTCTTGACTCTTGGCCTAGCACATTATCCACTGTGCTGCCTAGCTGAGCCCATACCAATACATGCTGGCATCTTCTTGTTTGCCTTAAAAACAAAAACCCAAAATACTTATGATGCCATTCATGATATGGGCAGTACTTTTGGAATCTTCTCTTTCATGTATTTTGAAAACTGATCCTTGAGTGCCTCTGTCATATGGAACATTAACCATCCTGGTCCCCACTCTTTGAAGGCCAGGTACATTTACATTTGGTTCTTCCCAGAAGATACTCCTACACCCTTAAGGAGTTCTGGGATATCTAGGCTGTCTGCAAATGGCTGTAATCTCCGCAGATGGTGCTTCCCAAGTATGTATGGTATCCCATACTGGCATCCCAGTTCTATTTAGCCATTTTTGTAAGGAAATATTGACTTCAAAGGTATAATGACAAATATACAGATATATTCTCTAATATGTAGAGAATAATTTCCCACTTTGCACCACTCCATACTTGGAAGGGAAGAGGATTAGGTTAATTGATTAGGTCAGTTTCTATATAGCACAGTCCCAGTTCCAAGACAGGCTCAAGGGAGCAGGGGAAAGAAAGCCTTCCTTTCTCACCAGTTTGGTGCATAACATCTGTGCTATGAGTGAACTATGATCTTTACTCTCGAGATGCATCAGGAAAGAAAGTAGCCTCACCAGTTTTAAAGATGTAGCTTTTTCTGGCTTGTTCCAGCTAGGCAGCTGTAATGATAATGGGAATTTGAAGATCTTCCCTGCTTTGAGAATGTATTCTGCCTCCTAATAGCCTGAATGCATTCACATGGAGCCTGTAGAAGGAGGAGTCTGCTGAAGGGTGGAGCAGAGCCCACAGGGAGCTGGAAGTCAGAGCTAGTAGCTAGATTGGGAGGAGGAGAGCACACTTCCCAGGGAGATAGATAGGCTTGTGAGTAAATATTGGTCTTATATTGGTTTGTGGGAAGGCTAAATGATGGTGTGGCTCTCTGTGCTGTTGTGGCTTATTAACTTCTTTGCTATTATGATGGAGTTGGCTTACTGATTTTGAGATTTGGTTTTCTGGTGTCTGAATAAATATTTTGCTTCTATCCTCTATGTGGAGGTCTGTCACATTTTGCAGTTGAGCACTATGCAGGTATATTTATAGTGATCATGAGTGCTGTGAATATTGCATTGGTGTTACAGCAGCCTATCAAAGGAGGTTATACTCATTCTTGTGACAAGGGACTCAGAATGCCTCCATGTTAGGTGATTCGGACATGTTCACAACAAGGCCTGTTACACATGAATTTCTTCTATGTGTCCAGAGCTTTTCTTAATTTCATTTTCTTGTTTTCTTTCTTTCTATTTTCTCATATAACAAATCTACTGAGATGTTGTCATCCAAATGTAGTAGTTTTATTGTTATCAATTATGAAAACAGATTTCCATAGAAATGTTGACAGATTTATTATATTTCATATCAATTTGTTTTTCTTCCAATTTCAACTACAAATTTTTGGGGGATGATCTGAGTTAGTTAAGTCTCACACTAAGATCATTTTCACATTGACTAATTTTCTTCATCATTGCTCTGCTCTCCCTCCGCTACCCCCCACCATTTCTGGAAACAATACTGTTCATAATCCTTCATTACCCTCTTGTCTAATGATTTGTTGTTTGTCTTTTGAACTGGTGTTGCGCTTAACATATCTCTCCAAGAGGCAAGGAAATCAAGTGCGTGAGCACTTATTGGCTGAGGCAGTTTCTGGACTACTTTGGCTTTCTTCTTGTGTTTACTGTCTTGCAAGACTAGATTTCTCTAAGAAATGACAATAATTAGGAACATGTCTCTCTTTTTGTCTTTTTCTCATTTTTGCAGTTAAAAGTTTGTTTTAAGTAAGACAGATTGGGGCAGTTGTCATTATGTACAATGAGACTGCTGGAGTTTCTCTTGACTTCTATTTCAATCTTGCTGTCAGTTATCTCCTCTCCCCTCCCCACCTCTTCCCCCTCTTTCTCTTGCCCTGTCCTCTGTCTCTGTCTCTCTTGCCACCATTCCATAGTCCTCCATCACACTCACTAGTGATAGCCTCAGTCTCTATAAGAATAAAAAGAAATAGTGTGAAATTACATTTCCCACTGATGTATATAGCTAAGCTCTGAAAGTTTTGCCTCTGCTTCCAGTAGAAGTCTGTACTATTCTGTTACATTCCTTCTTGGAATGTAGACTTTTGAAATCCCTTGCAAAATCATCTGTGGTACACTTGACACCTGGAGTTTTACAGCACAGCATAAACATAAGGATCAGCACTTATCAAATCAAGGATGATTTATCCAGTATCCCAGGCAATCATCTGAGGATACTATTCACAACAAATAAACACCAACAAAGACATGTAATAGATACAGCACCGTGTAAACCACCACCTGACAGCCTGCTTCAGTCCCTACGTGTCTAACTTACGTGAAGGACATGGTATATGCACACGACACAGCAGTACATACATATCCGTAGAGCATAAACAAACATACCTAACAACCAGCAAAAATAAAGCAATGATAAAATCCATATGCCAACAAAATAAGGAAAACAGCAACATATGTACAAATAGTTAGAAAAAATACGCATTTATCACTCTGATGTGGCTACAATACATGAATGATACACAAAAAAACAAATAAACATTGTCATGGAAATAATAAAAGAAAAACGTGTTCAGAATAGAGATATTAACAAATGTGCCAGGGCTCATGAGGAATTCCGTGGAAGCCGCGTTTACAGGAGTAAATATTAGCATTATTGCCTGACTGCAGGCATAACCGTCTCTCCAGGTTTTCCTGAGACGTCATATGTTAGTCTGCTAATCATTCAGACAGGTTTAACTTTCCTGTCCTCCTCCTCCTTCTTCTTCTTCTCTTTATCTACACAATATATATACACACACACACACACACACACACACACACATACATATATAATATGTGTATACATATTATATATATAATATGTATATATACTTACATACACACGTATGTGTATCTCTTTTAAAAGTCTTTGGTGATTCATGAACTTTGTTTGCATCCAAATTAGTGTCATTAGACAACTTTGCTATTTTCTTTTCACGAGAGTTAATGTGTTAAACTATACACAACTGTTCCTTCCTTTTCCTGAAGTTTAAGAACTGGTTGACCATTTTCTTCCAAGGTTCCTAGCACTGCTATCAAGGCAGTTAGGTGGTACAGTGGACAGAATCTGGGTCTGGTGTCAGGGAGATCTGAGTTCAAATCCTGTCTCAAGTATTTTCTACTTGTGTGATTCTGGGAAAGTCATTTAACCTTTGTCTGCCTCAGTTACCTTACCTGTAAATTGGAGATAATGAGAGTCCTACGTCCTAGGGTTGTTGCGAGAATGAAATGAGATAATATTTTTAATGGCTTTTCATACCCTAAAGCACTTCATAAATACTTTTATTTCCACAACTAGATTTTCTTTGTTAGCGATAATCAGATCTTGAAAGCTGTTCCCCATGTTGGTTTGTCCACTTTTTGAAGGATTAAATTATCATTAAGGTAATTCAAGGAACTGTTCACTCCTCTGCTTTGGCCAGAGAAAGAACTCTATCAGATGTCTTGTTAAGTAAAGACTCTGATCACTGTGTCAGGTTACCATGCCAGGTTTGTGGTCTATTCCCAAACTCCTCAGCTATTTTTTCTTCCTATCCAGATGGTTTGTGTTTTAGCCCAATCACAATAACTACTCTTGATGTTATTTTTTTCTTCCAGAAGTGAAATGCTCATCATCACGTTTCTCGACTTCCTGTATTGCCTCATGTGACTGTATCTCCTTAGCATACAGTGCCACTCTGCCCCATCTATTTAACTTATTATATAACAGCTCATGGTGTATATAATACAAACTCTTTACAACTCGTGTGCAGAAACTTTTAAAAGGATATTATCTTAAATCCAAGAAAGTCTTACTTTCTGGGAAATATGGTAGATGTGTTCATTTAGTACTGACATTTACACTTATCAGTCAGTATACATTAAGTGACCATTAGGCACTAGGCACTGGGCTAAGTGTTGAAGAGACAAAAAGAGGGAAAAGACCAGGCCCTGCCCTCAAGGAGCTCAGAAGGTAAAGGAGGAAGAAACAAGAAAATGAATAGGTGCCTACAAGCTTTAGACAGGATAAACAGGAAGCGATTAAAAGAGGGAAGGTGCTAAGGGGTTGGGGAAAGCTTCCTGTAGAAGAAGGGATTTTAGTTCGAATTTAAAGGAAGCCAGAAGGTGGACATGAGGAGGGAGAGCTTTCTAGGCATGGGAGATAAACACTCAGAGAAAATGCTTGGATTCAAGAGATGGAGTGTCTTGTTCATTGAATAGCCAGGAGATCAGTGAGTATACAGTGGAGAGTAAGCTATAAGAAGACTAGAAAGGTAGGAGAAAGTTGAGTTACTAAGGGCTTTGAATGCCAAAAAGAGAATTTTGTATTTGATCCTGGAGGTGTTAAGGAGTCACTGGGATTTATGGAGCAGGGAGGTAACATGGCTGGTCCTGCACTTTAAGTGGATGAATGGAGGGTGGATTGAGTGGGGAGAGAATTGAGGCAGGCAGAGCCACCAGCAGACTATTACAATAGTCTAGGATGGAGGTGATAGGAGCCTATACCAGGGTAATGGAAGTGTCAGAGGAGAAAAAGGGAAGATACTCAAGGAATAATACAAAGATACATACAGTGTATACATCTGTATTTAACTACCTATGTAGAAGATTCCATCAATATAGTATGACACTTTAAGGAACTTTTTCCCTTCCTGAATCTAACACAAGAGCCATTACAGCCCTGGGAGCCTGAAAGTGAAATTAGGCATGTCCAAATGCATCAACTCTACAGAAGAAGGTGAAGCCAGGTGGTGCTCATATCATCTGCCCATCAAAGGACTCTCCTTTCACCAGTCCATTCCAGAAAACTGTTTATACTCCAATGAGAATTTTGTAAAAATCTTGTTTTCTGTAGTGTTCTCACTTCCTCCAGACCAAATAAGACCCTTTCAGAAGGTGAAGTGGCAGCTGCAGCCTCCTCCTCCATCTTCTCTTCCTAATCTCTTCTTCATTTCCTTTGGTGGTATTTCCTTGTTATCCATGATGTGTACTTGTCTAATCTCATAGCAGGATAAGAAGGAAAGGTTTTGCTGATAGATTTCTCCCTTCTCCTTTTATAATGAATTTGATAAAGAATAGCTTTAAGGTATATTTAAATGAAACTCAAATTGTGACTAACCTGGGTTCTGTCTTTGTAGGATATTATCTCAGTTTTTCTGAGTTCCTTCCCCATCCCACACCATCCATTTTTTTTTCTAAAAAAAAAAGAAGAAGCAAGTCATGTATGGAGACAGATGGATATGTGGCCTAGTGGATAGAACAATGGACTTGTGGAGTAAGAAAGACCTGAATTCTCGTTCTTCCTCAGGCTCTAGGTAAGTTCCTTAGCCTCTTGTTTCCTTAGTTTCCACATCTGTGAAATGGGAAAAGTAATAGAACTTGCCTTATGTGATTGTTCTCAGGATCAACTGAAAAAACATATGTAAAGCACTGGGCAAACCTTAAAGTACCACATACGTATTAACTATTATTATTTCTGTGGGCAGCTAGCTGTTTCAGTGGATGAAGTGATTGGCCCAGAGTCAGGAATACCTGACTTCAAATCAGGCCTCAAGTGCTTACTAGTGGTGTCACTCTAGGCAAGTCACTTAACCCAGTTTGCCTCAGTTTCTTCATCTGTAAAATGATTTTCTAGAGAAGGACATGGCAAACTATTCTAGTATCTTTGCCAAGAAAACCCCAAATGGGGTCAGGAAGAGTTGGACAAGACTGAAAAATGATTAAACAACATTATTATTCCATGATGATGATCTGTAGATTGAATTATCTTTTTTTGCAGCTTAAATCAATACTTTTGGTAAGAGGTCTAAAGATGGAAATATTTATGTTTTTGTCATTTTGGACAATGATTTTTTTTCTATGCCAGATATAAATAGGAGACATGATGGGCGTTCTTCTGGGCTGCTACAGTACTTTTTGTCTCTGCCAATAAAGAGGAGATACTTTCCTACTTAACTTATTTTAAGCCAATCTCTTACTGGTTTTACAAACCGACACATCAGTTGTGGTGTCTTCTGTCGTGATGTTCCTCTGGGCTGTGAGTGGTGAAGAACTTGTGATGTGGATGTAGATGGGTGGTGTCAAACTGAAATAGAAGTGGGGGCCATTAAGCTGAACATAAGGATCCCTGAGAGCACTATATTGACTTAGAAATCCACATATTAACATAATCTATGTTCAATTACACTCTTACTTCTTTGGCTAAATATTTCCTAACTACATTTTAACTGATTTTGCAGCACTAGGGAGTGTTGTAGGCCACATTTGACATCTCTGCTGTCGACTGTTTTTTATAATACACATGTTAGAAAAATCTAAGAGAAGGTAGGTGGTGCAGTGGATTGAGGGTCAGGCCTGGAATCAGGAAGACTCATCTTCCTGAGTTCAAATCTAGCCTCAGACACTTACTAGGAAGCTGAGTGACCCCAGGTAAGTGACTTAACCCTGTTTGCCTGTTTTCCCATCTGTAAAATGAGCAATTGGCAAATGAGGAAATGACAAACCACTCCAGTATCTGTACCAAGAAAACCCCAAATGGGGTCATGAAGAGGCAGGCATGACTGAAAATGACTCAAGAACAACAGCAATGACAACAGAAAAGTCTAAGATACTGAACTCTGTGGGAAATTAAAGGAGACACGACTCTTTTAAAGAGGTAGCACGGTGTAATGAAGATCATATTTTCCCTGGAGTCGGAAGACCTAGGTTCAAATTTTCCCTAAGATGCTTACTAGCCATCCCTAATGCCTTGGTGAAGTCATTTAGCCTATTTGTAAAATAAAGGAATTGTAATTGATAACCTCTAAGGTCCCTTCCCAAAGTGAGCCTACTTTGTTCCTGAGAATTTGTGTGTGTTGTCACTAAGGACAACCCAGCTGGTTATTGTCCTTTATTCTTGAAGAGGATCAAAATGGCATCACTATGTTGGGGTCAAGATACAGTGTGTTTGACTCAGTACAAGCTCAGAAGGCTCTACCACAAGTTGGGCACAAACAGTCTACGTGAACATTTGAGGTAGGGATGTCTTGAAATTTGTGCATCTGACATTTCTTTTGAGCTGTCTCAGTTCTGCTTTGCTCATAAAGCACGGCACTTTCTCTGGTGAGGGCACATCATGCTAGGCGATTGATCCTTTGCCAGTATTTCTCATGTCACACAATCAGTTCCAAAGTTCTTCATAGAGACTTTGAGAGTGTCCTCCTATCCCTCTTCTGCCCTCCACGTGAGCACTTGCTTTGTGTGAATTCTCCATAAAATAGTCTTTTAGGCAAACATAGGTTTGGCATTTGAACAATGTGACCAGACCATTGGAGTTGCTCTTTCTGCAGTACAGTTTGAATACTTGACAGTTTAGCTTGAGGAGGGACCTCTGTGTCCAGCGCCTTATGTGGTCAGGTGAAAAAAATTTCAGAATCTTGCTAAGACAATTCAAGTGGAAGCAATGTATTTTCCTTGCATGGTGCTGGTATACTGTCCAAGTTTCACAGGCATACAACAATGAAGTCAGCACAATGGCTTTGTAGACCTTCGGTTTGGCAGGCAACCTAATACCTTTTCTCCCCCACACTTTCCTTCAGAGCCTCCCAAAAACTGAGCTAGCTTTGGTAGTGTGTGAATCAACCTCACATCTATGTGGAGATCCCTGGAAAGTATGCTGTCAAGGTATGTGAACTTAATCACAAAAGCTTTCTTTATTTGCTATAATAGATTGTTCCACATATGGATGGTGTGAGAACCTGTGTTTTCTTGCTGTTGTTAGGCCAAAATTAGTACAAGCAACAGAGAATTGAACTATATTTTGTTACATTTCAGCCTCAGAGGCTACATTGAGTGCACAATCATCTGCGAACAAACAATCATGCACCAACTCTCCCTCCACTTAGTCTTGGCTTATAGCCTTTTCAAGTTAAATAATTTATGATTAGTTCCATAGCTGACCTTGATGCCATTTTTGGCCTCATTGAAGCCATTCAACAACATCACTGAAAACATTATGCTAAGAAGCATGGGAACAAACACACAGCCCTATTTCACTCATTGGTGACTTGGAAAGTGTGAGAGCACCATCCATTATACAGAACCCAGGCACGCATGCCATCATGAAACTGATGTTCAGTACCTATGAACTTCTCCAGGCAACCAAATTTTGCCATCGTTTTCCACAGGTCCTCAGGACTGACAAGTATCAAAGGTCTTGGCCAGATCGACAAACATTATCTATAGACCTCTGTTCTTGTACTGGTGTTTCTCCTGGAGTTAAAAAGCAGCAAACACCATATTAACCATTCCTCAGACCTTTCTCATTCACCCATTCTACTGTGGGAAATCTTCATGTGCTTGGGGTAGACACCCCGCCAACCCCAACTCACTGACGAATTTGAGATCCCTTGGTTACCCTCAACCTGGTTTAGCCAGTCTGCTAAAATGGTTTACCATGGTGTGGCCCTTGTGCATGCTATAGCTTTGTAGAGCCACTAGTGAGAGTTGAGTGAATCAGTTGGACACTAAAGGTGGAAAGCAGCCCTGAAAAGGGCTTGACAGCTCTCATACCAGAAGTATTAGTCTTCCCTGAACACATCCTATACCCCATAGCTCAACTAAAAGAGTAACAAAGTGAAATATGTCAGGCCCATAGTGTCCTTATGCTCTCCTCCCCCTCCTCTTTCCCATTACCAAGACCTCCTTTTACTAAAGCATAAGTGACTGATGAAGCTTTCTCTGGTATTTCTCTCAGTAAATTTGCAGTTTGGCCAATGATAAATCCCTTATTTTAGCTCAAGACAAAGAGATAAAGCATTAATTATAGACTTTCAGGAAGAAATGCAGAATAGACAAAGTTGTAAATGGGATTTTCTAGTTTCCTCCTAAGGAACCATGAGGATGACTTCTCACATGTCTTATATATAAGACTGATTTTAATTGCCCTCATTGCTAGAGAGACTTTAAGAATCCTGAAACACAATTATCTTGTGGCATATTATACCAAGTGGCCAAGTCCAAACAAAGCTGCTATGTGATTAAATTATTTGTTCAGGTCAATGTTTTACTGTCTCTTTGGAATCTATACTCCATTTCCATCCCCTCCCTCACTGCCCCTATAAAAAGTAATAAATATTTTACTTTTCAAATGTGAAAATTATTTTTGCTTTGAGAATTTTTGAGAATTCATTGGCACAGATGGGCAGGACCAGATGCCCTCTTTTTCCTTTAGCCTCCTTCCTCCTATTCTGTTGTTCCCTTTTATCTATCTGGCATTGTCCACTGTCCCACCCCCTAAAGTGCTCCAGCTAGTTGGTATCCCATGCCCCAAAACTATTCCCTCCTCCAAGGTCAGCCTTATTCACCACTAGGCTGCTGTCATAGGCACTAGGAGATGGTTTTCCTTCTGCTCCTCTCCAATTCTCCTTCACATGTTTACTAATGATTTAAATTTTTTAAGTAAGAACACTAAAGTACAGATATGCTAAGATTTAATATACAAATATTCCTGGAAGCTGACAATGAAGCATACTTCCTTCTCAGGAGAGAGATTGTAAACAATACCTGTCAAATGTGGTATGTATCCCAAGAAATAGCCAATCTATTGACGTATTAGTTTTGCTTAATTGTACTTGTTAAAAGGGTTGGTTCTATTGGATAAGGGTAGGATACCATATTCAAGTGATAGTAAGTTTAAAAATATATAAATAAAATGTTTGAAATTAAAACAACAATGAGTATTTCCAGAAGAGGTAACAGTGGCTTGAACTCATCTACACTGAGATATAAAGGATTTATATGAGATTTGATATGGAAAACCCTAGGCACCTGAAAGTGAAGAGGATGGGGTGTGATGGAACCAGCTCAGTATAGTTCTGGAGAGCTGATTGTTGATTGTTATACTTAAGAAAGTAGTGGTGAAATTCTTAATGATACAGATAAAACTTAGAAGTGTGCCATATGCTCTTTTCTTCCCCCCCTCCTCCCCGCCGCACTTTGCTAGGTGGTGGTACCAAGTGAAGGTCAAAGTCATGAGTAAAAACTTTAACTCCTAAAAAGTTTTGCATCAATCTGGCCTCACTTTTCTCTGTCCTGCACAAATTTCCATTCCCTTAGTGCCTTGCTTCTAGTTAGGTGTCAGTGGGGCAAATGATGTGCTATATATTCCCACTAACTTTTGGTATATTGACATGTAAATCCCTTAGAGTTGGCCTTGTCAAAAATGTCAGAGAATTGTCAAAAATTATCAAAATAAAATGAGTTTTAATTTACTTTTACATTGAAAATATATAATACTACGTAACACTTTAAGGAGTGGGAAGGAGGGATAGATTTGCAAAATCACATCAAATGTGTTGCCCTTTCTAAAAATACTTGCATCTTTAAAGGAAGATATTTGAAGAACACCAGGCCTTAATTCAAAGGAATGAATAACACTTGGTGCCATTTCAAACATTAAGGCAGGTGAGAAGGGGAGATTTAGTTGGGTAGAGGACCCTCAGATTCATTTTACTCATTACATTCTGGAGTCAGGTGTGAAATGTCCTTAATAGGGTAAAAAAAGTTCTGATTTCCCTACTGATGAAGACTTTGTTTTAGAACTTGTGGCATCCCCTTGATAAAACTATAGGATCATATATTTATAGCTGGAAGTGGCATCTAAGTTTATTTAGGCCAATCCATTTTAGGGAGCCAGAGAGCCCTGGGGGTGGTAATAGCTGAGTAGTAAAGAGTACCCAAGTCAACCTGGGAGCTATAGAAATGCAGTCCAGGGGTAGCTAGGTGGCACAGTGAATAGAGCACCGGCCTTGGAGTCAGGAGGACCTGAGTTCAAATCCAGCCTCAGACACTTAACACTTATTAGCTTTGTGACCTTGGGCAAGTCAGTTAACCCCAATTGCCTTGCCTTGCCCCCTCCAAAAAAAAAAAAAAAAGAAATCCAATCCATCAGCAGTGATGGAACTAACTTTCAGGATCAAAGATTTCCCTAGTATCAAAGGTCACTGAGAGCAGAGACTGTTTTACCTTCTATTTCTATCCCTTGCTGCTATCACAGTGCCTGGAGTTTAACATGTGCTTAATGAATGATTGATTGAGCTAGCCTCATTACACTAATAAGACAAACTGCTTGTATCACCAGTTGTGGACCAAGGAAGCCCAGGATCTTCTAAGCTCAATAATCTAAGTAGAGTGGTTTAGAAAACAAGGTTCAACAATGTATTGTATGTTGTGGTCCTTTGTGCTTGAAGAGGACTAAAATGGTATCACAGTGTTGGGGTCAAAGTACATGTAATGGTAATGAAATTTAAAGATCCCCCTGTATTGGCTTGGTTTTCAGGTTGAGTGTTGAAACCTAGAGCTTGTGAATCCCACTTGTGGTATGGACTTGTTGACATGAAGAGAGAGGGCTGAACTGGGAGGAGCTGGTGCCATGGATTTAGAGGGAAGCCCAAGCAGAGAAGGATAGAAGGACTTTTGGGGAGCAGTATTGTGGACGCAGAGAGAAAGGAGAATTGCTGGGGCCAGAGTTGTCGAGAGAAAGACTGCTGAGGGCCAGTTGGAGCTGCCCAGGACTTTTGAGAACTGCCACCCAGAGCTCCCGAAAACTGAGGAGGCATGGCTGTGATGCTGGTATTTTGTCTGTCTGTTTTGATGTTGTTTTGCCAGATTTGTCTGCTGGTGAAGGACAATGCTGCTGTTGCAGAAGTCCTAGAACCTTGCAGTTTGTTTGGAAGCCCTGAAGGAGGATTTTCTTGTCGTATGTTTACAGAAATCCTGGAAGAGCGTCTTGCTGATGTTTCCAGGGGTTCTGGGACTATTCTGCTGGCAGAGAGTGAATTAATGAGGACACTGGCAATGTATATTGTGGCTTTGTTAGGCTTTGCTTCCCTAGGAAGAGAGATTGCTGAGAACTTGCATCCTGTCAAGATGAAGGAAGGACTTTTCCTTGGGTTTTCAATGCTGTAATGATATCTTAACTTTGTTGTAGCTTAAGGGTAGATGGCCTTTTGTGCTCTCCTGCCCCTTTTGAGAAAGTGCTTGGTGTTAATGGATGGTATTGTAATTCAGTTGTGATCCAGGGGTGGGAAACTTTTGACTTTTTTGTGCTCTTTGACCAAATGAATGTACTTTGTTTATGATTGGAAACTAATCTTCATTTGAGAAGAGAGACTTTGACTGACTAAATAAATGTATTGTCCAGGGGTGGAGTAGTACTTGGATTGAATTGAGAACTTACTTGCTAAATGAATGAGATACACTGTATTTTGATTTTCTCTGTTCTGTGAATGTTTTGCCTTAATCTGTCACTGAATAAATGGAGTTTGCTATGCTGGTATTCTGAACCTTGGAAGTTGCCTTTATTTGGCATTACAGTACAGTGTGTCCAGCTGTGACTGTCCAGACCAATTTGAGCTCAGAAGACTCTACCAAGGTTAGACACAAATAGCTCTTTTGACTTGAACATAAATTGGATTGAAGTGAGGCAGAGTTCCATGAACTCACTCTCTCTTCCCATGGCAAGACAAGTCAGACTGACTGGTGATGGCATAGGATATAATGGATGATCTTGGTGTATTGAATGTCTGGCCACCTCCAAGCTCTCCACAGAGACTGCTTCTAACACCTTCACGACCTGTTGGAACAAATTGTTCTTATCACCCTTTCTACTGGGGCAAGTCTTCATGTGCTTGGAGTAGACACCTCCTTAATTCACTGATGGGTTTGAGGAAGGTCAGTTACCCTTAACCTAGTTTAGCCCATCTGCTGAGGCTCTTTTACTGGAGTGTGGCCACTGAACATGCTGTTGCTTCTTGGAACCACAGGTAAGAGTTGGGTGGCAGGTGGAAACCAAAGATGGATGAGCAGTCCTGAGAAGGGCTTGGCAGCCCTCACACCAGAGGTGCTAGTCCTTCCTGAACATCTCACACACCCAAGTACCAAAGTGTAAAGCACTCAGCTTTATAGAAGGCTTGTAAATTACTTTAATGTTTGACTATTGACTTTATGAGGCCTATGAACAGGCTTAGTTAGCATTTGGCTATCTACGTTCACAAGCAGATGATCAGCTGAGGGTTTTTGGCTTCCTCAAACGCTTCACAGCTGTCTTTGGCTCAGTTTCACATTTCACAGATGACAAACTCTAGTTGTCCTCAGAAACTATTTTTGGAGGCGCTGGGTTAGTTGGCCTTCTTGTGTCAGATACAGAGATAGATTAACCCTAATAAGATGTGAGGTGCTTGGTTTGCTGTGGTGATTTGCAGGCATTTGGGACATGGATCTGTGTGGAGGGTGAAGAGAAGAATAAACATGAAACATTTTTAGATGACTGGCTCACTCTTAAAAATAACCTTGATGTTCATATTTTTTACTCTTTTTAGGGAGCTGAACTTTTTTTTTTTTGAGGAGAGAGTTTGGTTTGCCAAAATAAAGGCAGGTGATAGGGAGGCATTTGTGGACCATGGAAACTCTAAGCTGAGGGATTATAAGGTACACCAAAGCAACAAGGGTCATGATATAGTGCAAAAAGAATTTTATTGAAGTGAGAGAAACTTCTAATAACACCAGGAGGCTTGGATAATAGGCCTTAGATGTGGACCAGCTCTATGGGAAGCTATCAGCATTATAGGTTGGATCTGGATAGAAGCCTTACTGAGCTAGACTGCAGTGGGACTTTTTATAGGAAAGTGAGTTCTTTACCTGGGGACCAGCTCAGCAACTGAATCTTACAGATGTCACTCAATGGTTTATACAGCACACAAGGAAAAATAAAGGAATTCTGGGTGACTGGGTTCAGCTGAGGTCACCACAGGTTTGAAACTGAGAGGTAACTTTTATTCCATCTGTTTTCATGTAAATAAACTCTTCTGCATAATTCTCTGTCTGCTACAATCCACTCCTTGAACAAAGAGCTCTAGGAAGTTTCTGTTTCCTAGCATGAGTCTTAAAGTAATAAATATATAGATATTTACAGATGGGAAGCAGTAGAAATACAAACAGAAGGATTTTTCCCCTAATCCTATATCACTATTGCGTACCCAGGGACCCATAATGATAGTGATAGTAATCAAAGAACATCAGAATATCATCTGCCACAATCAGAGGAATTTGCTATGAAAAGAGGAAGAGAGCTGTGATTGAGATAATAGTATGTTGTTCGTAAGGATTGGGCCCCAAAGTCACAGACTGAATTATCATAACTATGATGTGACAAGACTCCCCCAGTTCTGTTATTCCAGGTAAAAGTCATAAATATTTTCTTGTAGTGGGGCATTCATGTACCAGATCTCCACATGTTCAAGGGATATCATAGCCAAACCCATGATCTAATAGGTGGGAAACTTTTCCATTCAAAGAGGAAAAAGGACAATGCCTTGTACTGGCCTTCATAAGGCCATCTTCCTATCTTGCTTGTTTATATCCACCTAGAAATGGCTGCAGCAGTTGGAGGGTTAAGAAGCACTTTGTGGGCATCTGTTGATATTGTCTCTTGAATGGTGGATTGTAGATTTAGAAGCATAAACATTTTTACCTGCCTTCAAATTGAGATAAATTCAAACTATAGTTCAAGAAATTATTCTCATATGGTAAATTCTACTGCTTTTAACAAAGAATGCAGGCATGTCTCTAAAGTTAAGCTCCATATCAGCAAGTTTGTAATTGTAATGTGATGATTGACAATTGTGATAAACTTTCATTGTTTGTATCCATTAAGGTCACAGTGGGCCTTTTCTTGGGGCAGCTAGGTGGTGCAGTGGATAGAACACTAGGTTTGGAATCAGGAAGACTCTTCCTCATGAGTTCAAATCCTCCCTCAAATACTTCCTAGCTAGCTGTGTGACTCTGGGCAAGTTGCTTAACCCTGTTTGTCTCGGTTTACTCCTCTGTAAAATGAGCTGGAGATAGAAATGCAAACCACTTCAGTATCTCTGACAAGAAAATTCCAAATACGGTCACTAATGTCACTAAACATGACTGAAATGACTCAACCTCAAGGTTGTTTCTGAGATTTTCTAATTCCTTTCCTGTCTCTCTAGTTTAACTAACATCTTTTTATTAAAGCAACAATAACAAAGGTTAACAATCATAAAATAAAACAATCATATTCTTGGATGTTATCCAGAAAATTAATGTCTGACAATTAACAAATTACAAGGCACTTGTACAGAGAGGCACTTATTAATGTTACCAAAGTTTCTTAAAGTTTCTGACATTGCAAGGACTGCATATGTTAGTCTAAAGGTAAAAAAATAAAAGTCTAAACTGGGGCATGTTGATGTAAAATTGAAGATCCTTATATTTAACAGATCTAGGGTTCCTGGGGAAATTTTTTTTTCATCATGTATCAGGGTGTCCTCTCTCTTTGATGACTTGAGTAGAGATTCTAGACTTTGGAATAAAGGTTCTACTCATGTCACTATTTTATAGCCATTGAAACTTAACCCATTCACAAAGTTATAAATATAATATATAGTTTCACTATTTTGACCTATTTTAACATCATATGACTGGCAGATGGAAGAGGAGACTTTATGATATTCTAATAGGTTTACTGTAATTTTCCTGTTATTGTTGACCGACTCCATAATAATAAGTAATTCATTGTCAATAATCATCTAGAGAATCATTGTCTTCTCATTTGGCAAAGGGAGGATCAGTGACGGGGTATGAGTATGGGAAAGAGCTCCCTTTTCCCTTCTGCTCAGATTCTACAGAGAGAGATTTGGTGAAGACAGACTTGTATTCAAATACCTCAATTTTTACATTTTATATAGCCTTTAGCATAATATGTCTGAAGCTTTAAAAATAGACATAAAAGCTAATTTCCTAACTTCTATAGCTTATTTTTTTTAGTTAACAAAATCAAGAAAGATTTCACACACATACTTGTGGAAACTAATGTTTTTTATCTTTTCTAAGAGAATTGATAATATTGCATAAACCATCCCAGGCTGAAATTAGGGGTGCTGTCCTTGTCTCACAGAAAGACAAAATCTTTTGTACTTTTCCCAGAACTGAGTTAGCTTGACACTTAGTGAGATAAAGATTACAACATCTGTGAGATTCAGCATAGAAAAAATCATTATTTTTTCCCAAACCAGAGACAGAGAGACAGAGGCAGAGGCAGAGGTAGAGACACAGAGAAGAGGCAAAGACAGATACAGAAAAAGAGAGACAGAGATAGAGACAGAGAGACAGAGGGAAGGAAGCAGAGAGGGAATGGGAAGGAGTCTGGGTGCTTTTGTCCACAAATTCCACAAAATTTCTCCTTTGTAGTAGGGAAGGGCATAGCAATATTTGTATTTTAATGGGAGACTGGAATACAGACAAGGCTTTAAGAATCCCTAATGATAGAATTTCAGACATTATAATAGGTTTGTAGGGGAAATATTTATAGCCAGGGGGAATATTCCTAGGGGCTTCTCAAATCACAGAAATGACTAGCTATGGCTTCTTTTCCTAGAATCACAGAATGTAGCCAGAGCAGAAAAGAACCTGAGAGACTGTTTGGTTCAAACTCCACTTCTAACATTTTATGGATGAGCAAGTTATATCCTGGATAGTGAAGTTACTTGCTTAAAGTCATACTGAATTAATGGTAAAACTGAGCAGGGACACAAGTCTTCCTGGCCTAGAGTCCTATATTCTTCCCGCTAGACCATATGGAGTGCATAAATTCCAAAGTTTTTTGACCTAGGAATACACAGGCCATCTCATTGGATGGCAGTAATCTCAGAAGTCATCTAATCTAATTTATACCTGAACAGAAATGTGTTTTACAGCATCTGATTGAATGTCTCCAAAGATGGGTCTTCTCAAGTAGTTCATTACATTTCTGAATAGCTCTAATTGTTAGGAAAATAGCTTTACCAAAAAAACTGAAATCTGTTTCCTAGCAACTCCCACCCATTGTTCCTTGCTTTACCCTCTTGGGACAAACATAAGAGACTGAATCTTCCCCCCCTCTCCTCCTGCATATGATAGCCCTTCAAATACCTAAAGACAGTTACCCTTTCTCTCTTGGTCTTCTCATTATCAGGCTAAACCTCTTTAGTTCCACTAATGAATTTCCTTTTGACAAGGTCTCCATTCTGGTTATTCTCTGGGTGTGCTACTGTTTGTCAGTGTTATCAGAGGAAAGTAGTATTTCTTTCAAGATAGTGCCCTATCATCTATATAGTCTCCCACTGACTATAGATTTTCTATTCCCCCCCCATCCTGCCCTGAAAAATATGCAGTTGATGGTTCTCTTTCCTATTATGAGCTTGGCAATAGAATTCCACGTAGCATGGCAGTGGTTATCACAGAAGAGTAGAATTGCCCTGAGCTGAAGAGAGTTATCTACTTAGAATTTAGATCTTAAAAACTAGAAGACATTATCTTGTAAATATTTTTCAAAATGGAGTGGTCCAGGCAAAAATGATGAGGGACTTTTATTGTCTGTTGTCAGTGCTTTGCATACAAATTATACGCCAATAACTGGACAAATTTATGCTTCTGTGGAAAAGAACCTTCAGGTCTTTTGCAAAGCTTCCCTCACTTTGGATAAAAAATATTAGGTTGGGTAATTTTAGCAGTAAGTTAAACTTTTTTTTTTTACACCAATTAGAAATCATTCCAATTCTATTGATCAATTCACTTAACCTGTATGAGGTTCAGTTATCTTTTTGGTAAAAATAGATGTGTTGAGCTAGATGAACTCTAAGGTCTTTCTTCCAATCTTAAATTATAAAACTCCCAATTTGCAGATGAAGAAATTGGGGATCAAAAGGTTGATTCATTCTAAGTCACATAATAGTAGAGTCAGAAGTGAACTCTGTGTTTCTTGTCTCCTGGGAAAGTGTTCTTTTTGTTCTACAGCGAGAAGACCTCTCAAAATGTCCTGCTCTTAGGCAACTCCTGGACTTAACTGCATTATGAGTACCATCTGTAGTATCTTACCAACATCCACCTACCCAGGGGTTCATAATCTGGCATCTATGAACTTTTAAAAAATATTTTTATACATGTACGTCAATATCATTGATTTGTGTTGTATCATTATGTATTTTATTTTATGCATTTAAGAACATTATTCTGAGGAAAGTGGGGTCCATAAGTTTTCCCAGACTTCCAAATGGGGTCTATGACACAAATCAGGTTAAGAAACTTAGAACTACATTCAGAATAAAAGAATGATATTCCCGATCACCTCTTGACTACACCATTGTGATAGCATCCTATTTGGTCTCTCTTTCTCAAACCTTTTCCAATCCTTTCTCCACATGGACACCAAAATGACTTTTCTTACTTTTTACCACAGGTCCTTCTTTCTTTCCCTTGCTTTCTCCTTTCTCTTCTCGTCCCTTATTAACAACAACAACAATAATGACAACCCCCCACCAAACAAAGGAAACCTTTTACTTTTTTTCTTTACATCTTCCCCTCCTGTCCTACTCTCTCTTATCTTTTCTCTTGTCTATGACTAGAGCCTACCATGGTCCCTATAGACACTGATTAACCTTTCTGGGGACCCTCAGAAATAAGGTGACTGTGACTTTATTCAGGCACCAAGAAATGTCCTACATGGGTATCATAGGTACAATTTTAATGCTAGTACTCTCTTAGTTCAGGCTCTGTTTTGGGAGAAATGAAGCACTCATACATTATTGAACATTTACAAATGGAGGTTTGCTTTGCTTAACATGGCAAGGATATGCAGCGAGTATAGAGTGGGGCTTAGCTTCTCTTGCTGTGGTAGCCCTCATTTTCATCTGGAAACTTCATCTGATCAGTAGGCCACCAGAATACTACTCACATAGTCTTAGTCACCCGCTAAGTTTGAGAGTCCTAGACATCACATGGCTAGGACTTTTTATTCTACCCTAGATCATCAGCAAGTTGATTCAGGGAAGCTGAGGCCAATTAGTTGTTGGGTACGGGTGTGTCTTCTATTAGGGAAAGCCTCCCCGCATCGTGGGTGGGAGGAAAGTAGTTCTCTCTGGGAAATAATGGTCTTACCACAGTGTGCCACTAAGGAATCAGGATAACATAGCAGATCTGGTGCTGGACTTGGAGTCAAGATGACTTGGTTTCAGATCCTACCTTAAAAACTTTTTAGCTTTATGGTTCTGGATCAGCCATTTAACTTCTCTAAGTCTCAGTTTTCTCATCTGTAAAGTGGGCATAGTAATATCACCTACTCAGCTGAGTTGCTATGAGGATTATATAAGAGAATATATTTAAGTGCTATATGTACACATGAGCTATTATTAATTGTTTGGAAAATCCTTACCCTGTAAACCTAGACTGGTCAATTACAACTGTTTTTGAAAAAAAATATGAAAACAGCAGCAAAACCAATAGCTTGAAAATGATATAAAATGCTTATTGTCAGACAAATTTCTAGCCAGATGTGAGAAATTAAATATAATGTGTCTTAAGCCAGGAATAAGCAGTTAACAAATGCCATCTCTGCACTCTGCACCAATTGAAAACACTGATAATGCTGTGAAATGTTTGGGGAGGGGAGATTAGGGGGTAGAACTTCAAATAAGAGGCCAGTATGAGTAAAAGAGGCAGTGCCAGGGATGAGAGAGCCATTGGCTATATAGAGTGCAGTCAAGCTGAGGCACGTATGATGTGGCAAACTCATGAGGCCCAGGTGACTGGAGCCAGGGAGACTCAGAGATGTTCTTGGGTATTGACTTGGTCTTTCTCTCAACTGAAATATGAATTCTGGTAAAAAATAAACAAATGAGTTGGACAGCAGGAAAGAATAAACATCAAGACAAAGAAACAGTCGATGGTAGGCCATTCAAGTACTGAAAATGTTTGATCCAATGAGCTCTGAATATGCCATAGGTTCTGAAATCATTTAGGCTTACCTGGTGGGAAGGTAGAGAAGACACCTGGGAGCACTTAGCCAGCAGACTTAGAACCTCAGGTTTCATACAGACTCCTAGGAAGTTGGCTCTTTAAGGCCGACTCTGGCACGGCTTTTCTCCTGACTCTTGGGTTGGTTTGCTTAATATTTACTGAGTAGATTTTTAAGTACCAAAACAGGTCATGAGCCTCAAAACCTGAGCCAGAGGGGGCAGAAAGGTGAGAAGATAAAAAAGAAGAGTGAACCTTCCAACCATTTTGACTGTCAGTTGGTAGACTTGATCAGGGCTGAAAGACTATTTTAGGCATCTTAACATTCACTAAGTCCACATGGGGGTGAGAGGTGGTTTTCTCTATTTTTATTACACTAACCGTCTACCTATGTACAAAGTCTCCCACCAAAGTCCACGTTAATGCCTGAGTTCTCTAAGGTCTTAGTTTAGGCAGGTACACCCTAGGTGAAGGCAATGAGTAAAGGCCTCCTAAAGGTGTGCCACCTGAGGCTCAGTCTGCCTAAATTGAGAGAGACCCCTCTGAAGAAGGGCTGCCCAGCATTTCATGAATCTTTTTGGCTACAGGCACTCACTAATCTTGCCACCCAGCTGTGAAGGAGTCATGGGCTTTAATTCTATGTGGAGGAAATCATGTATCTGGGAAGTAAAATGCTAGCTCATTGGGAACTGGGATTATTTTATTCTTTATACTTGTATGTCTTGTACTTGGCACACTACAGGGCACAGAGTCAATGATTAATATGTGGCTTTTGATTAATCATTTGGTAAGAAAAGTATAGTGCTTTTCTTCACTCATTTTACGAGAACAATTATGAAACAACAGAATAAAAACAGCGAGGCTATTGATTGAACCCTCAGGCCTTA
Source organism: Pseudochirops cupreus (assembly GCA_028627135.1). Taxonomy (NCBI): domain Eukaryota; kingdom Metazoa; phylum Chordata; class Mammalia; order Diprotodontia; family Pseudocheiridae; genus Pseudochirops; species Pseudochirops cupreus. The sequence continues at coordinate 285,492,481 of CM053580.1, read as the reverse complement.
GACAAGTAGAAAAAATTAGGCAACTATCTAGTAGATTTGTACATGAATTAGAAATAGCTTAGACTAAAAAACTTACGCCTTCAGAGGTTCCAAAAGGATATGGGTGTGTGTGCGTGTGTGTGTGTGTGTGGGGGGGTAAAGTGTTTAGATACATGCCTTAAATAATTTCCAAGAGGAAAGGTTGACATTTGAATTTCTAAGCAATAGATGTCAGAGTCAACCAGACAGTGTCACTGAAATGGGCTTATGAAACAGGATGGAAGTAGAGAATAAACTCATCTGGCAAACCAATAATGATCTAATTCATCTTTCAAAAAAGCCATACCAGTAAGGAGATTTGCCAAATAGTATCAGAGTTGTGGCATCAGTTTATTATCACCAGGTCAAAACAACAGTGAGCTATGGCTCCCCGCAAGCTCAGGAAGGCATCTATTTCTCAGCCAGAACAGGAGGATTTTACACAAATGCCTAGGAAAGAAAACCACAAGTCAGACAATCCAGGAGCAAAACAGCCCTACTTCTGAGGAGTTCATTATTCATACCTTCCCATTAACTCACCATAGTGCTTAACAAGGTCACCAGTGAACAAATAGAGACAGAGGAAGATCTTTTGGAGAGATGAATCCAAATTGTCTAGGAACCTGAGCAGAATGACCCATGACTAATTTATATACCACCTGCACTGGACATTCTCAACTTTAGGAGGGAGGTTGAAGAATAGAAAGATCTCAAGTGCAGAATTGTCCAGCTACCATAGTTCAGTTTGATAAATATGGGAATCCTGGGAAGAAGGCAGAGTACAGGTTTTTTGAGGTACGGCTCTTCCCCCAGTATACTGAGTAACACAATTACAAAGCTCCAAAATTCACAAACTTTCCTGATAAGAAGATGAAAATAGGTGAAATAATCTTCCATAGGACAGTTCTTATGAAGCAAAAGAACTGAAGACCAATTCACCAGACCATATTTTTGTGCAGCCTGGTCTACCTTCTCTACCATTATAATCCTTGTGCCAGTCATGGTGGTCCTTTGGCTACTACATGGCTACTTCAATATTAGGCAACTTACTTTTAGAGTTAATCTCTTTGTAATTGGGTTGGTAGGAGTCCCCTGTTCCTAGGATGGGTAGAAGTGCCATGACACTGACTAGTCTTCCCCCTCTCTTCCCCTTGTCCTGACCTTAGAAATTCTGAAATTCCATTGGCAGCTGCAATTTTGGGCACCCAACTTTTGGAATGAACACCTTTGTAGCTTTCCTAAGGAATTCTACTACCACATTGAGTTGAAGTCTATGAATCCACACATCACAGAAAAACAATAAAGAAAGGGGACTCATATGTGTGGAGTTTTGGGGATAAAAGAGAAAGAAAGGATAATGATCTAAAATGTAACATCAATTAGAAGAATTAATATGGTTCATGAGAAAGCCAGGAGTAGGAGTAAAAGAACAATAGAAAAGATACCTAGATCCAAAGGTTTCTGGAGTAGTCCTCTTAGCTATAGCCTTCCCTCAAACCTTTCATGATCTGTTGCTGGGGACCAACATAGAGAATGAAGAAAGTCAACTGCAGAAGGGATGGGAGAGGCTAGAGATTTGCAATTTGTGAATGAGGAGAATAGGCCCAATTAGAGTAGCTCATTAAGATTTGAACTCTTCATATAGCATGTCCCAACTGGCCACCATTATCCTCTAAGGAAACTCGAGGATCATCCAAATCTTGAACTCTAAGACCATTGAGGTCAGAGAGTGATAGCAGGGGGAAGAGGAACAATATCATTGGATCTTCTGAAGTGGAAGGATGGGTGGTAAGCACATTTTTACTAAGAGCAATCTAGAAAAATCAGCAAGGATTGATTTTTTGGGGGGGGGAGGGGAGCTTGATGTGTGAATTCATGCTATAGGAAACTTCTAAGGTAGAAACTCCCTCTAACCATACACACGTCTTCTGTGTAATTCATAGTGTTAGAGTTGTATGGGGGTATCGAGAGGTTAAATGGTTTGTCCAGGGTCACACAAATAGACTATATCCAAGGTAAGATTTGAACCCAGAATTCCTTGAATAAATAAGACTTAAACTGACAAACTCTAGGGAAAAGATACATCTTAGTAGACAAGTATTTCATTAAAAAAAAAAGGAAATTGAATCAAACTTTCCTGAGGAAAGGGAAGAAATGGAAACATTTTTCAAGGACTGCAGAAATGACAATGGAACAAGTTTAAGAACCTTCAAGTGGCCCAGAAAATCAATTAGAGATTTAAATGAAAATATCAAAGAAATAAAGAACAAAGTTAGAGTTCTTAAAGAAGAAATCAGTAAGTCTAACTTGAAGTTAGGCTTATAAATTCTATGAAAAAAAAATCATGTTGGAGCACAAAAATGCAGATGTAACAGGGTCCTGGCTAATAAGGCTAATCTTTAGGAGTTTGCATGGAGTGCTGAGTTGTTGCAATACCCATTTGAATTTTAGAGCATGTGTAGACAATGTTGTGGTAGGTTTTGTTTTGCTAACACCTGGTGAAGAGGAGTTTCTTTGGCTTAATAATAGGAGCAGTGTGTGTGGGGAATTCAGAAAGATCCCCAAAACCTCTCCCTTCTCTTTATCTGACTTTTTTCTACCTGGCAGCATTCTAATGAGAGAAGAGAGGGAATATTGTAATGGGAGAAGCCTTGGGAGGCTGAAGTGTGTGACACAAGAATATGGGTTTGATCTCTGCTTTTTTTCTTTCTTTATTGGTGGAAGAGATTGGAGACTTTTACCTGTGAGTTTCAAAAGGTAAGCAAGCCACCAGGAGGTCTAGGAGTGGAGTCTGTCCTGGGGTTTGCAGCCAGCTGGCTTAGCTCTGAGGTCCTAAGGAGCTAGGAATAACCTTTAAGATCCAACCTAGAGGTAGCTGAGATAAGGACTCATACAGTGATATGATCCAGTGATACTACATTGGACATGAAATTGTTTAGACCAATTGGGAAAAGCCTGAACCCATTGTCTGTAGGGACCAAGGTGGTGTAGGTCAGAATAAGCACCCCCTCCAAAAAAATATGTGTGTGGGAATATTTGTACTCCTTTGCCTTTGAAGTAAATATTCCTTTGTAAAAGTTAATTATAGTTAAATGGAATTAACTGTCTCAACAATGAAGTATTCACAATGCCTACAGTAACTATAAGTATGCTGATATGGTTATTAATCACAAAATGTAACAGGCTCTCTACATGGGAAATATAGCTAGAGCATTTATTTAAATCCCAGAAAACTGAGTCCCAAAACTAGAAAGTCAAAGCCAACACAGTAGATTTGAAGTTGGCACATGTAGTTAAAGTAGTAAACACATTCTCAAGCCTTCAAAACTGGACAGGCTACCTCAGGCAAAGATCCTCCTCTCCTCATTCACTTAACTGCTCAGTGTCCGGGCAGCTTGCTCCCAGCAGCTCTGGCCCCACCACAGTTCCTGTCTCTGGAAGTCCTCAGCAGGAGTCCTTAGCAGAGATTCTGGCAGGCTCAAAGAAAAAGGAGTTCACGCAGCAGCCACAGCCACAGCCACTGCTTGTAGTCACCATAGTATGGTTGCTAGCTTGGTTCCAGCTTTCTCTTGCCCCACCCCTTCCTGCTACATCTGCAAGTTCAAGGGGCATGGAAGATCTTCAAATCCCAGTATCATTACATTAGGGTGCTAGTCACCGGAAGTTAACAGTGGGTGTGTTGGAGCCACCTTGTTGTTGTTGTTTGTCCTTCATTCTCAATTCAAAGAGGACCAATGGCATTAAGAAGGTGACTTGCAAGTGAATTGGATTTAAGTGTGGCAGAGCTGTGCAAAGTCACCAGACTGTCCTGGGGTTTGCAGCCAGCTGGCTTAGCTCTGAGGTCCTAAGGAGCTACTCTCTCCTCCAGAGCCTTCTGGGTCTAGCAAGACATAGATCAGGATCACTGGAGATGACCCGTGATACAGTGGGAGATGACCTTTTAAAGCTGAGGTCTTTGCCAGGTCTCAGTTTGTCTGAGGCAACTTCCATTCATTGATTAAGGCTAGGTAAGAAATGAGGCAAAAAATGGCCTCTTTTACCTAGTCATTTGAATCCCAATGAGTTTTATCAAAGCCTATTTTTCTAATGCTGCGTTTTAAGGAATCATAAATGAAACTGCAAGGGGCAAAAGAGTTAATTGTCCCAGTTTTTTTTAATGATGGGATAAATAAGTAGAGAAGAGGAAAAAGGAAATCTGTCCCATAAACCCCAAGGTATCTCCTTTGGGCAGAGTCCCTACAGGTTAGACCATGATTCATTATATAGACAGAGGGAGAAGAAGGAGAGAAGAAGAGGAGGGAAGGAAGCATGGAAAGAAAAAGAGAAGGAACATTATTCAACTGGAACTGACCAGTTGGGTCCTCAGTGTCCTGCTTATATTTGTTTAGAGAAAGCTAGTTGTTAAACATTTACTAGTGCGCCACTGTGGGGGCAACATGTCTGAATAGGGGGTCTAGCTGTTAGCATTAAGTAACAATATTTCTATCTCCCCTCCCACTCCACCCCCCTAAGGGTACCCATTGAATGTAGAGAGGGAGATGTAGTAGCCTTGAGATGGAAGGCTGAGCCCAGAATAACATACCATGCAGACAAAAGGAAAAAAAAAAGTAATGAAAAAAAATTTAAAACAAGAATGGAAAAACACACAAAGGTGTTACAAAAATAAGAACGTTGTATTTAAAGATATGAGGTTGGTCTTTAAAGGGGAAAAATAATGCGAAAGAAGGTCTCATCACAATGTTTCAACAAATAATGCAGGGGCAGCTAGGTGGCATAGTGAATAGAACACTGGTCCTGGAATCAGGAGGACCTGAGTTCAAATCCGGCCTCAGACACGTAACATTTACTAGCCATGTGACCTTGGGCAAGTCACTTAACCACAATTGCCCTGTCTTCCAAAAAGAAAACAAACAAACAAAAAGAAATAATACAGAAAATGGTCCAGAGATATTTGTAGATGGCAAAGACCACAGTTCAAATCTCATCTCCAACACCAGCTGTGTGACTCTGAGCAAGTCACCCAACCTCTGCCTCCATTACCTCTCTTGTAAAATGGGGTTAATAATAATACCTATCTCCCTGGGATATTGTAAGGATAAAATGAGATAATTTTGTAAAATTCTTTACAAACCTAAAAGGTGCTATACAAATGCTAGCTGTGAGCTGTCAGACCAAGAGAACCACACAACACCAAAGTGAAGGAAACCTCAGGTTTAAATAATTGAGAAACATCACAGTTGAACTTCAGTTCTACAACATCAAACATCAAATTCTGCAGGGATCAAGGAGAATACCTTTCAAATACAATGATTCAGAATAGCACAAGATTACTTCATAATTTTAAGAAATTGAAAGAAAAACTAAAACATGGTATTTCAAAGAACAGAAGAGATAAACTGGTTTTAAATATATCCTCCAAATCCAAGACTAAAAAATAATTTTAAAAAATTGGATATTCACTAAAAATAAAAATCATAATACTTCTTCAAAAGAAATTAGAGGTGAACTCGTCAAACCGTAGAAAATCAACTACTTTCAATAGTGAAAGTCTAAGACATGAAATGGGTATTTTCTTGTGAGTAGGATCAGACAAGAATATTACCATGGGGTATAGTAGAATTGTTTCTTGTTTAGTTTTCTTTAAAAAAAAACAAAACAACAAAACAAAATCTCATTTCTGAGTGACAGTGATAAGGCAAAGAGCCCATTAGTTGAATAACAAATCTAAAGAATAAAAGGCATCATAGAAAAATCAGGAGGAGAGAAAGTGGAAGAAGTGAATTAATGTTTCAGGGGAGACAAACAACCTCTCATTACTAAATCATTAATATACATGGCAGGCTAACACAGAGGAATGCCACTGGGAGAGAGTAAGGGGAAGAACACGGGGCCCAAATGATGCCTTGTCAAAATACAAAAGGAGAAGTAGGTGAACAGGTTAGGTGATAAGTGCAGTTGATAGATTGTTGGACTTGTGGTCAGAATGACTTGAATTTGAAGCCTTCCTCAGATACTTATAACTGTGTGACACTGAGTAAGTCACTCAACATTTCTTGAACTGAATTTCTTCATCCACAAAATCAGGATAATGCTAACACCTAACTCACAGGGTTTTTGTGAGAATCACGTGAGATAACAGATGTAAAACACTTTCAAGAATTAAAGTACTACATAACTGCTAGCCATGGACTAGCTCTGGAGGAGAAAGTGAGGCTGGTGACCTTGCACAGCCCTCCCTCCCTCAAATCTAAGTCAACTGCAAGTCATGTCATTATTCCCTGATGTCATGGTCCTCTTTGAGAATGAAGGACAAACACAATCTTCAGCTTCTCTACTTGCTCTTGGAACATCAGAGGATATATTACAAAGGGATGAGTAGGAGATAGGCATCACCAAAAGAAGGAGAACTTATCTATAAGCAATATGAAGCATCTCCACAGATAGTGAGCAGGTAGTGAAACAAAGGTCTTGCAGAAAACCTTGCTGAGAGTGGAGAAGGAGGTTAGTTCAACCTCTAGAAGTCAGACTTGTACATCTCGGTATTGAATTCATTGGGAGAGAGGAAGTAGCTGGGTATATGAGAAAGCATGTCTCAGAACAGGCTTCTATGGATTCATAGGTCCACAAATTCAAAATTAGGACAGCATGACATCAATATGGATAAGGAAAAATAAGAACAGGATCATTTTTCAAGACTAAGGGTCTTGTCAGTTTTCCTCTGCCTTCCTTAATAATCTAGAATCAATCTAAAATTGACCCAAAGAAAGACAAAATAGGAATCTTGATGATTATAAGTTGATGAGGCATAACTGTTTTTCAGTCATTTTCCCAACTGTTCCTCCTCCTTGTATATTCTTTTTAAAACTGTGACTGATGGGGAAAAAAAAAATCACAGTATCTAAGAGTTGGAAATGACCTTGGCTTCTGTCTAGTGAAACCTATAGCTGCAAGAATTCCTGCTATAATATACTTGGTAAGTGTTCATCCAGTTTCTGGTTGAAGATTTCTAATCAGGCAGAACCCATTACCTCCTAAGGCAGCCCATTCCACTTTTGAACATCTCTAATTGTTATGAAGTTCTCCCTGAGAGAAAGCCTAAATTTGCTACTCTACAACTTCCACTTATCACTACTGGTTCTATCCTCTAGGGTCAAGCAGAATAAGGCTAATCCCTCTTCCACCTGACAGTTTTTGGCTGCAGAACAGCTGAACCTCAAAATCTAAGGAACCCTCCCTTCTCCACTCCCCATCCCTATGAAAACAAGAAACCACAAGTGAAAATGGTACCAAGACAATTTAATAGGAGGAAATAGGTGACAGGTTATAAGATATTATAAAATTTATGTGAGTTTAGAAATAGGCTTGAACATTTTTGCATAAGGGCATTTGCAGACATAGAATGCACAGTGTGGGATTCTAAAACAACCCTAAAAGAATTAAGTCAAATATCAGATCAGTCTGTTTATAAATAAACTATTTGGGCTGTATAGAAATTACTGCTACATCAGGGATTTGCCTGTCAGTGAGCTGACCACTCTGTCTCCACTCTCTGGGTTGGACACCTAGTTTGGTCACCACATATGAGATGTCTGGAGAGGGGAGGAGTACACAATTGCTTCCCTCGTAATTTTCCTAGCAGATTCACTCACTAAATGAACACAGAAAAATGCCAAGATGACAGGAATCCCCCTGGAATATAATATGGATGTAACTCTTTTACCTGGCACTAAAAGCTTACTTCAGTCAATTGATCAATCAACATTTATTAAGTACCTACTATATGTGAAACACTGTGCTAAGTGCTGGGGTTATGAAAAGACAAGTCTCTGTCTTCAAAGACCTTACAGTCTAATGGGGGAGACAATAAGCAAACATATACATACATACATACATATATATATATATATATATATATACACACACACATCCATACATATATATATATGTATATACAAACAGGCTATATATAGGATATATAGGAAATAATTAACAGAGGGAAGGCACTCAAGAGGTTTGGAGAAAGGCTTCCTGTTGAAGGTGGGACTTTTGAGAACCCCTTGTATTGCAGAGATCAAATCAATCAACACTTGAAGAAATTAATTCAGACTATTTAATGGATGGACCAATACTGAAGCTGAAACTTAAACACTTTGGTGACGTGAGGAGAAGACAGTACTCATTGGGAAGGACTGAAGGCAAAAGGAGAAGGGGGAGGCAGAGAACAAGATGGTATCTAGCACCAGTGTCATAGAAGCAACAAACATGATCTTGGACAGACTTTGGGAGATAGTGGAGGATAGAAGAACCTGGCTTGCTATATGTGGTCCATGGGGTCACAAAGAATAGGACATGACTGAATGACTGAAAAACAACAAGAAGAAGGTGAGATTTTAGTTGAGGTTTAAAGGGCTATTTTTTTCTCCACTAATAAATTATTGTCGTCCAAAGGCATCAGGGTAGTTGATACGCAATTTTAGATCTAGCGGCTAGAGTTACTGCTCTTTTTTCTCCTTAAGTACCCCTGTTAAGAATGGCTATCACTCCCCAAAACTGTAGCTCTTGGCATGATCAGCCTGCAATCAGTCAACAAGAATTTACTGACATCTGACTATGTGCCAGACAATGTGTTGGGTGCTGGGGATGCAAAGACAAAAAATATTAGGTAGTTGCTACCCTCCAGAAGCTTATATTCCACTAAAGAGAATAAGTTCAACATTTAGAGGCTATACAAGTCAAAGGTCTCACCTCATGCTCAGAAGTGTAGTGTAGTAGTAAATAGAAAGCAGAGCTTGGAGTTAGGATGATCTGGGTTCAAGTCCTGTTTGACGTATAATGACTATTTGATACTGAACAAGTCTTTTAAGCAGTCAATGACCAGAAAATTATTTAAGACTATTAAAAACACCTCCCTCTTTTCCATGGCCCTGATGGTTTCCTTAGTTACAATACTAATATATACATGTAAAGGAAGACCTGGCACAGGTTCGAGAACTCAGGACCATGTATACAGCATGAAGATACCTGAAACAGAGAGTTTGGTGTATCATGAAGAGGCCATTGGACTCCTCATGTGGTAGAGTTTATAAAATTAAGCTGTTAGGAATTTATCAACTGGAAACTTCTCTATTAACCAGAAATGAAACTCTCTTCAGCTTCCCTCCCTCTTACCTTGATTATAATAAGCTTTCAGATATACTATTAGGCATTGCAAAATTCTTAAATGCCTTTTGAATCCTTAAATAAAAACTAAATTTTCTTCCATATAGCTTTGGAGTTAAGTATATCTTATTTTATTCTGGAATATTTTTAGTATTTTAAAATTTCTAGTATTCATAATTTAATATTTCAAATATTTTAATATTCTAGTATATTTCCAGTAATTTTTCAATGAAAGCTGCTGATTCATGTACAGAAGATAGAATACATGTATCTAGAAGGTAGAATAGTACATTAGTAAGAATAACAACAACAAACTCCATTTATTGTTCCAGTTTGGAAAAGTTGAGAAAAAAATGAAGCATCATTATTCTAGTCAATAGTGATTAATGTGATGAGAGGCAGCATGTTTCTTTAAAAAAATTAAAAAGTACTGAATTTGGAGCCAGAAGATCTGGGTTTGAATTCTGGCTCAGATAGTATATATCTGAACCTGTACAACTTTATCTAACCCTGTACAACTAATCTTCTTTATATGTAAAAGGAAGAGGTTGGGTTATATCAGGGATCCTTAACCTAGGGGTCCGAGAACTCATTTGAAAAATACATATACATACGTGTATATGTATGCATGTATTTATATATATATGTGCACATACATAATTGTATATAAATATAATTAGTTTCCTCTGTAAGCCTATGTATTTTGTTTTACGCATTTAAAACATTATTCTGCAGAGCACACAGGCTTTTCCAGAATTCCAGAGGGCTTCATGACACAAAAATGAGTAGAAACCCTTGTTATGAGGTGAAATGACTCAACAATAATGTCAGGAAATAGTTCCTTCCGCTCTGGTATTTGAGCTGAGTCTTAAAGGAAGTAATGGATTTTATAAGAGAGAGGGAATAAATTCCAGACTGGGATGACTGACTGGTGTAAATGCACAGAAATGGGAGAATCTGCTCTGTCAGGAACAGCAAGAAGGCCACTTTGGCTGAACCTTAAGAGAGTGGGAAACATAATAAGTAATAACTAATAAGGTTGGAAAAATGAGTAAGGCCAAACTGAAAAATTAAACTGAAAGCTAAAAACATGTGTTTATATTGTAAAGTAGTGACCATGAGGAACCACTGGACTTTACTGAATGGGGAGTGCCATGGACAGACATGTTTTATTGTATGTTACTCCCTTCCATACACTAGATCCCAAATGGGATAAATCTCAGTCCCCACACATTCATTGTATTGTAGCTTCCATGATCTCAAGGATCTCACATTCTTTTTTCTTTTTGGGGGGTGAAGGGGGCAGATAGTATAACGTTTCTAGTAGTAGCGAGCCAGTTACAATGAAGTACATCATTTATACCTTGCTTACAAATTTTTATTTTCTTATAAACTTTCATGGGATCATGAAGTCCCTAGAAATGTATCCAGATGTCACATGGTGTAACCTCATTTTACAGATGCAGAAGCTGGGACCCAGAGAACTGATTTGCTTAATTTCAAAGAGCAATGACTAAGTGAGGATTTGAACCCAGATCCTCTAACTCCAGACAAAAGACTCTTTCCATTTTGGTGCTAGAGGCTGGAAAACAAGTGGTGTATCTAGACCTGCTTGAATCACTGTGAACTGATGGAAACCAAATTTTGGGTACAACCTAGTGGCTTGTGTAGATATGGCATATGCTGTAGTAGCTCTTCCAAATCACATCCCTAGTGGGAAAATATGATAACACACGTGGGGTCCATGTCAAGAGTGTAAGAGAATCAACTCCAGTGGAATTGTCTCAGAAGAATATTTAAACCTTGGAAATTAGCAAATACTACAAATCAGAAATTGACTTATTGTTTTGTTGATTGTCTATATTTAGCAAAGCAATGGAAAAATGTTAATAATGCAGATTAAACTTACAATGTATCCTAAGTAATTTTTAAAATTAATTTTTAAAAATTAAATTCAAATTAAATTTTAAAAAATTAAACATTTACCAAAGCACTGCTGAACCATGAGTATAACAATGACAAGTGTTTTATATGTCATGTGCTCTAGAATCATTTAACAAAACCCTATGTGAGATCTGAGTGGGAACATAATGACCAACCAGTGGAACAGAGAAGACTTCCTGATGTGAGTGGCATTTGAATAGGCCTTTGAAGGATAGATTAGAATTCACTAGGGGAGATGTGAAGGTGGGCCATTCTAGGTACAGGAAACAAAAGTCACATGGTATATAACCCCCTCATCTCACAAATAAGGGAACAGTGACCCAGAAAGGTTAAATAATTTACCACAGATTATAGAGGTAGTTAAGTGGCAAAGTCGGGATTTGAACACAAGTCCCCCACTTCAAAATCTAGTGTTCTTCCCAATTTACTATTGTTTTCTTCCCTGTCACCAGATCTTGTTCAGATTTATCCTTTTGCCTTCACCTTCTCAGTTTATAGACCCGAGATCATTTGCACTGCTCCCCTAATAAAGTTTTCCCAATGCCAGAAATTATTTCAAAATTTGATTTTGGTGAAAGTAATCTTTGAATGATTGTAAGTATATTGTACTCCTTTTAAAATATTAACATTCCTATGTGTCACTTTCTTGAAAATTTGAAAGAAGTTGTACTAATATTTAGAACAATTACTCCTATTTATTCCCTGAGCCATATGCCAAAATATCACAGTTAGTGCATTCCCCATCTGTTCCCCATAATGAGTCTGTTCTGAAGAAGCAGCCGTCACTGCTATGAAGGAAGAGTCTTCTAAGAAAAAAATAGGTTGACTTCATAACCTTTTTAGAGAGTGAAATTCACCTGGAGAGGACACTTGGGGAAAAAGCAATGAAAGAACCACTAACTTAGGACTATTTGTCCTCCAACAAGTTGTTGAGGATTTCTGATTGTTCCATTTTAGACTCTTGTCAATCAACATATGCTAAATATTTACTGAGTACAGAGGACTATGCGTACTATATCAAGACCTGGGAAAGATTCATAAGCAGCCCTGTTGGCCACATATTGACTTAGAAAAACATCATATTAATATGATCTATGTTTTATTGTATTTTTAATCATTTTGTTAAATGTTTTCCAATTACATTTTAATCTGGTTCAGGCTGTACTCAGGGGTGTTGTGGACTGCATGTGGCCCTTCAGCTGAGTGTCTAACTATATCTCATGACTAGAAAGGCCGCTAAGGCCTGCCATATTTAATTAACATTAAATGTGGAGAGAAGTCCACACAATCTGGGGAAATTACTGTGATGTTCCTATTTCATCTATGTCCTGTCAGACACACCCAGGGTATAAAACACCCTGGAGATTTTTAGGAACTATATGGGTTCTCGTTTCATAGAATATGATAGCTGCAAAGGAATTCAGAGGTCATCTGAATCCAACCAGCTAATTTTCAAGATAGGGAATGTGAAACGTAAGGGGGCGTTTGAGGTCTTATAGGTAGTAAATGGCAGATTCCTTATTTGAACCCAGGAGCTGTGTCACACCAAATCTAGCATTCTTTCCTCTACTATATTGCCTTCCTAATTAGGGACAGAAATAAAATCCAAACATCCAAGATTCCCGCTCTCCTCTTCCTTGCTGTTGTTAATACTCTCATCACCACACCATGCTGCTTCTCTGAAGGTTTCCCAAAAGAAATACTGAATAGCAGTGGCAGGATTCTTTGTGTGTATGTCTCCATGTGTGTTTTAAGGATATTTATGAAGTTGAACCTTGACATGCCACACAACTTCAGACTCAACATTCTTTCCAGTTGCAAAAGCAATTAGTATTTGCACTGATCCCAGCTGAGTCCCGGGCCATCACTAATGAATAGGATGATGCTTTGTTCTCTTGGCTGCAAGCACAGTTAAAGACTTTTGTAAGATGCTTCTGCCACTTGAAATAATTTTTGGGCATGAACACTAAAATAAAGATAAGAAGAAAACCTGACCTTTGTAGTCACATTCTTCACAGGCAAGAAGCACAAATAATTAATTATCTTGGTTCTTTCTGAACATATTTCCTAGAAACATCCTTCTTCATAAAGAACACAGTCTGGAATTTAGGATTGTCCTGTATTTCACAACCCTAGTCTTCTCCAGACATGAGGAGTGGCCTAGCAACAGAGACATAGATGTACCATAATGAGAAGCTCCAGTCCAGCAGTGCTGGTCAGCTCCTCCAAGCCTCCAGGCAGGAAAATGTATCTGAGCAGGCAGAGCTCACAGCCCAGAGCCCAAAGAGCCCAAAGTGCTGTCACCAGTCCAGTTTAATCAGGCATCCTGCTACTAATTTACATTTTGAGTTGTTTTGTTTTTTGAGATCATTAAAGAAAATGAAACCTCAAATTGGCCTGTAAATATTGGCATGCTAGCTTCCTGAATAACAACTCGAAGTGAGGGGGAAACAAAATATGGGCTTGGGACTTAATAAATCCCAAGGGGTCTATTTGTAATCTGGTATAATATAAGCTCCTTGAGGGCAGGGAGTATTTTATTTTCATCTTTGTACCGTCGGTGCTTAGCACAGAGTCTGGCACATACTAGGTGTTTCATAAATGCTTATTGAGCTGAATTAAAGTAGTATCACTAGTTTCCTGAGCTCCCATTTCTTTCTCCAGCAAGACCTCCAACACTAAGGCTGAGGATGTCAACATTCATCATGGAAGTGTGCAAGTGTTTCTTTATTCAAATAAGGTAATATATGTAAAACACTTTATAAGGCTTAAAGGGCTATATAAAAGGAAGCTATTTTTATCATCTTTGAATACATGATGATACTGTACATGTGCACACACCCCTTTTTACTGTTTTTCTGTCTGATGTGATCATTTATAATTAAAAAATTTGTAAAGGTAATTGATGTAGCTAATGAATAATCATTTTATTAATTATACTCATTTCATGATTGATCCAACATTTGAGGAGATTGACTATAATGTGTACTTCTGTAGCCTGTCTAAATCTGGAGTAGTGCTGAGAATGTTATGGATGCCAATAAATTCTTACTGAATCTGTGGACTTTTTTTTAATACATGGCAATTGAATGCCAGTCAAAATGGGTAATGAAATTAGCCCCTAAAACTAGACGTGCTGTGTTATGGTTCCCCACAGCAGGTATATATGTTTCTAATTGAATCTGCATGAAAAGCCAAGTTAAAATGATTTGGAAGTTTTTCACTACTCTACCCACTTTGCTCCTCTGTTAGGGTATAAAATGATATTTAGGGTATAAAAAAATTTCCAAGCTTTGAATTAAAAAATTCTATAAAAAAAAAGAGTGATGTCATAGGTGTTAGCCTAACCCATGTGTTAGGGAGGAACAAGGAGGAGGGAAGCCCCTTAGTTATGTTTCTCTTCTTTCAAGGTGTAAGAATGGTTGAGGACCCAAGGCCTTATGGCCAATGATTGCCACAGTTGGATTGAAGACAGGTGTCAAACACAGTTGGAGTGCTGTCCAACTCACTTCCAGTTCTCCTTCTAAAAACTAAATGTTTATGATGCCAGTTGTGATAATAGTGTAAAAGAAAGAACTAATTTCACATTTCTTTGTCCAGCAAGGGCTAAACGATGAGTACAACCCTGCGAATGTAGCTATATGTCAATAAAAAAGTGAAAGATAAAGTTAATTGCCTGGATAGAGTAAGTAAAAAAGCATTCCTCTGTTATTTTGATAGACATACCTGCACACACACATTAAAGTGGGGTTAAATTTACATGGTCAATGCCACATTTTAGAGCAACAGATAAAAAGACCCTTAGAAATTTTCTGGTCCAACCATATCATTTTCTAGAAAAGGAAATTGATAAGGAGCAGTGAAGTGATTCCTGACTCACTCCACTGCTTTCTTCACACCAAATGGCACCTCTGTCCTCCAGTTTATTTTGCACATAAACAATCTAATAACAGAAATTCAGATTCAAACCACATCACCTGATCTAAGTCACAGCTGTCCCTGCAAATTCTCTTCTCCTGTGATGGATGAGGAAGCAGAAGCAGCAGGGGGAATGTTGTGTTGATGTCTGTACACACATCCCACTAATTGCTCATGGGCTAAATAAGAACACTGACAAAGGTTAGCTTGACATTGAAGCAATTATACCTAGCTCATTTCTCTGGTGCAAAAGTAGCTTGAACATCCCTGAGTTTTCATCTATTCTACAAACTAGTGTTAATTATAAACATAACTTTCTGAGAGGTAGGCCACAAGTCACAGCAGGGACTATCAAAGCTGAAATATGACATCACAAATTGGAATCTGGACCCAATAGATCTTAATGAGATCGGGGTGGTTTTCTTCCCCTCCTGATACATTCATTCATGAGGCAACTTTAATGTTATAAAAATGTAATTGTTTGGAAACATTTTCCAAACTAGCACCCAGACTCTGGGTTTTGAAAAACATTGCAAATAAAGTATATGGAGAGAGTTCTTTTTTCTCATTATAAGATCTGTTTTAAGAAAGAAAGTACACAGCTAAAATCTTGCTTGAAGAGAACTGAAGATGATTTCAGAAAAAAATAAAATAGTTCCTGGTTCATAATAAGGAATATATAAATGTTAGTTGTTGTGATTATTGTGATCGTTGAGCTTATCTTTCCTATTTTCCCCCCATTTAGCTTTCAGGCCCAAGAAAGTTCAGGTGAGTGACCACAGACTGAAATTAGAAGTCCATTTTAAATGATCTACCTACAAACTGGATTGACTGAATTCTGTCTGAAAAAGCCCTGCAAAAGCAATAACTTTTCTTTAATAGGCTACGAAATGACTGACAGAACAGGATTTTTCATTTTCTAACTACTCCTGATGCCATGAAAACACAGCCCGTTTTTGTCAGGGAATAGCTAGGGTGTGGCAGGAGAGGCAGGAGGCCTTTTACAGGCCAGTCATCCCTTCATTTTTCCCCCTTAGGTTGACTTCTAAGCCTGCTGATGGGTTGTCAATGATACACATTCTCTGTTGGGTACTGAAAAGGATAGTCGAGAATAGCAATCAAGAATTCTTGACTGTTAGAAATGGGATTGGAAATGTGAAATTCATGTGTGCGTGTGCATGTGCATGTATGTGTGTGTGTGCATGTGTTTGTACAACTTGAGCTTTTCCTAGCTTTTCTAGCTGTGTATTCTCCTTTCCCAGAATACCCCAAGGTCATGGAATATCAGAAAGGGGAACTGGGTAATTTAAAACCACAGTAGAATACAATCTTAGAAATATAAAGGTAGTGGGAAGGTCTCTGAATTTGGAGTTAGAGGAGGTCTAGCTATTGGAAAGTCAGTAGCTATGTGAAAGTAGGCAAGTCACTTAGGATCATAACTTTACATCTGGAAGGGACCATAGAGGTTATATAGTGTGACAACCTCATTTTACAGAGAAGGAAACTGAGGCCCAGATAAATTATGTGCCTTAGTCAAGGTCAGACTACTTATTAGTAGAGCAAGGAATTGAAGTCTGGTTCTCTGACTACAGATTTCAATACTCAACCATTTAGGGCTTTACTTTGCTAATCTGTAAAATGAAAGGTTGGACTAGATAATTTTTAAGGTCACAGGACATAGATTTAGATTTAGACCTTAGAGGTCATCTGGTTTAATCCCCTCCTTTTAGAGGAGAGGACACAGAAGTCCAGGGAGGTATCAGAATCAGGATAGATTTAAACCCAGGTTCTTCTTCTAAATCCAAAGCCAATGTTGATTACCCCTATACCAGCTCTGATGTTTTGAGAGTGTTGAAACCAACTTCTTCCTATGAGAAATGAGAATAGAAAGACCCAGAAAGGTGAACTACCTTGTACAAAGTCATAGATCCAGCACCATTATTATAAAGCTCACAATACTCCACAGGATCCCTAACTCCTCCTGCAGTGCTCCTCTCATTTCTCCCATTTCCCAATGGAGAAGGCTTTATGGGGGACATGGAGACTTGTGCTGGGCTTGGAATGATGTGTAGGATTTACTTGAATAAATCAGGAGGAGGAAGAAAAGAATTCCTTCACAATTTGTGAAATATATATGTGAGTAGTGGGAGTGAGAATGACTGAAAATCACTTCCATCCTCCAAGGATTCTTGATATTGCCAGCATGGATATTTCCCCTACTGATGCAGATCTCAAACTCTTTACAGCCTTGTAGATAGTTTTTGTGAATTGGCGGGGCCGAAATAATTCATCCTCTAGAAAGAGGGACGCAAACATTTACTAAATGCTTACTGTATGCCAGATGCTTAGTACTCAAAAAATTTGCCTCATTTGAGATTTAGAGAAGGGAGCTGGTGTTATCAAAGAAGGCTTTCTGCAAGAATGGTGATCACAGTCGGCAACTATGTGCCTTGTTGCCCAAGTGAACCCAAATTGTTTTCCCCCTCCCCCAGAACTTACTACAATGTCAAACCCCAAATCCTCTTGATTTATTTTTTAGACAAGCATTTAGTAGGTATTTTTACTGTGTACTAGGCACTGTGTTGTGCTAAATGCTGGGAATGCAAATGCAAGCAAGCATAAAGAATGTATGCAAGCATACATTCTAATGGGGGAAGACAACATATAAAGGAAAGTAGAAAAGGAAGTGAAGGAGGAAGGTATCTTGCATAGGGGAATGGTAGAAAAAGATGTAGGTGCCCTAAAAACCATTATTAACTAGAGGTTTTGAGAGTAGTCATCCTCTTAAAAGAGAGAGGCCACAAGGGGTGAAGAGCATTTCCAATGTGTGAATCCCAGACTGGAGTGAGCTTTCAGAATGAAGAGGGTTCTGGGATATGATAGGGAAAGTCTGGAGTATTGCCTGATATTATTCCTGGTTTTTTTTACAGTCACCTAGGTTCCAAACCTTAGAGCTATCCTCAACTTTTCACTCCTCCTCACCCCTTGCCAAGTCTTGTCAATTCAATCTACATGATGTATCTGGCACCAAGTAAAAGATTCAGGATTTGAAATCAGAGGACATAGGTTCAGATCCTGGCCTAGACTGCTCCTTATCCCTCAGAAGTTACCTTGAGTGAGTTTCCAAAAATATAACCTGTGATTCATTCCTGAAGTTCATGGGTGGGGAACCTATGGCCTCGAGGTCACATGTGGTTCCTCACCCCTGCTCTAGGCTTAACATGGAGCAAGCTATAACTCAAAGGCTTCCCAATAATAATTCTATGGCACATTTTGTCTCTACTTACAAACCTTTCAGACAGTATCAGAATCTGGTTTCTGTCTCCCAAGACCCTGGTGTCCTGCAAATAACAGGCAGCCAAGGTATTGAGAGAGTACTAGTTGAATAATTTTTATGACAGAAAACAACAAAACAGGCTACTTTTCTACTCTGGTTAACAAGGGAACCTTCTTATCCCTCCTTTTAAGAAGCCAGGGAATGATTCAGTCATATAGTCTTCAAAAAACTTAGGGCACCAACTATTTAAGCCACATGGAATTCTGGGGTAGGTTGACTATCCTTTTCTTGGGAGCTCGTGATCCTTTTGTTCTAGTATCTGATCTCCTTATCCTGACTCATGGCTGCTGTGGTTGTCTGTTTGTCATTGCTATCCATTTTCTAGCATGTTCCTAAAGTTTCTGGCTTGGATCAGGAGCTCTTCTCCCTATAGCTATGGATCTGATGCATTGTTCAGTGCTACTGGCTTGCAGTCCTCGTGACTGTTTTCTAGGAAATCCCATCTTCAACATGATCAATATTTCCAACAGTCCTAGCTCACTTTCTTTATGTGTATTTCTTCTTGAGCTTTTCTTCTGGGTGGTGCATGGGAGAGGTCCAAGGACAAATCTCCTTAGACCTGCTTGGATTCTTTGGGCCAGACTCCTCTCTGAGACCTGTCTGCTAGAACTACAAAACAAATGAGACTATAATAAGTGCAGATAGGGGTGCTTAATACTTGTTAATTGGTTAGGTAATTGCTGGTTTTGTCAAAATGGGCATCAGAAGCTCTGAGTGCTCCATATAAGTGCCTTCATAGTTGTGAATATGCTTTAAGCTCTTAGACAGAAAGCTTTAAATGTGAGATGCTTTGACTACTGCTGCTGCTCCTGCTACAGCTGAATGTGCTGTTAGAACAGCTCCTCTGTGCAATGGGCCATCAGATGATAATAATGAAAAAGAAGATTGAAAGACTCCTTGAATTTTAAAAAATGCTTTCATGCTGTACTGCCTATGAAAGGCTTCAAAGAAGATGAAAATACTCCTCCCTCCCAATTCAGGGAAGTCATCATTATATATCATGTGGCTGGCTTTTTTCTTCTCCCTTTTCTTTCTTTTCCTTATACAATCAATCTACTTAATGCCAAGTACTGTTGACAAGAGCATCCATGACCTGGATGTGTTTGAAGAATTGGCATACTGACTCATTGAAAGACAACCCCAAATCCTGCATTGTAATCCCAGCTGTGCCACCAACTACCAAGTCGCCACAACTCTCTGGGCCTCTGTTTCCATATATATATATGTATGTGTATATATATCTATGTATTTATATATGTATGTGTATGTTTATATACATAGACAGATAATATTGGGTGTGATGATTGATCAGACTCCTCTCATGTATATCTTAAGCAATCTCACTGGAGATATTTTTCAGGGTCACTGAATGCGATGGCCTTTTAACATTAAGATCCACTTTGAGGAAAGCATCCCTGTTAAACAGTTTGCCCAGTAGTGGAAATGGGGTTATGTTGAGCTAACCACACTCTCATCTATTGTCTTCTATGATATGGGACCAGTGGAACACAGCAATTTTACTTAAGATATATAGGGAACGAATCTTTAATAGTCAAACAAACAAAAAACCCCACACTGTCCTAATTAGTCAAGCTGTCTTCATCATTTGTTTTTCTGTCTTCCCATTCTTCCATGTATGTTGTTCATAGGGGTAGCTCAGTGGATAGAGCTTCAGGTCTGAAGGCAGGAGGACTCATTTTCCTGAGTTCAAATCTAGCCTCAGATACTTACTAGCTATGTGACCCTAGGCAAGTCACTTAACCCTCTTTACCTCAGTTTCCTCATCTGTAAAATGAGCTAGAAAAAGAAATGGCAAATCATTCTAGTATCTTTGATAAGAAAACCCCAGACAAGATCACAAAGCATGGAATATGACCAAAAACTACTGAATAACAACAATTTGTCAAGTTATAAAAATTAGGTTTAATAATCTCAAATAACTTTAAAAATTAGTATTAGATAATTTATTTACCCCTAAAGTCTTTGGAGTGAATTTTATGCTCCAAGAACATAAAGATGTAATGGCAGCTGGATTTAAATCCTTCATTTGGTGAAATTTTTTTTTCCTTTCTCTGGGTTTAGACTCTTACTGGGAGAACTGTAATTAGCAGGGGTCAAAATGGGCTTTGTCTTAGGATGCTTATAGGAGGAGGGCTTCTTCCTCTGAGATGAGAAAAACTTCTTCTCTGGTGACTACCAACCCCATGATTCCCCTTGTGATCCCCTTCTGGCCTATGCTGTATTCCAGCTATTGTTGTCTGGCACTCCCAGGGAACTTTCAGTGTGGCACCCCTTTCTTGAGTGCCATGCTCATTCCTGCAAGGCAGAGAGAGTTGGACTGTGCCTTTACATGTCAAGTTTATATCTGCAGTTAGGTGTCCTCTGACTGCTACCACATCCCTTCCCATATCCACTACTCAGTTCTTTTACCTCAGATTAAAACAAACAAACCAAAAAATCCTAATTATAGCTTTGCCTAACAGAAAGATATATAGGAAATTCTGGGAACATGTGAAAGCCTAGAGATAAGTTGAAGAGCCTAGGAATTTACAAGATCCTAGGAATATAACAAAGATCCATAAATAGAGAATGTTCTAGGAATCTGTAGGAGGGCTTAGGGATAGATATGAGCTCCTGGTAAGATGCAGGAGAATGGGAATACTCAGGAGAACCTTTTCCAGGATTTTTGGGCCTCCTCTTACTTTTCTGTTTCTTGAGTTCAACCCCTCAGAAATCCCCTTGTCTTTTAGTGCTCTCACGCATCTTATCTCTTTTCTTGGTTCTGGAATTATCTCTAGTTATGTGGGGATTCCTTCTGAATTATGCTTTGTTGGCATTCAATTTTATATGTTGGCATTTATGAAATGCCCAAGCTGCTGGAGATGGTAATAGAGACAAACCTGACATTCTTGCTGCCAGGGTGATAGCAATGACTTCTGCAAATCCTTTTGGTGATGGAAATGCCAAGATCTGATGATGGACCTTAGCTCTTTGCCATCTTTCTGTTTTTCCATTGCTCTATATGTATCATTCAGAAGAATAGCATGATTTAACCTATATTATATTAGCTCTGTTGTTTATTTGTGCAGAGTTTACTTTAAGCCTCATAGATGGTTGTTGAATGAAGGCACAGAATAAGGTATATACTCTTTTTCTTGGTAATCTCTCTCAGCTTGTCTCTCTCTCCCTTGGTGTTTCATCCTGGAATCACAGTAACAACTACACTGGCAAGTGGAGAAGCTTCTCGACTTGGAGGACTCTGTATCTGACACATTTGGGCCAATTACCAACACTCTTCTTGGCTGGGCTGTGCCAAGAGAGCTTCTGAACAGAGTGCTACACCTAATTAGAAGGGTTTCAGTGGGCTTGTAGGGAAGCATCCTAATCAGTGACATGCTGCTTGTCATGGTGAAGTCCATTTGAGGAAAATGGGACCTCTGATTTACTTGTTCTGTTAATCAAAAGTAGTGAGAATATGCTGATTTTGACCTTTAAAAGGACATATCTCAGGTCTAACCTGACTTCTTCGGATAACAAGTTGGGCACTGTGCTAACAGTTGCCTTGAATCTCTCCAAGATAGCACGAAGAGTAATGGACTTAGAGTCACAAGACCTGGCTTTATGTGATAGGCTAAGTTCTTTAACCTCTCTGGGCCTCAGTAACTTATGTATAACCATCTATAAAGTGGAGATAATAATACCTGCACCAGTTACTTCCCAAGATTATTGTGAGGAAAACATTTTCTAAGCCTTAAAGTATTGTGCAAATATGAGACTTTTTAAGATTACTGTTATCGTTAAAATATATTTTTAGCCTTCCATAATCTGTTTACCATTTACTTTCCTTTTTAGATTTATTGTATATTATTCTCTTTCATGCTCTCTCCATTTGCTGCACAAATATGATATACTATGATTAAAATTATAATTAATTCTGTTAAATTCTGTGAAAATGCCATTCTCATGAAACTGGCCCTCTAGTGTTTCCTGCAGATGACATTCAGTTTTCTGCCTCCATGCTTTTGCCCAAGCAGTACCCAGTGCCTGGAATTCATTTCCTCCTCTACCCAGACTCACACAATGCATAGTTCCTTTCAGAGTGCAGCTCATGTGCCATTTCCTATATAGATCTTCCCTTATCTCATACCCCTCATTACTAAGGTCTTCTCTCTTGACTTTATGTGTTTTTCCTTGTTTCCTTGTTGCCTTCCCCAACTTCCTTCAGTTCCCTGCTAGAATCGCAGCTTATACAGGAACCTTTTCCTAATGCCCCTTAAATATAGGGTCTTCTGTCTATTGATATTTCCAATTGGCCCTGCTTATAGCTTGTTCATAAATAGTTAATTTCATATTGTTTCCTCCTTCAGACTGAGTTCCTTGAGAGCAGGAATAGTTTTTACCTTTCTTTATAATCCCAGAATTTAGCACAGTGCTTGGTACATGGTAAGCCTTTAACAAAGTAATCAGTCTTGCTCGACCGACTACTTATTACACACATGTTCTCTCAGTAGGATGTTATCTCCTTGACTCAGAGACTTTTTCACTTTGTACTTGTATCCTCAACACTTACCACAGTGTCTTACACAGAGTAGTTACTTAATAAATGTTTGTTGAATTGACTAAAGCTTTACTCACCTAGTTTTCCTTTTCTTTTTTCATACAAATTTCAGGGTTCAACAGGTCCCCAGCTTTGTAGAAGTGACCAAGACAAATCTTTCCTGTGATCACAGATTGTCCCTTAGTGCCAGCCGTCTCCTGAATGAATCTACTCCCTGCCTCTGTGCCATGATGTCAAGGATGCCCAGGCAAGGCTCTGAGATCCTCAAAATATCTCTCCCCATCCATCAGCTTGTTCCTAAAACCTCACAGTTAAACTTTTATCCTTTTAGTTTAAATGCTTAATCTATGTGAAAATACCAACTCTTTTGGGTGAAATGCAGAGGGATCATTCCCGAAGTAGGTTTTTTAAAGGGTAAGAAAGGGAAGAAGAGGAGTACCTGATATGGGAAAAGGGTTGAAAAGAAGGTATAAAAAGAGGAAGAAAGAGGGGAGCTTGAAAGAGGAGAGTGAAGGTAATCATCACTATTTTGTCCTTGACCAATGCTCGATGACCTTCAGCAGAGGATAGTGTACAAAGTGAAACCTTCACTCAGGGTATTCTCCAGAGAACTCTGATGACATTAGTTGAGTCAAATCAAATGGTCATGCCAGATCTACAAGTATATTTTTTAACTCCTATGTGTCTAGGACCATGGTAGGCATTCCAGTGAAATCTCTTTTGTTCATCAGAGTAAAACAAAAAAAGCTTCATAATTTCATAAAAGGCTGTCCTCCTTTATGATAACCAGATCCTTTCATACCTGAAGACTCGTGAGCATGACAAATCTGATGAGATTTAGGCACATGAGCAAATTATCTAAGTAGGTGCTGAGCAAGATCACAGATTCTCAAGATTTAAATGGACCTCAGAAACCATGTGTTCCACCCTGTATTATATCTGAACAGATATCCCCTCTTCAAATATAGCCAGGCTATACTTCCACTGCTGCTGTTCAGTCATTTCCGTCATGTCCGACATTTCGTGACCCCATTATGGGTTTTTGTGGCAAAGATACTGGAATGGGTTGCCATTTCCTTCTCCAGTTCATATTATAGTTAATGAAACTGAAAGAAACAGGGCTAAGTGACATGCCCAAGGTCACATAGCTAGCAAGAGTCTGAGGCCAAATTTGAACTCATGAAAATGAGTCTTCCTGATTCCAAGCCCGGTGCTCTATCCATTGTACCACCTAGCTGCCCTTTATACTTCCACAACAAAGGGGAAATTACTATTTTTCAAGGTAGTACATTCTACTTTCGAATTGCTTTAATGGTTAAGAAGGTTTTCTTTACATTCTGTGTAAATTTGCTTCTTGTACCTCTTAACCATTGCTCCTAGTTTTGTCTTCTGGTGCCAAGTAGAACAAATTTAATCCTTCCACATGACAACATTTCAAATATTGAACAGAGCTATCAAGGCCTTGGATTTAATCTGCCTCCACTGCTTAAAGGGTATTCTTCCCTCTGTTTTGTTGTTTTTATTAAAAAAAAGCTTCATTAATACATTTTGTTTTTATGCCGCATTTCCCAATACAGCCCTTCCTACTCCTGTCTCAAAGGGTTTTCCTTTATATTAAAGAATAAAAAAGAGGAAAAAAGTGTTTGACAAAATAATCAATACACAGAAAAAGTCTAACGTTAGTGTTCCATGCTCATAGCCCCTTACCTCTGAAAAGAAAAGAGGGGAATAGTTCCATGTATTTCTTCTTTGGGGTTAATCTCAGTCATTATAATTTCATAGCATTCAGTTTTAATTGTTCTGTAGTTATTCATTCCATTTTGATTATTGTCATTGTATATATTGTTTTCCTGATTCTGATGACATTACTTTGCATCAAGTTCATATAAATCTTTTATTGCTTCTCTATAGTCATCATAGTTGTTCCTTACAGTGCAATGAAAACCTATTACATTTACATATCACAATTTTTTCTTTAAAAATAATTTTATTTATTTATTTCCAGCTATTCAAGGTTACTTTTCTCATTGGTCCCTTCCTCAGAGTTTTCTGCCCCAGACACAGCTAGGTGGCTCAATTGATGAAGCATTGGATCTGCATTCAGAAGATCTTTGAGTTCAAATCTGGCCTCACATATTTACTAGCTGTATGACTCTGGGCAAATCATTTAACTTCTGCTACCTCGGTTTCCTCAACTGAAAAGAGAAGGATAATAATAACAATATTTAACTCCCTGCTCCCAAGGTTGTTAATTGGATCAAAAGAAATAATATTTATAAAATGCTTAACTCAGTGACTAGTACAAAGTAGACACTTAATAAAATGTATCCTTCCTTCATTCTCCCCCCTACAAGGAATAATAATCATAGAAAACTCATATTTATGTAACCATAATGACTCAGTTATGTTAAGATTTATAAATAATTTTCCTCATAATATCCAAGTAAATATACGTACATATATGTGTAATATGTATACACATATCTCTATGTAATATAGTTATGTATTATAAATTTCATTTTATATATTATATAGACGTATTTTATATTTGCATATAGATACATATTTATGCCATATGTATACACACATATACATACATATCTATCTATCTATCTGTATTTGGACTGGGATAGGACAATAGGACCAGTGTAGAAAACTTCTGATGAGGAAACTCCCAAAGTCTCTTGGCATCTTCTGCAATGTTTGTCAAAGCATTTCCTTGAGCAGTGAAAAGTTCAGTTGCTAGTTCAGAGTCATACAACCAGGATTAGCAGCAATGCTTAAAACAAGATCTTACTGATTCCTTGACTAGCTCTCTAACTAATGTGACAAGTTGCCTCTTGACAAAGTATTTTTTTTACTCATTTTAAATGTGATGAAACTGAGCCCCAGGGATGTTAAGTGGTGGCCATAGTCATAAAACAACTAGATATTAGTCTTCAGAGTTCAAGACAGTGTCCTTTCCTCTATACTTGCTTACTTCTCTCAGAAGCTGAATTAATAAGTAGAATATAGAAAAATCAATTTATGAAAAATGTCACTTGGCATGAATGGCACTTAAAGAAACTGAAATAGAGAAATTAACAAGGGGCCACACATGGCTATATTCTAGGCAATGGCAGGAAGCAAATTAACATTTTCTCAGAAATGTTGGAAGAAAGTTAACTCCTTGGGCTTAAAAAAAACAACAACAACACAATTACTGTCCTTGGGTTACTTGAGGGTCTCTAGCTCAGTCCCTGTCACAGGTGGCTTTTGGTACTTTGGGGCTTCTCATGGACTGATCTCATTTTGAGGTTTCCCTGGGAGTTGGCTGGCTGTGTTTGTATCTGATTAGGCATGGTAAGGAACCATAGCCTCTGTGATGATTTTAGACAGCAATTATGGTCAAGTTGTCTGAGATGACCATCTTGTTTGTTGGGGGAGCCAGTGGAATATGCTTCAAATCTTCCAGGCAAGGTTTTATTCACCCAGCACTTTGGCAGAGTGGACAGTTTCTGCTAATGAACTGTCAATCTGGATTACACTTAATTTCTATGTCCTTTCTTCTCATTATTATCAAATAGTGTTTACTATTTGATTTCCTTTTTTAGGTCTAAGCTTCAAGTTTGCCGCTTAATGTGCTTGTCATGTACAGCATAGGAGGGAGGTGGCAGGTTTCCCAGAACCTGACCTAACAAAGGACTTTTTCTTAAAGCTTGGAAACAGAGCTAGTTGAAACAGAAGTGACCTTCACTAGAGATCATCTAGTCCAATCCCCTTATTTTCTCATTTTACATGGGAGAAAATGGAGGACCAGAGATTTTCTCATTGTTTTGCTTTAAATTGGCTGTGGATTTGAATACATATGTATGTATGTATGTGTGTATGTATGTATGTATATATGTAAATGAGAAAGAGCAAGAGACAGAGAGACAGAAGGCAAGAGTGAGAGGTGGAATGAGAGAGGGAGGGAAGGAGAGAAAGAGGGACACACACAAAGATAGGGAGAGAAACAGATACATACAGAGAGAGAGAGAGAGAGTGAGAGAGAGTGAGAAAGAGAGAGAGAGCTGCAGCTGATTGGTTACTCTGTGTCCTGTCCACTATGTCCAACTGAAGGTGCTCTTTTTTTTGAGACTGGGAATTAGAGGGCTCAACTGTGTTCATGAATCAGGTCAGATGTCTTAGGATCATAGGTTTAGGATTGGAAAGATCCTCATAGGACTATTTAGCCCAATTGCCTTTTCAGATGAGGAAGCTGAGTCCCAATGAGGTCCAGGATCAGGTGATTTTCCCAAGGTCTCATGATCAGTGAGTAACACCATATGAAATTTGGTTTCATGACTTCAGAGCCAATACTCTTTCTACTATACCATGTTGAATCTAATAGCAAAACTTTCATTATTTCTTATTCTGCACTAGTACATACTATTGGGATATTAGTAGGCACTGCATAAACCCTGACTGAGGTGAACACCCAAGAGTATCCTTTCCCTGCAACATGCCACAAATAATATTCAAGGTGACCTAAAACAAAGAGTATTGTTCTCTTATTGAGCTGAAACTTCTCTTTACCCTGAAATTCACAGCTCACAACTACTATTGGATCTCCTAAAATATCCTAGTACTATCTATACCCAGACCAGCTAGAAATCTACCACCCTTTGCCATGCTACCAGTGAACTGACTCTTTCTGGATGGTCCCCAAATGCCCCTTGTGATAGGTATCACTTGGATAAAGTGATTTTGATTTTGAGAACAGAACTCGTGGTGGCAGAACTTCTTCTGAGAACCAACCAGAGCTGCCAAAGACTTCCAAGGGCCAGATGGAGCTGCCAGAGGAAGCATAACTGTCATATTGGTGCTTTGTCTATTTGGGGTCTATGTTGATTTCACAGGCAGAAAATGAATCTAGATGATAGTGCTGACTATATGTGTGAAAATTGTTGTAATTCTGTTAAGCTTGATGTGTGTAGATATTGTTGTGGCTCTGTTAAGTTTTCTCTTCCTGGGAACAGAAACTGTGAAGGACTTGAGGTATACTGGACACTGTGAGCTCCAATGTGGAGCAGGAACTGCAGAGAGAGCTGGACAAGGAACTGAGAGCTGTCTGCCTTTGAACCCAGGTGGCAGTTGGTTAGATTTGGGCAGGAACTAGGACCATGGAAGAGGAACCATGGAAGCTGAAAGCCTGCCTTGAGTCAAGATGAAAAGACTTCTCGTGGGTACTGAGTAGTGACTGATGAAATTGTAACTTACGTGTGACCTAGGAGTGGATGGCCTTTTGTACTCTCCATTACTCCTTAAGAAGGTACTGAGTACTGACTCGTGAAATTGTAAATTAATTGAACCACATGGGTGGAGGACTTTGACTTTTGTATGTTGTGATTGAATTAAGGACTTTGTGATTAACTAAATGAATGTTCTTTGCTTAAAACTATATGATCACTCTGGTGAAAAGTACATGGCCATTTTAGTGTTCAGTTGTTGAGTTGTGACATGGTGAATGCTGTACCTTGATTTTCTTTGAATGTTTTGTCTTATGTTTTTACTGAATAGAGGGTTTGCTATACTATGTAATCATAACATTGAAGCTGTTTACAGCATCAGTCCCCTGAAAAGCTGCTTGTGCATTACTTTACACCCCTGATTTGTCCCTTTCTCCATAATAGGAAGAACATTGGAGAGAATTTGTCTATGGTCCTACCACCCAAAAGTCATGGACCATCATGAATGTGCCTGATTTCATCTGATCTCAGAAGCTAAGCAGGGTCAGACATGATTTGTATATGTATGGAGGGTCCTGGGAATATTGGGTGCTGTAGGCATTTGTTTTGAGAGATAATAAGCATAGTAGAAAGAAGGATGAGCTTGGAATCATAAGAACTGAATTTGAAACTTGGCTTTACTCACTTGTGACTTTGGGGGAAGTCCCTTCACCTCTCTGGACCCCAGTTTCCTTTTCTGAAATGTGAAGTTGTTGAGACAGATAGCATATGAAGTCCTTTCTAGCTTTACAGCTATGATCTTCTGAGTCTTTCTGAAAGAAACAGCAATATCTATGTTCTCTCCCCAGGCCTGCAGTGTCCTTAACAAAGATGTTTTATGCTGCATTAGGCTCATAGGATTTTAGAGCTGGAAGGGGCCTTAGAAATCACCTACTTCATACTAATTATCTTACAGATGAAAATTATGATAGACTTTTAACCAATCTTTCCCTTTCCTAATCATCCTTCAGATTGTGACAAGATTAATATTCCTTATTCAGATATTTGATCATGTTAGTCCTTCAGAGACTTCCAGTGATTTCCTATTGCCCACTGAATAAAGTTC
This sequence comes from Pseudochirops cupreus, assembly GCA_028627135.1. Lineage (NCBI taxonomy): Eukaryota > Metazoa > Chordata > Mammalia > Diprotodontia > Pseudocheiridae > Pseudochirops > Pseudochirops cupreus. The sequence goes on along the minus strand of CM053580.1, from coordinate 285,463,232 downwards.
ATCCTTTTTACCTTGGGATTCTGCAATTGGCACTGTCTAATTTTCTAATCTTATGTTATGATTTGCTGCTTAATGTGTATGTGTGCCCATAAAACTAGAGGAATCCCATCTCACTGAGTACCACTGCCATCATCCTGGCTTTAGGCTTTTTCTCATGTTTTTTTTTTCTTATACATGGGACTCTTACTGTAGACTACAACCTCAAATTTTTGTTCCTGCAGTAGGAACAAACAGACCTTAAAAATTATATCTAATTCTAGTTGGTTAGTTTCTACTCCATTCCTTTCAACAAATACCTATTAAACTCCTGTTATGTATAGGACAATGGGCAGGCACTGGGAAAGACACAAAGAGAACAAGATATGGATCCTATCCATATGAAGTTTGCAGTGTAGTGGAGTGGGACCCATACATAAATAATGATAGCACAAAATGCAACACATTACTTGTAGGCAGCATGGGGGGAAAAGCACTGATTTTGGAATCAGAGAACCTGAGTTTGTGCCTCAGCTCTGCCACTTGTGTGTTCTTGGGGGAAGTCACTTAACTTCTCTGGGTCTCAGTTGCCTAAGATGTAAAACTAAGTGGCAGACCTAGGTATTCTTTAAGGTCATTTTAAACTTTCTGTTTATAGTTCTAAGTATATAAGAACAACGTGACATGGAAGGACAGTCTGAGGTGTTCGTGTACTCCATACACATATAACTACTTTTTCTTTCACCATTTTGAACTGATTGTTCAGGCTAACTTAACTAGCAAAACCCTCTAATTTTGTTTTAATCTTGTTTAAGCCTTCCCTAGAACTCACAGCTCTGTCTCTTCTAAGTCTTCCCTGATATAGGCAAGAGACCAATTATTCTTTCCATATTTTCTCACCTGGTCTCTCCTTGTTGGTGAGTTATTGCTAGCAGAACCCTCTTTGCAAAGATAGGTCTAATTTAGGAGTTTTCTGGTCATGGCTATTGATGGTCTACAAAAAGCACACAGTTCTTTACATGGCCAGGGGAGGTAACTACAGTAATGGTGTGATTTTAGGGAACTGAATAAATCTTTCTCCCCCACTCTCCTGTAGCTTTCCCCCGTCAAAATAAAAACAACAGCAGCAGCAACAACAAATCCATGTTCACTGAAATTCTTACTCCTTTAGTTAAAATGCAGTGTTACCAGAGATAGAAAACAAACAAGTTTATCCATTTAAGTTAGAGTATCACTGTCCAGGGTCCTGAGTGAATTGGACACAGCCGGGTAAGACTTGATGGGTTCAAAGAAAATGTTAGGTACATGAAAATTTGCCCAGAGACACTAAGCCTATGTGGACAACTGAGGGGGATGCCATCAGGGCAGTAGAAATGGGGTATGGAAGCAACAGAAAGGTGGAGGTATTATCAATGGGAACATTACAGGTTCTGGAAAACAAAATTTGTCAACTTAGTTTCTAGTAGTTAGCAATGCTGTCATGAATATGCTATCTTTTTTCTATCCTATAGCTCTTCAAAGAAATACTTCATCTCTTGGCAGCTATGTAGCTTTATTGAATAGATAAAGAAGTAGTATGGAGAGAGCTCAAATTAATTGCTCAACATTGCCACACTAGTTAGTGGTAAAGCTGGGTCTAAAAATCTTATTTTGTGCTTCCCAATTCAGTGTCCTTTCCACTAAACCATCTTATCATTTAACTATTCTGATCTCAGTTTCCTGATATGTCAAATGGTGGTAATATCAATTTCTACTTCTTCTAGACACATAACATTCTGTTTATACCTCTTGTTTGTACTCACCATATGCTATTTTGTATGTTATGTATTTACATGTCTTATGAGATTTTAAGTTGCTTATGTACATGAACTGTGTCTTAATATCAATGTGGTTTCTGAAGAATTAAAACTTATTTAAATAAAATGGCATATTTCAGGAAGGAGTAGATTTCTCATCACTGGAGATCTTACAAAAGAAACTAGATGATCACTTGTTTTGGATATTGTAGAGAAGATTCCTGTTTAAACAGAATCTGCACAAGGTAACACCTGAGGTCCTTTCTAACTCTGATTCCAGCTATCTTTGTCCTCCTTATGCTTAGCACAGTATCTTACAAGTGGTAGATGTTTGATAAATACTTGACCAATGATTGAATGAATTATTTTTTTATCTGTCTCAAATAGTTTGAGGCAAGATCATGAGTTGTTAATCACTATAGACATCCTTAGAAAAGTTTTAAAAATATGATTATGATTATATATTTCTCTTGTTTCCTGGTCATGCCTTTGGAGCCGTATTTGTCCTTTGGTTCTACTCTACACAGATAAGGTCATCAGTATCTGCCAGTCTCTTCTCTGCTGTTGTATGACAATGATAGCAGAGATGACTGATCAGGTGGCAAATTACATGGGACATTGACATGGTGGCCCAGCTGTGCTGTGCTCACGTGCACTTAATCTCTTTAATGACATTCACAAAGACAGTCTCAGCTCATTCCTCTCATCATCCTTGTAGGCCCATAAATCCTCTTGACTGCTTCAAACTACCAGTATTGGGGAAGGGGAAATGAAGCTGCTTCTCTCAATTAAACATTACAAAAATTTTGAACAGTTATCAGTTTTATATTAAGAGCCATATTGCCTCCACCCTCACCCCAATACCTGTCCCTTTACAATTCAACCCAGCTGCCTGATTATAAGTATTCAATGCCAAATTACATTTGCCTTAAGAAAAGAAATAGGTTAAATTATAAAATCACAAAATTTTGGCATTAAAATGGAGCTAGGATACCCTTTGGTCCAGCCCATAGCTGGACAAGAGTGTCTTCTAGAAGATACCCAACAAATAACCCCAGGAGCTCATACACCCTCCTTTACAACATCTGGTTGATTTTCTAATGAACAAATAAGAACACTGAATAATCACACTTAGGAAATAAGTGAATGTTGGATGTCACTGTTGCCTTAGACACACAAATGTTCTCTTCTTCCGGCAACTTCATCATGTGATATAATTATCTATAATCATCTGACATAATTATTTTTTTTCAAATTTCTTCATTTTCAAGTTCTATTTCTTTCAAGTCTCCCTTCTCTGAATCTTTTAACACTTCTAGTCTATGCCCGAAGGCATAGCATAACACATTAAACATTGTCTTACTTCACTTTTTAGTTGTTCATTGATGTTTGTGTTTCCTCTTAAACCTAAAGAGGAAAGGATGATGTATTCAGCTTCTTTTAAATTCCCAATAGTGCTAGTACAGTGCCAGACATATTCATAGCATTCAACCCATGCATTGAATATAATCAAAACAGAAAACACAGTTTTTGAGGAATTTACAATCTAGGTATACTCCCTAGATAAATCTATGAGATATTATTGTAGAGGCTTTAGAATCATCTGGGATAAACATGGCTACTGGCTCTTCCCCAGTCCCCTGTGGACTATCATGCTGCCTTCAGGTGGCATGGCTTAGGATATCCATAGGCATCACTGAATCTAGAACAAGTTTCTTTTTATTACACTACAGTTTGCCCTAACCCTAGAGCCTAGGAAAACTATATTTTATGAGTCAGATTTTCCCAGTTGCTTTTCTGAACTGAGAAAATTTTTCTTTTGGTTCTACAGGATTTAGGTTGTGATAAAAGAAAACTCAGCTAAAACAGCTCTTGTCTTCATGGCTTCCCATTTCTAACTCACAGTTTCTTCTCAGAAGAAATGTGCTGGTACTAATGAGTGATAGGAAGGCAAGACAGAAGAAGCCATAGGGTGCAATCCAGAGTGATTCTGTTTGTCAGAATTTCTGAGGTGTGGAGAATTGTGGCATTGCCAGGGGAACTGCTTATTAGTTCTAGGATAAGAAAAAAAAGTATATGAGGCTAATTGTTTGAGGTAAGTTTTGTTTTAGTTTCAGAATAGTATAAAAGGAAGGGCACTGAACTAATGTTAGAGGACTTGGTTCTGAATCTTGGCTTGGATATTGCTAACTCTATGATCTATGAGAAAGTTGCATAAACTCTCTTAGCCCAGTGCCCCACCTATAAAATGGGGATAATAATACCTATATGTTCTATTGCACAAGATTGGTTATAGATCAAATAAAGTAATGTATAGAAAGTTAGATACAAGTTATACCATGAATACAGTAGGAAATTTTCCTCGAGCAACTCCAGGTAAGAACAATGAGTCAAAAAGATAATATTTCCTTTCTCGAGATCATCCCTAGGGAAGGAAACCAGGTCATATGAGGCCAGAGTTATTGGGGGGCTCAGAGCCATAGTTTTTAAGTTAGATGAGTCTTCATACAACTTACAATGAAACAAGAATCCCTTCTATAATATATTTAACAAGATACCATTCAACTTTTGCTACTTCAAGCAGTTTCTCTAGGGATAGCCCATTCCACTTTTAAATAGATCAAATTGTGAGGAAGATCAAATTTATATATACTTTTTTTCAACTTTCACTCACCGCTCCTTTTTCCTTCCTCTTTTGTCAAATAGAATGAGTTTTATCCCTCTTCTACCTACTGTTCCTTCAAATCCTTGGATATATACCTCTTCTAAGTCTTTCATCCAGGAAGAACTTTTGAGTTTCTAAAATAGATCTTCATGTGGGAATATCTTAAGACCCTTCCCACATCCTCTTGTGCTTTTCTGTAGGCTCTCTAGTTTATCAATATCCTTTTTGCAAATATGGCTTCCAGAATGGAGTGCAAAATGTTTGAAAGAACAGTGTCAAGCACACACCCCTAAGGTACTTCATCGGAAAACTTTTTCCAAGTAGATATGGAATCATTAGTGTTGACTAGTCAGGTCTGCCTTAACTAGTTCTGCAATCATTTGATCATATCATTGACTAACCTACTCTGTGGCCCTCTGCATCTTCTCTATTAGATTAGGATGAGAGACTTCACCAAGTGTTTTGCAAAAATACAGGTAAATACTTAAAAAGCAACTTCTTAAACAGATGTGGCTCGATATGTGAAACTCCTTTGTGTTCTTTGTCTATTGAAATATTTGTGCTCACTGATGATTTCTAATTGAATAATAAACAATTATAAAACAGTCAAATCATATCTACAACATTGTCTGATGTAACATACTAATAACCTTATCCCCAAAAGGAAACAAGGTTAGACTGGCATGACCTGTTCTTAATGAAGCCATGCTGGTACTTTGTGATCACCATCTCCTTTCCGAGACACTAAGCATTTTAAAATAAATATATATTTCTCCTAAGGATAGAAGTCAGGCTTACGAGTATGGACTATAAACAGTCCATTCTCTTGCTTTTGAGAGAAAAAATGGGGTAACATTTAGCCTTCTATTCTGCAATTCCTTTTCTGTTTTCTATATCTTTCAAAGTCACTGACAGTGGTTTAGCAATAATATATGCCAGTTCTTTTAGTAGCTTGGGACATAATTCATCTGGGCTTGATGACTTGAACTCATCACAGATGAGGGCTTTCCTACTCTCTTTACTAATCTTGGGCTTTGTTGATATTTAGTTTTGTTCTGACTTTTCCAATCCAAAGATCATTTTCTTTGGCAAAAAAGTAGAAGCAAATTACAAGCTAAGTAACTCTGTTCTCATCGTCATTTATTATAATCACCTCATCTACCCTAAACTGTGGTCCTATTCTTTCTTTGGATTTCTGTTTTTCCTCAGTACAGCTTTAAAAAAAAAACCACAAAATATTTTTGTTTGGATTTTTTTTTTTACTTTCTTGATTGTTTGCCTGATTTCCCCCCATTAATTAGTAGTGACCTCTGGTTTCTGATCACTTGTCTGCTATTGACCCTCTCTCTGCTGATATGCTCCCCCCTTGCTCTCCTACACCTTGAATTTCAGGTTTGGAGTTTCCGGTCCTGAATGCTGCCTATGGCTCAGCCTGAAATTTAGCCACAAAGAAGTAGAGGTTTTCCCCAAAGTCTTACATAAAAATGGAACAGCATTATGACGTACTATAGAGTTCCTTTTTTTTCCCCCCACATTCCTATTCCTCTGAGTCTGTGGCTTCTGAAAGAAACTAACTCATAACAAGTGATTCAGGTGATCTGTTCCAGAAACCTCTGATCTAGTGATTACCACTGAGAATCAAGAACTACATTGTATTCTGCTAGAACTTTTTTTGTAAAATGGAAGAAACTAAGTATATATTATTTTTTTTCCCCATAGAATGGCTCCATTATGTCACAAACTCTCTATGAACTCCAAAAGATACCAGAAAGAAGTGAATTATGTATTTTTAGTAGTAAGTATATTAATATTTGGCTGATCACATTAAGCCATCATTAGAGTATATCAGTTTTATTAATTCCAACACCTTTGCGTTGGCTCTACCCCTCTATATAATTTCCAGTACTTCTCCAATTTTACTACTGATAACTTCCAAGAGGAAGGGTAGTATGGTGGAAAAGCCTACTGGACCTGAAATCATGATATCTAGGTTCAGCTCTGCCTCTGACATATACCAACGTGATCATAGGAAATTCTTTTATCCACTTTTGTCATCAGTTGCCTCATCTGTAGAATATAAATAATAAGAACTGTACTTTCTACTTCAAAGGGATGTTTTAAAAAAAAGAATTTGTAATCTTAAAATGGAGTTCTTATATTGCAGAGGAAAGAGAAAAGAAGGAAATGGGCATTTGTAAAGCACCAGTAACATATCAGACACTGAGTTAAGTGCTTTACAAATATTTTCTCATATTTGTAATTTATCAATGAACAAGCACTTTATTAAGCATCTGTGAAGTGTCAGGAGTTTTTCTAGTGATGTCACAGATTTTCTTCTATTTATCCTTCTCTCTCTATTTTTTTACCCTGTTTCACCTCAAAAGTCTGTTTTGCTTCTGACCATTGCCTCCCTTAATGTTTTCCCTTTTCCCCCTTCCCCCTTATCTTATCTCTTGCCCCTCCTGCTTCCCTATTGAGTAAGATAGAGTTACACACACACACACACACACACACACACACACACACACACACATCCCTCCCTCTTTGAAACAATTCTGATAGTGAGATACAAGTATCCCCCATTGCTCTGCCCTTCCCATCTTCTTCTCCATCATAAAAGCACTTGCTAGCATGTCTCTCTTACGTACCATAATCTGTCCCATTCTTCTTCTCCCTTTCCCTTCTCCAAAAGCATCCCTCTTTCTCACCTCTTCATTTTTTTTATATCACTCCAACATAATCAACTCACAACACTGTCTCTGTCTATATAGACTCTTTCTAACTGCCATAATAATGATAAAGTTCTTAGGAGTTATGAGTATCATCTTCCCATATAGGAATGTAAACATTTTAACCTTATTAAGTCCCTTATGATTTCTCTTTCAAGTTTAGCTTTTTATTCTTCTCTCGAGTATTGTGTCTGAATATCAAATTTTCTGTTCCCCTCTGCCCTTTTCATCAGGAATGCTTAAAAGTCCTCTATTTCATTAAATATTCATTTCTGAGTAGATTATTCTTGGTTGTAATCTTAGTGTCTTTGTCTTCTTGAATATCATATTCCAAGTCCTCTGCTCTTTTAATATGGTAGCTAAATCTTTTGTGATCCTGACTCTGGCTCCATGGTATCTGAATAGTTTCTTTCTGACTGTTTGCAATATTTTCTCTATGACCTAAAAGCTCTGGAATTTGACTATAATATTCCTGGGAGCTTTCATGGATCTCTTTTAGAAAGTGATCTGTAGATTCTTTTAATTTCTATTTTACCCTCTGGAACAAAGATATCAGTGCAGCTTTCTTTTACAATTTCTTGAAATAAGATGTCTAGGCTCTGTTTTTGATCATGGGTCTTAGGGAGTCTAAAATTTTTTAAATAATCTCTCCTTAATCTATTTTTCAGGTCAGTTGTTTTTATAAGGCAATATTTCACAATTTCTTCTATTTTTTCATCCTTTAGACTTTGTTTTGTTTTTTCTTTATGTCTTATTAAGTCATTAATCCCCATTTACCCAATTCTGATTTTTAAGTAATTATTTTCTTCAGTGAGCTTTTGTATTTCTTTTTCCATTTGAACAATTCTACTTTTTAAAGAATTATCTCCCACCTCTTTGCCAGTGTTGGCTCAGGGACTGCCTTGTGTGGGTGGGCAAGGCCAGGGCTCAGGTGAGAGGGAAGATGGTGCCACAGGCTATGTGAACCCAGCTTTCCTGTCCTGGCTTCATGAGGTTAGTCTGTCAGTACCTAGAAGAGTAATAATGGCCTCTGATGTAGTTCATAGGTGGAGCTTTGAACAGGAATATACCTTTCCTGGACCTCAGGTAGTGAGAGAAGTGCTAAACTTCATCTCCTGCTCTATGACTTATCATTTAGCCCTGGTGCCCTGGGCCAGTGACTTGTCTTAGGGCCACCTATAAGTGGATCTCTTCCCACTTTTATACCTGAAGTTAAGACTAGTTGTGTGCCCTTGGGAAGATGAGAGTCAGTCATTTTGACACTTCTTGAAAGGAATATTCAGTAGGAACTGACCCCTGCTTCCAACTAATCTCATGGCAGAGACAGAGAAATTATTGATTGTTTCAATGCTGCCCCACAATATGACCTGCACTTTGGAGTTCTCTAGTGGTTTTAATGACTCAGGGTCTGAGCAGGTTAAAATCACCTCTCTCCTACCTAAAGACAGTGCTCCAGTCTCATCCTGGCATAGGTATGGACAGGATGAAGATGGACTACTGGAAATCTCAGAGGGAAAAATGGATGTCACTTCAATTACCTGGAAGGAGAAATTCAGAAGCTCTTGGAGAGTGATGACTCACTAAATGAACAGTGTCTGGGAGACTTATGAAAAGATGCAGGGGGTGAAACTGAGAAGCTGGGGAGCGGTAGTTGTGCTTTACATGACTCTCCACAAGATATAAATATACACTGCAGCTTGGGACCCAGGGCTAGACCAGCTAGCATCTATAAACTACCCCAGATAAATACCCCAGCTAGTCATGTAACCACTCCAACCAAATTGCCTAGCAGATATTTTGTACCAGAAAAAAAATCTCTCGAAAGTAACTATTGTCCCACTATTTAATACAATAGTTTGTGATGATGTGCTTGGTCCAAAGAATACTGAATTTTCTTCCAAAGACAGATACAGTAATGCAGACTGTTTAGGAACTCTCTCCTTCCTGGAGGAACATGTGAGTAAAGAAGATCATGGTCAAAATGATGGCAAACTTTGCACTAAAGAAAGCAATTCTACCTTTTTTCTGTCTGAGAAGGGTCCTATCTTCATGAACCTGGCTTGCTGCAGGGGGCTCCTAGAGCAGGTATACCTAGTTGTGAGGAGTATGGGCCCATGGATTCTCCAACCTTGGAATAGCCTTGTAGACCAGATGTGGCACTGTCTTCATGGAATGGTGGACACAAATTAGGTGACATAATTAGGTTTCCAGCTGTTCAGTCAATCAAACCAGTCAGACTAGACAAGGATTCTGAGAAGAAGTAAGGGTACAAGAGAAGATTAGGTAAAGTCATTCTACTACTACAAGTCAAACAAAGGAGTAAGATTCAGACTCTTGTTTTGCGAACTAAGCTGGAACAGAAGAAGCAAATTTATCTTAAGAAGGTCATTGTCCACTTAAAAAAAACCTCTGGAGTCTAATCAAGGTATTTTAAGCAAGTTAATGGACCTTGATGGACCAAGTGCTAATGCGGAATATCAAATGCAGAGCCAGCAGTAGAAGTACCTATCAGACTTCACCATGAGAAACTACTACCAATTCAGATAGAAGCCCCTGCAGAAGTACAACCTGACTCAGTGGGTGGAAAGGAGACTATGAAGCTGTCATTGGTTCCAAGGCCTTGCCAATCAGTTCCAGTTGTCTCATCCCCCCACATATGAAAGAGCTTCCCTAAGGCACCCACTCCATCAGTACTCAGAGCAATTTTTGTTCCTTTCTGTTTGCTTTGTAGATTTCTAAATAATTTTATTTTAATGAGACTCTTTAAATGACTTGTCACCTTTTGAATGGACGCTCATAGACTTCATCTATTTTATATAAGGTCCTTCTTGTTTTCTTTGACCATAGTAAGGGGGTGTGTTATTATGCATTTTAAAAATTAATTTTGGATCAAAGGCAGATGTCTCTCAAGAGCTTGTATTTGGCTGAAATATTCAGCCTTAAGCAGAGTGACCTCCTACCCTACATAGTAGAGATTCATTTCTGATGTCTAGAAAAGACTTTCTTAGATCTTTTTAAAGGAGGCAATACCAGTCCACAAGGAAGTGTATATTAACTTTAGTTATTCTGCAACTAACAGACTGAATTAGTTTTTTTTTCTTTTTAATTTTTGAATTCAGAATATCTATCAGCATTTTGTAAGTGAGCAAACCCAAGGCATTTGAATTGAGAAAAGTAAGACAAAAGTTCTATGGAAAAGGATATGATAGAGCAAATTTATGAGCTTCTTCCCCCTCTTTCTGTAGTTCAAGATGCTATAGTCTTAAGGATTTTCATTCCTCATTAAACACTTTCATTTTTCTTGCCAGTATTTGCAGACTTCCTATACTTAGCTCCTGGAATACTACCTTCCTCTGGAATAGGGCCTGATCAGTATCTTTGGACCCTGGTTGCATCTCCCTTCTTAAAGAATTTTTCCTTTTTTCCCTTATATAGTCGCTAATACCCAAGGCTTCTGCCTGGAGCTTTCCTACAACTTCCCTGCTCTCTTGTGAAGGATTGCCTTGAAATCTTGACTGTATAAAACAGAACAGACATGCAGAATGAAGGAAAATTGTCAGTAGGATTTTATCCTTCTCAACTTTAAACACAAACTGTTGTGTTGTTTAGCTTGATTCCCTATCGAGTGTCAGCAGTGGACACTAAGTCTTTGTTACTAATCCAGAGATACTTTCAGGGCCTGGTATGTCTGTCTGTCTGCCCTGGAAGAGAACTGGAGGTTCCCCACAGCAGAATAGCACTTCACTGGTCTACATAGGCTCACTTTGTTTGAGCTTTCCCCTGTCTATCCACTTATTAAGCATCTACTGTGTAAGCCATACAAAGAGTAAAAAGTTACTTCTTTGTAAAAACAGACATAAAGAATTCTCTTTTTCAGTGAATTTTTTTGTGCCTCATTTGCCATTTGGCAAATTCTATTTTTAATGTGTTATTTTCTTCATTATTTTTCTTTTGTTCCTCCTTTACTAAGCTGTTTATTCTCTTTTTCATAATTTTCTTGCACACTCTCATTCCCCCCCCCCCCTCCAATTTTCTTCTACTTCTCTTTTCTCTTTCTTTAGGTCTTCTAGGAATTCTTTCTAGAAAAATGCCAATTTTGCATTTTTCTTTTAGGCTTTGCTTATAGCTGTTTTCATACTGTTGTTTTTTTCATTGTGTCTTGATTTTCCTTGTCATAGTAGATTTTTATGGTTGTCTTCTTCTTCTTCTTCTTCTTCTTCTTCTTCTTCTTCTTCTTCTTCTTCTTTTCTCTTCCTCCTCCTCCTCCACCTACTCCTCCTTCTTCATTATTTTTTCCCAACATAGCAAAAAACAATTAGTTCACAATCAGTTGATCATCATTTAGCCCCTTCAAATTTTCCAAACTTTTCCCCTTATGCAGTCACCTGTTGAAGGACCACACCTTCAGGCCTTGTCTTTTGGAGTGGTCCAGCCCAGATCATTCTGGTTTCAGCATTGTCCCTTACAAGGGACTCTTTGTTATTGCTATTAGGAGTTACTCAGGGGAGGTAGATCTTCTTAGAAACTTTCATGTCATCATCTTAACTTGATCTGTGACTCAAATTTTCAAAGACCTGCTCACTTCTGGACTCAAGGTTCTAAAATATAATATTCTTACTCCACACTGCCTCTGCTGCTGCTACTACTACTACTCCTTCTTTTCCTCTTTTTCCTACTCCTTCTCCTACTAGTACTACTGACAGTAATAGCCTTCATATCACACCTTAAAGTTTTCAAAGAACTTTCCATATGTTATCACATAGAATAAAGAGACTAATTCCCATGGTACAGAGGTAATAACAAATCTTGAAGTTTGGTAGAAGCCATTAATGACTACCTATTCTTTTTGACCTCTATGCAGAAATTGCATCCATGGAACAGTGCTCATTTCCATGGCTAGGTTCTTGTCCTCATAGCATTTTGTAATCTTCCCTCTTTGCTTCCTTATTCATCTTATAAAGAAAAAAAAAACCTACTCCAATATATGAAGTACTGAACAAATGCCCTGAGTGAATATTACCCTCTTAAAGATAGTCATATGGATAGTCTGCTATAAAGTTTAAAGACTGGTAAGGGACAGTTTATAATCAAAACAAGAAATTAAGGTTATAAACAAACTTAATGGTATCTTTATTTATTTTTATTTGATGCAATTTGTCGCCCTAATCTTTAGGAATAGAAAATGAATGTTTCCCTTGCCAAAGCCAGGAGGGAAGGCTTTCATATCTGTGGTGTGAATAATACATTTATAGGGTGAGCCATGGGGTTACCCAGATCCATTTTCCCCTCAGTCCTTCTGTATCTCCTCTACTTCATCATTTAATTATAATCCTCAAAGATCCCAAAGCATAGATTTTGGAGTGGAAGGAATTGATAATACCTTGGCTCCTTACCAAACAATGCCCTCAAGATTCTAGGATGTTAGTCAGTGAACTAGTGAGCCAACAAGTGTTTAGTAAGTACTTATTATGTGCTAGGCATGGTACTACCAGCTAGAGATACAAAGAAACAGTTACAGAATTCAAACATCTCCTACCCTCAAGAAGCTTCTCAATTTTAATGAGGGAGACAACATGAAAATGGTTGTATAATTCAACGTACAATGTAAATGGGAAATAATCTCAGAGAAAAGACACTAGAAGTTGGGGTCAGAGACGAGAAGACGACAGGACCTACTGGAGAATTTAGGATTTCAGATGAGTCTTGAAAGAAGCCAGAGAAGGCAGGAAGAAGAAATGATGAGGAAGAAAATTCAAAGAATGGGGGACAGCCAGTGAAAATGCACAGTCCAGAGTATCCTATGTGAGAAACAGCAAAAAAGTCAATGTCTCTAGATCACAGATTATATGGAGAGGAAACCTAGTTGGAGATATCTGAAACACAATTGATGATGTGAGATCGGTGGTCAAGAGAGAAGTTAGGACCAGATAAAGAGATCTCAGAATCATCTGCATAAAAATTGAACCTGATGAGAGCACTAAGGAAGATAATGTAGAGGAAGAAGCAAAGAGGGCCCAGAATAGACCATTGAAGGATACCCAGTTAGTATATGAGACCTGGAAGAAGATCCAGCAAAGAGGAGTGCTCAGAGAGATAGGAGGACAACTAGAAGAAGACAGAGTCATGAAATCCTAGAGAGGAGGGAGTATTCAAGAGAAGATGGTGAACAACAGTGTCAACAGCTATAGAGGAGTAAGAAGGGTAAGCATTGAGAAAAGGCCATTAAATTTGGCAATTATAATATCACTGGTAATTTTAGAGAGAGAAGTTTTAATTGTATCAAAAGTCATACCATAGGGGACTTAGAAGAGGGAGAAAGAAGACAACATAAAGACACATAAAGATTGTAGATAGTTTTCTTAAGGAGCTTAGACATGAAAGAGAAGAAAGATGAAGGATACTGGCCAGTGGTTATGGTTTGACTGAATCACATAGTCACTCAGTAGTCCTCAATTTGTAGGACAAAAACAAATCTGTAAATATTTAAGATATATCTGCTTGTTAAGTATTGACTACTTGATTCATCCCTCCAACCTCTTAATAATGAAAAAAGGAAGAAGAGTTAATTGTCATGAGTAAAGTTTTAATGCTTTGGGAGTAGAAAGGAACAGAGTTATGAGGATCATTAGGGCTCACCTAATGCAACTCATTCCTGCTGAAGAATCCCTTCTATACAATATTCAGCAAGTGATCATTCAGATTTTGCTTATAGGCATCCCTTAAGGAGGGCACATCCTATCTCCTGAAGCTGCCCAATCTAATTTTGGATAGTGCTAGTTATTAGGACATCTTTCTCTATACCAAACCTAAGTCTGCTTCTCAATAATTTCCACCTACTTTTTCTTTCTGCCTTATGGAACAAAGTTCAATAAGTCTAATCCTAATGGATTCAGGTATTACGAAAATAAAAAGCAAGGTGGCCTCCCACTCTGTCCATATTCATTCAATAGATATTTATGAAGTACCTACTATGTACAAGCCACTGTGCTCCCACAAAATCCATGAAAGCAGTATGAGTGTATGTGAGGAAACAGAAACAAAATAAAGTTGGAAAAACACTCATCTTCTCAAGTTTCTCTTTGTTCACACAACGGATCTTTCAGAGATTTGCATGATGTCACATGTATATCCACCATTTAAAAGTCATACCTAAATACTTATGGACATTCAAGTAACCTTTTACATTTAATTGTAGTATTATTTATATGTTCTTACTAGCCAGGAATTCTTCATAGGTCTTAAAGTAATGGCATGAAACCTCAAGAGAAAGATGTGTGCTGATGATATATAGTCCTGCATGCCAGAATTCCAATGATGTACATTAGAGTCAGAATGGAAGGATGAAGTTGAAGGATGAGTCTGTGTGCAACACATTTTGGAAGAGACCTAATGAAAACTCTGATAGAATTATAATCTACGCACAATGATAACTACACATGAAGGGTATATCTGCAGGAGAATACAGAGTAGAAATAAATCACTCTACCCAAACCTATGTTCATTTTCTAGGACTAAATACAAACAAGTTATAACAAAAATTATATTAATCATATTGACAGAGGTGCGGCCCTAATCCCATCCTCAAAAGCTCAATTTAATGTGTTAGGACAGGATCTGTGTGGTAGTTGACTCATATGTTAGAATTCAGTAGGCTAAATTCCAGTGGGGCAAGAGGGAATCTTGGTGACAAGTAATTATGCCATGGGACTCTCCTGCATCATGATATTCATAATTAACTGGCATTTAACTTTCAATAATGATTTTATTAAATTTGAGGTGCCAGCCTTTCACTTGTGACATTTAATTTATTTTTCAATTTTCCTTCCCTACTTAGTGCTTTAAATGGCCCTTAAAGGCAGATCACTAAGGGAATAATATCAATACCAGAAAATGATAGTGGGAACTTCTTTTTTTCCCCTTCCTTCCTTCCTTCCTTCCTTCCTTCCTTCTTTCCTTCCTTCTTTCCTTCCTTCCTTTCTTCCTTCCCTTTCTCTTTCTCTTTCTCTCCCCCCCTTAAAATATGTTTCTACATATGCATATCAGATAAGTCTATGACAGATATTTTGAAAATGCATGCTCTTTAAATGGAAAAACTGTACAGCTATGAAGAGAATTATCTTTTAATTGAGAAAAAAGTACTTTGAATGTCTTCTTGGTGGTAGTCAGATACATAAAAATTATCTAGAGTTTTTCTGTTTTCTTAATGGTAAGGTCACAAAAAATCATCTTTTCAAATGGAGGTGAGTTGATGTTGATAGATCTTTTTTTTAAAATCTCCTTCCACTCAGAAGTCCTTCCTTCACTCATTCAACCCCCATTTTGGTTCTTTTGCATATACTGAAGAATCCCAGAGAAAGTACAGTTTTTCATCTGATTAAGAGAAATGTTAAACAAGAAATGATTTATGGAATTTTGGGAATTTCAAATTGGGAAGTTCTGTGTGGGAATTCATTAAAAACTAGACATGTGAAACCAGCTATATAAACAATTATGCCTAATTCTATGTTTTTATTCTTTACAATGTGCCCACTGGTAAATATTAATGATCATTAGCCATTTTATGGAGCAGCTAATAGCATTTTACAAAAATTATAACTCTCCCCCTCCTCTATGCCTCCCTTTAGAAAGAAGGGTTTATAAGTGTTTGTTTAAAAGTTTTCATCTGTACAATGTTTACACATTTCCAATTTACTGTATTGCTCAGTTCTTTTTTATTAGTAACACATTTACTTATGGTGCAGAACTCTTTCAAGGTAATGGAAGGAAAAGAGTATCATTAGGTCAGGATATACAAAGATTCTGATTTTCTGCTGCTTGAGATCATAGTCCCCCCAACTACGAGTCAGAAGAGCCCTTAGAAGTAATTCATTCCAGACTTCTACCTCACATATGAATCACATCTCTTGTTCTGACTATGTTCCTCCACTCCTCAGGAAGCTGCAGAGGTTCCCTTTTACTCCCAGGATAGTATACAAATTCTCCTTTTGACTTTTAAAGCCCTTCGTGGTTTGGTTCCAGGCCATCTTTCCTGGCATGCTATGATTCCCTACCTCTCACGCACTCTACATTCTTGCCTATAGAATGTCACATTTCATTTCTGGGTTGAGAGTGCTCTCCTGCCTCAACCTCCTCCTTTTGGACATTCTGTATCAGTTCAAGGCCTATTTCCTTCAAGACTGCTTTAGCGTATTCCCCTAGCTCAGTGGTTCTCAATCTGTGGGTCGTAGCCCCCTTGGGGGTCAAATGGGGTCACCTAAGACCATCGGAAAACATATATTTCCGATAGTCTTAGGAACCAAGACGTGGCTCCTCTATCTGTCTCCAGGCGGATCCACCCACATGCAGATACGCCCACAAACGAGTATTAAAGGGTCAACGCATTAGGAAGGTTGAGAACCACTGCCCTAGCTGTTAATTCCCCTCCCTAACTACATTGTGTATAAGCGAATCTTGTATTTACTTGTGTGCACGATGTATCCCCCAGGAGAAAGTAAGGTCCCTGAACACAAAGACTGCTTCATTTTATCCGTATATCCCCATGTGTTTCTTAGTGTCTGGCATGTAGTAGGAACTTAATAAATGTTTGCCTAGTTGATAATGAATTGTCCTGGCCAGTATTCCTTTATTAACTAACACAGGCTAAGACTGTGCTAGTTCAATGCCCTCCAAACCTAGAAAAATTCAATGAGTTTCTGCTGGAACACATCTATTGGCAGAGAGTTCATGTCTTCATGAAGCTCCCTTCTCCATTCTTGGACAAGTTTAATTGTCAGAATGTTCTTCCTTATCCTTTGGCTGATTATTATAATCGGCCAAAACCTGATTTCCAGAACTTACATTATGGTGAATAGACATCTAACATGAAGGGAGATAAAAGATGATGAATCTGATGAGTGGGGCTATGAAGAAAACCAATTGGAATATGTTGGTCTGAAGCAGTTGTGGAGAACCTGTAGACTCAAGGCCACATATGACCCTTTAGGTCCTCAAGAGCAGCCTTTTGACCAAATCCAAACTTCACAGAACAAATCCCCTTAATGAAAGGATTTGTTCCATAAAACTTGGACTCAGTCAAAAGGTCATAACCAAGGACCTAGAAGACCACATATAGCCTCAAGGCCTCAGGTTCTCCACCCCCTGATTCACTGAACAAACACAAAGATGTAAGTTATCAGTATGACTTGGTTACTCTGCTCTCATTCTCTCAGGACTAGGCCTTCTATATTTTACCTGTCCCAAGGTTCTCTGGTCCACTGAAAGGGTTGGGGGAGGAGGTGATGCTCTCTCTTCTGCCTTCAGCTTGAGCTCCTATAGCTGAGTTCATTTTTGAGGGATCTAGTGCCTAGTACCCCAATTCCATTTAACCATTTACCATATGCTTAGCTTTTACAAAGGGATATTTCCTTCAAAGATATACAGACTTCTTGCTTTACCTAAATTAGCATTATGCAAATTTGACATTATATAAAGAATTCTGAAAGAAATCTCCATTCTTAAAACCACTTATGCTAACTTTACTGGACAAGTGCTGTGCTCTTTCTCCTCTCTTGCCCCCTGGCTCAGTGCTCTAAAGCTTCCCTCTCCCCACAAAAAATCCCAAACCAACCCTAAAACAAACACCCTTCCAAGTGGAATCAGAAGAATGGAGGCATGGGGTGATTGCCACCCCCATGTCTGGTGCCTAGAGAGGAGACCTTTGTCTGCTATGTGTCCTGTCTTCTTCTCAGCTCCATCCAGGTTCCATATGGCTGGTTTTGGTCCTTCATGTCCTTGAACAATGTACCAGCCCCCTCTCTCCAGTGGCACATGATCTCCTTCCTCCCTTTCTCTCTCCCTTCCCCACTTGAGTGGGCAAATTCACATTATGTAAAAATTGTTTTATATAGAGGTCTGCAGCACATTAAATAAAAAGAGAAGTGTCTGTAACCAGAAGAAACATATAAACATATTCTCTACCACCTGGGGCATAAGCCTCTCTATGTCATCTTAGTCTCGGTGAAGGGGTGGAGGTGAGGTTAATCCCACATTAGGCTCTTTGTTTAGCTCATTTCCCTCATAACATTAGTCCCTCTTAAGTTCAAATCCATAGCTCACAGTGGGGAAGCCACCAGACTCATGCCTTCAGTGCTGGGTTGGCTGTAACATTAACCTCAATTCCTGGACTCACAGATTCCCTGCAGCACTTGCTCTTAGGCTAGATTGGAGACTCCACTCTCTGCCACTAGAATGAATAAGAATGAATGAAAAGGCCTGATCCAGGCTTGTTTCTTGTGGTCACATGGTCTAAAGGGGGAGAAGGAGGAGGTAGCCTTATCACATATTATTAGTGGAGTCACCTTCATGCTTATATCCCTTACCATTCTAAAGACACAGTTCTGATAACAAAACCAATGGACAAATGCTGCTCCCAAAAGTAGAGTCCATTTGAAATGCCCCTATGTGCTTCAGGTCTCCAGTCTCCTGAAAGCAGTCACCTAGCATTTTCCACTCTGGTAAAGACATCTTAAGTGTTCTAGGCATGTCCCCAAACCCCATTACTTCAGAAAAATGAAATTAAACAGCATCTAAGAGAAGACTTCAAAAAGCATGGGCTGAATACTACAGGAGGGCCTTACAAAGAATGAGTCAACCTGTTGAGAAAATTGTAGTGTCTCATCCTTTCTTGGACTCTGTCCCTTAATGCCTTTTAGAGACCATTGCCATAAAAAAGGAAATGAAATCCTTCTTCCATTTCACATTCCTTCAAGTATTTGAAAGCAATCATCAAGATTTCCCCTAAGATTCTTCAACTATTTTTCATTTGATATAATTCCGAGTGACTTCAGTAACCTGGGACCCATCCTCTGGGTGTGTTCCAGATTACTAAAATTCAAAGGTAATGTTCAGAACTGAGTAATAACTCACTTTAAGTGAATTAAGGCATGTTAAGGCTTCTAAAGTGCTTTCCTTATAGAAGTGAAGTGACTTTTGCAGGACTATACAGTTTATAATATTATAGCAGCAGTGGGATTTGAACTCAGTTCTTCTTACTCTTATTGTCACTCTTTCTACTATTCTTTCCCAGTATAGCCAGGATAAAGAGCAATGGAACTACCGGCTCCTTTACTCTGGG
Organism: Pseudochirops cupreus; assembly: GCA_028627135.1. NCBI lineage: Eukaryota > Metazoa > Chordata > Mammalia > Diprotodontia > Pseudocheiridae > Pseudochirops > Pseudochirops cupreus. The sequence goes on along the minus strand of CM053580.1, from coordinate 285,443,954 downwards.
TGCCATGTTTCTATTGGCAAGCTAAGGTTGCTTTAGTTACCAAAAAGCTATTTGCTAGCCTATGCCTTCACTACCATTTCCCGTAATAAACATCACAGAGTTTTTGTAACAGAACACTATAACCATTATGTAGGAGAACTAATTCATTTTGGCAGGTTTTCACAAAACTATCTCAGATTAAAGTAATTATTTTGAAAAAGATATTTTCTAAATTGGGGGTCAAGACATTCCAGGAAGAATAAATAACATGTATCTGAACCAGATGCATATGGCGATGGGGAATGCAAATTTTGAGTGTGTTTTCTTTTATGTGACATTTATCTTGATATTATGCTGCACTATTCATCTTTCCTTTAGGGAATCTGCAACTAGGTGATTGAGAAAATGTAAAACCAGCAAGAAAATGAAATAAAGTCAGCCTATTTACTTATTTTAAATTTGTGTTGAATTGCAGGTCAGGCAGGCTGAAAACCTACACCAGGAAAGGAGGTCTTTTGCTGAGGAAGATGGATCTGTTTAGTAATTGTCAGGGCTGGGAGTGGAGGGGAAGAAAGAGCAGGAAGAGAGGGAGAAGGGAAGAAGGAAGGAATAGGACTGTTCAGTAAGAGTTAACATGTGAGCCAAGGTCAGGGTGAGGACAAGGCACTGCCAGGAAGAAGTCAAGTGTTTAAAAAGGTAATCTTTGCTAATGATAATAAATAGTTACTATTAATAATAATCTATATTATATATAATTTTACAGATTTCAAAGTACTTTTGAAATACTTTTTTCTTATTTTATCCCCAAGATAAATAATCCTGTGATTTAAGCAGGTTCTTATCTCCATTTTGTAGATTAAAAAATAAAAGCTATACAGAGAAAGGTTAAATTATTTGCTGAGTCTTTCAATACACTTAAAAGTGACAGATGTAGGCCTAAAACCTAGACGTGCTTAGTCTGTCACTTTTCCTACCACACCCCAGTCCTTTGGCGATCAGCCTAACCTAGTTCTGAATTTCATGCTTGGTTTTTAGAGGATCATAGAAGAGATAGATTTAATGGAAAACACTGTAAGACTTAAGGTGTTATATAAATGCTGGTTATTATTATTATAATTAAAAAAATTAATTTAGGGAATAAAACAAACGTTTCCATAACATAGTAAAGCTAGAAATTATGTTAAAGGCCATCAAATCTAATCTCCTTATTTTACAAAGAAAAAACTTCTGGAAAACTCTAATTGTTAGGAAGTTTTTCCTTACAGCAAGTCTGATATTTTTCTTTGCATCATCTACCTTTTACTCTCCATTCTACCTCCTGTAGCCAAAGAGATCAAGTTAAATCTCTTTTCCTCATGACTTGTGTGATATTGAGCAAGTCAAATAGACTCTCTGGGCCTTGGTTTCCTTTTCTGTAAAATGAAGGGTTTGGATTAGATGACACTCAGCAGCTTTGCTTCCCACCTGGATAAGTCAACCACAGCTTCTCCAGAAGAAAGACCAGAGCCCCTCCCCTTTTTACTGCATGATCTGTTAGCCATTATTGACTTTTGTGGTGAATCTGAGGGAGTTTTTCACCAACTCTGTGTCAGTCCCTGAAGTCCTTTAATGATTGGGGTACTGTCAGAATGGGAGAAACATGGACACTTGGAGATGAGAGATGGTGCCTGTGGCAAACACTTTCACCTTGAATGTCAGGAGAATGAGTAGGAGGTTGCTCTGCTATTTCTACCTGATCAATATATCATCAGAGGAATGTCTGGGTCATGCTGAGGTATTGCCTCTCAGAGATGAGCTCACATGGAAGCTAGGCCAAAATTTGATTCAGTCTCTTGCAATATTAATGGCAACATGTTTCTTGTGATTTGTATCAACTTGATTGGGTTGACTAGAGGATGCATTTCAAATTCCTTAGGCAGACTTTTAAGTACATCCATAATCCCATCCCAACCTATATTTCTCACCTTCTCTTCTACTGTCTCTTCTATGAGCCTTCTGACCACAGCACTCTGTTGTCTCAGTAACAGGCCATGGGTGCTAAGGATTCCCACCCCTGCATCTCTGATGTCTGTGTTCCTATGCTACCTTGCACATATTTTTCATTGGCTTATTTGTGCATGTGCTGTTTCCTTCTAGTAGAATGTAAGTTCCTTAAAGGCAGGGGATGGTTATTTTTTGTTTTTGCATCTTTAGGGTTTAGCAGAAATGCTTAATAAATGCATGTAAAATTAAATTGAATGGATGTCTGTACCTAGAATACCGGTCCTCCCCTTCTATTCTTCCTCCTTTATAAAGGCTTCTCTGCCTGCTCAGGCTCGCTGATTTCTCTCTCCACTAGATTTTGTGCCAGCAGAGTAAGTGGTACAGTGGATAGTACACCAGCCTTGGAGTCAGGAGAACCTGAGTTTAAATCCAGCCTCAGACACTAGATATTTATTAGCTGTGTAACCCTGGGCAATTCACAGCCCTGATTGCCTCATCAAATAAAAAAATAAACTCTGTGTCATCTTTATCACTTATTTGGTACTTCCCACATTCTATCTTATTTATGTCCCTTGTGTATAGTACCTGTTTATTGTTGTGGCAAGAATACCTACTATTACCATCTAGAATACAAATCAGTAAAAGTCTTTATGCATTAGTACATAGGGAAAATTATCAGCTGACACATGGAGAAATGTACCTCCACTGGTGGATCCTTGCAGGTTCTTACATTTCACGAAAGACATGTAGTCATGGTGGTTCATATTTAGTCAGTCATTGGTGTGGGGGGATGCTTTTTATGCATTTAAAATAGGGGAGATAGAGATTTTCTAATTTTCTTGATTGTTGTGGGACTAGGGATCTGAGATAGGATAAGTGTTTGTCTTTTGGTTGACCCTGTATAAAAGCTGGGGTAAAAGAAGACAAAACAGGGATTAGATGTTGCTGCCCATTGCCCTTAAAATGGAGGTTTATTCTAAAATGATTTCATTCAAGTTAAAAAGTTCCAATACAGTGCCCCCTATCCCTTGCTCTTCTGTCTCAGCATTATGAACACCTGTATCCAAATACTTGTTCAATTATTGCCTTAGGTAATTCTCTGGACCTCAGTTTCCTCATCTGTAAAATGGGTAAATTAGACTAGGTGACTTCTCCCAGATCTATGATTTTATAATCTTAACTCACTTAACTCCTTTGGTTTCAGTTTTCTCACCTGTAAAATGAATGAGTTAGATTAGATCACCTTTAAGGTATCCTCTAGCTCTAAATCTATCACCTTATCTTTGGGAAGGAAGTTCCAATGTAGTGTCCTGGAGCAGGAAGGACAAATTTGGAGGGTTTTATAGTGCAGAGGGTATCATTTTATAATGAATAAGAGATAATCCAAAGATAGAATTGGTAGGCAACTGAAGGAATGTGGGAAATGGGTGAAAGAGATAAGTCAAAGATGGCACCAATGTTTTAAACCTGGTTGGCTGGGAGGAGTGTTGATGGGTTATAAGTTATTAGGAGGAATAGCATGATGTAGTAGGGAGAAGAGGATTTCAATTTTGGGTCTGCCAACTATGAGGTGCTAATGGAACCATTAAATGGATATGTCCAGCAAGCATTGGGAAATGTTGGAATGGAGATTATGGAACAGATTGAGAGTTCTGTATTCTTCCGCCCACCCACTGACACTCCCACAGTGTAGTACAGGGCCTTGTGTGTGGTACCTTCGGTGTTCAGTAAACGTTAGCTGATTGATTAATTGCATGACAATGCTGAGCTATAAAAGGATATGTATGACCCAAATGAACAATCTTCAAATGGAAATCCCATTTTGCTACAGGAAATAATTGATGGCACTCACTGAGGGCATGGAATGTGTGACCAATGTTATGGTAGCATATATAAGTTAAACAAATCTTTCTTTCATCTGAAGCTTTAATTCACATTCCTCATATTAAGCCAGTGAGTCTCTTCCACACTCCCTCCTTCTCTCCTTTACCTTTTTTTCTCCTTCCTTCTGCTCACAATGACCAAAACAGCCAGACTTAGCTAGATCACCACTTTTATAGGAGATAGTGGAAATGTGCATGTGTACATATATGCATACAGGTGCATATATACATGTATATATACACATATACATATGTGTGTTTGTATATAAAGTAATCCATGAAACAAAGAAAAAAAATCAATGGTCCTCAGTCTTGTGTGATTCCCTTCTCCTTCTGCAGTGATGGTGATAGAATGTCAGGAAAAGAGACAGAAAGTGCTGAGAATCATATAGTTTTTAGATTGTCAGTGACTCCATTTTGATTGCTGTTACTCTAAATGTGAGATTTTAGTCTAACAGCCAATGAGTAGCCATATTGCTGAGAAGCAGAATCATCAATCATGACATTCTTAATATAAATGAAATAAGATGGAAGAAGGAAGTCACAGCTAAATGGAAGGATGGTTCTCAGATTCTCCTTGGAGGACTTTTGAGTCACGTGGCCACCAAGATGGAGGACTAACATTTTCTTCAGTACCTAATAACTGTCAAACTCCCCAAAAGAGGAATTATGTGCCAGAGTTAGAGCAATTATAGCTTTTTTTCCACAGGGCATGTCCAACAAGGTAATAAATAGCCTTATGATTAAATAGTGGCAAGTAGCCAACATCCTGTACCAACCTCTATACTTCAGCAGGAAGCATAGATCTGCTTATCACATTTGTGTTTGAGACTCACTTTGGAATTTCCCTTGTGCTATAGTTTCTGCTAGCACACACCATTCCTCCCCTTCCTCCATTATCCTTTTGAAACAGATGAGAGATCTCAATTTTCAGCCATGGTGGGGGGGAGGGAGCAAGGTTAGAAGGGGGACTGTGTTTCTCTTCTGCCTGGGATAGCCCCATAGGTTAGGGAACACCAAGGATTCAGGGGACTTTGCTGGGAAAACCAACTTCACTCTACTCTTGTCATGTAGACTCTCACTGAGTCCAGCCAGAGAACTAAAAAAATGAAGGGCACTGGGGCAGAGGGAGGGAGAACATGGATGCACTTGACTGGAAGGAAGGGGGACAGAAACTCAGGAGAAGCCAGATCTGCAGACACTTGGAACAGACACCAAGGTGGGGAAAATTTAATTCTTCATCACAGGAACCACCTGACTCAGTGCTGGAGTTCCAGACCCAAGGAAAAACCTACCATCAAAGTATGGGGAGGGAGGTGTCAAAAAGTCAGTGAAGAAAGCACTAAAACCACCAAAAATTTCAAGAGGAAGAAAATTCAACTGAAATTCTAGAGTACAAGCAGATAAAACAACAGAGCAGATACTAAATTAGAAGGGAAATTTAATACCAAAACATTTAAAAGATTATAAACCTCTCTAAACAAATATTATAACATAAAGTACAAAGAACATTGTTGTACCCAAGCCCAAATCCCAGGTCACTACACACCACCTGATTTGTGGCCCACCATTAAGCCCCTTTATATTTTTGTCTTTGTCTCTATCCTATACCCTGTAATAGCTTGAAACAGTTTAAGGCATAGTCCTGGGTATTGTCCTGACCCCCTCCTTCCTGAATCAGCATTCTGTATATTGTCCCTGAATCAGCATAATGTACAAGTATCAGCCTAGGGTTACCATGCAAGACTATCTTATGTAGAGACCACCCTGTTCTGTTCCACTGACCAAGCAGGGTCTCCACACCCTTCACCCAGAACATGACCCCAGCCTGTTCTGGGGAATTGACTATTCCCCACTCTCCCTTATCCAATGACCCTCCACCCTCCACCCCGTTCTGGGAAGCTGACCACCACCCTCCAGCTTGTGCCCTCCAGCCTGTTCTGGGAGGGACTCCCATCTCACAGGAAAATTGCATTCTTGTACCCTTGCACCATATTCCCAAATTAGCCCTGAGCTGTAGATCTAACCAATGGCTGATCTTGGCTTCTGTATGTCATTGCTTATGCTAGCTCCCCTCCCTGATTGTGGTTTTTGTGGTGTAGCCTTTTTAAATACTGCTTATACCTTGAATCAATGCTACCTAATTTAGGTGAATACCCTAGGTAGTCTCCTGCTTGATCAATAAATCCACACCTAAATTTACCTTGAACCCAGGTGTCAGCTCGCTCTTATTCTCTGCACAACAACATCTGATGAAAAACAGAACTTTATGGATTCCCAAAAGAGTATAGACCTTCAGCAAGATTTTTCAGAATGAGTCAGACTGAAATCAGAATCTTTAAAGAAGAAAGTTGAAAGTAGCAAATCACATAATTTATGACTGCAAAGCAGAAATAATTAACAGAATAAAAAAGACTTAAATCCATGATGGCAAGTCTCTCCAAGGAAATGAAAGAGAATAACATATTGGGAACACAATTGTACTAAAGTGAAGGAAAATATGGAAAGAGAAAAAGAAAAGTAATCATGATAAAAGAAGACATGACTTTCTATATAAGAAAAACCCGGGAACTATTTGGAAAGGTGAAGAAAGGAGTCAGTTGAATGTGTTTTGCCATATGCCCGGAAGAAATATTATTTTCTGGGATGTTTGGCCATGATATGTTACAGTATTAATGAGAAAGAATTGCAAAAAGACCATCATTAAAATAATTATAGCTTATGCACAAACATTAGTTGCTGAGAATGAAGTGGTAGGTAACTTCTATGAAGAATTAGATAAAATTCTTCAAATCTAATTAACACATGCTCCATCACTCAATGATTTCAATGCAAAGGTGAAGAAAGATGAAAATTGGGAGAAATACATGCGAAAGTACATGTCAAAAAAACAGAAATGAGGAAGGCCAAAGACTTGTTGATTTTAAAAAATGGTTGTTATTGAATGTGATGTGTACCAAATAGCATCATAAAAAATGAAATCTATTTTATTTTACTAGGTAGGAAAAGATTTGCTGTTGATGTGGATGTCTGAGTCAATTCTTTGTCTGGCCATCTACATGCAAAGCTAAGACCAGAATTTGGAGGGAAAATGAAATGAAATGTGACCTTGGACAAGTCACTTAACCCTAATTACCCTTCCTTCCTCCCTCCAAAAAGCAAAAGAAAACTGTGAAGGACTTGAGGTGAATTAGACAGTGTGAACTTCAATATGGAACTGGACAAGGAACTGGATGAGCAGCTGGACAAGGAGCTAAGAGCTGTCTACCTTTGAGTCCAGGTGACAGTTGGGTAGATTCAGGCAGGAGCTGGGACCATGGAAGAGGAACCATGGAATTTGGGAGCCAGTCTAGAGTCAAGATGAAAAGACCTCTCCTTGGGTACTTAATGCTGACTGAGAAGATCATGTTTTACTGTGGCATGGGGTAGGAGAACTTTGTACTCTGTACCTTGTACCTCTTAAGGATGATTGGAAACTTATCTCCAATCAAGAAGAAAGAAGACTTTTTGACAGAGAGATCAAGACTATGTGATTTAGGGGTGTAGAATTTTGACCTTTGTACTTTGTGTCCCTTAAGAAGGCTTGCTCCTTAAGGATGATTGAGTTAAGGACTTACTGAATGATATCTTTTGCTCAAAACTATGTGGCCACTTTGGTGAAAACTCTGTGACCACTTTAGTGATAACTTGTTATGTTATCTTTGATTCCTCAGTCTTTCTCACTTTCCATGTCCAATCAGTTACCAAATCATGTTCCTTCTTCCTACACCACATCTTTTACATCCAATCTTATCACTACACACATAGCCTTATCACTTCTTATTTATATAATAGTAGTCTCTTAATTGGTCTACCAACCTCAAATCATTCCCTCTCCCAACCTATTCTCCACATAGCTGCCTGTTATTTTCTTTAAGCACAAGTCTGACCAGGTTACTCTGCTACTTAATAAACTTCAATGGCTCCCTATTACATCTTGGATAAAATATAAAATCCTCTGTTTGGTCCTTCAAGTCCTTCATAGTCTGTCTCCTAATCTTTCCAGATTTATTACACATTATTTCAGTTTAGATACTTTATAATCCTGCCAAATTGGCCTTCTTGCTCTTTCTCACATGATACTCTATCTCCTATTTCTGTGCTTTTTCAAGGCCTATCACTTACTCCTGGAAGGCACTCCCCCTTTTCCTCTATTTCTTTGAATCCCTTGTTTCTTTCCAAATACATTTTGTTTTCTACTTTATAATTAATAGCATTTCTGTAACATCATAGAATAGGAGAAATAATTAAAATCCTGTTTTTGCCTCTTATTACCCTTGCGACATTGGTTAAAACAATTCTTTTTTATAACTAAATTTTATGATGATTAACAGAATTGAATTTTATAACTATAAACAGCTTGAAATAATCTAAGTGTATACTATTTTGCTGTTTTCTTTTCAATAGGACATCATTCAGCTCTTCATTCTTTTTTATTCTTTGATCTTAATTTCATCTGGAAATACCAAACTGCATTCTGAACCCACATCTTCATTTTGAGACTTGAATGCCAACAGATATTTTCTTTGGATTCAGAAGGACTCTGCAGTTAAGAGTATTTTTTTTTTACAAGATATGGTATTTTGTTAAAAACATCAAGTGCGGAGTTAACCTTATCTCAAATGTGTAATTGGTATATTAACTTCTAGAATGGGGGAGGGGGGGGCAGAACCTGCAACCTCAAGGCCTCATATGGCCCTCTAGGTCCTCCAGTGCAGCCCTTTGACTGAATCCAAACCTCATAGAACAAGTCTCCTTAACAAAAGGATTTGTTCTGTAAAGCTTGGACTTAGTCAAAAGGCTTTACTCAAGGACCTAGAAGGCCACATGTGGCCTTGAGGCTGCAGATTCTCCACCCCTATTCTAGAATATCAATATTGACTTTATTTCTATTAAAAGAGAAAGAAAAATAGAATGGAAAATTTTTTTAAAAATTCCTTGTCATGGTACTGGGACTTCTGACAAGTGAATATTTTCTCTGTCTCTTGATTTCCTCATCCTCATTTCTACCTCTAGGTCAAGGCCTCTTAACCAAGGATTCATGAACCAGTTTTTTTTTAATTTGATAGATGTTTCAATATTATCGATTCCCTATCAAATCCTATATGTTTTTATGTACTTAAAGATTTTGTTCTGAGAAGGGATAGGGGGCTTCACCAAACTGCCAAAGGGGCTCATGGAACAGAACAGGTGCAAGCCTCTCTTCTAGGCAATTTCCAAATGCCAGTTTAGCTGTGATATACATTGGTGTATGATTAGAAGTTTATAGTCAATCATAAAGAAATAGATTTAATATCCAAACAGTCATTGAATTATTCCACTGAGAGTGGACCCAAGATTGTGAAGTACAGACTAGGATACAGCTGAAATTTCACACCACCCCCTGCCAGAAAACTTTAAAATAATGACTCAAACCAAATTTTGTATTGGCAGAATCAACAAAAAGTCAGGGGGAGACATTTTCCCAGCCTAAGACATCTTAGGAGATCTTCAGGAGAGGTTTGTGACACTGGAGTGGGAGCTGACTTGGAATGGGTCAGTAGCACCAAAGGTGGGCCTTGAAAGTGCCAGTGACAACAGCAGCAACAGCAACTTCAGGAGCTCTCAGTCCAGGAACAGTAAGGCAATTGGACAACTGGTAAGAGAGAGACTACAGGAGATGCTTTGTTGGTGCTGGCTGTAGATGTCACCAATTGCAACTGTGTTCCCATATGCAGTTCTGGGTTGTAGTTCCAAGGCAGAGAGGAATGTTTATGATTGGTTACAAGGGAGCAGCAGACCTGGTCACAGTTACAAGGCCAAGAAGAATGCTTGAGGTCAGTCATAAGGGAGCAGAGGCCATGGTCACAGTCCTAGGGCCAAGATGAACCCTAGTGCTTACAGCTAAAGGAGAACAGGAGACCTGGTCACAGTTCTAGGGGCTAAGAAGAATGCTAGCAGGTATAGTTGCAGGGAACTAGGGGCCCTTCCTGAGAAAAGACCAGGAAAGCAGTGACCATACTTCTCCCCAGATCAGCTCACCTTGGAAGCATCAAAAACTAGCAGACCTGAAGAACTAGTAATGAAAATAGTAGTGTAAAAAGCCTGAAGGCTGGGACATGCTCCCTTTTCCCCATGCTGGGAACAGAGGTCAACTTTAACATAAAGTTTAAAATCAAGAAATGGTCTGGAAAAATGAATAAACAACAAAAATAAAAAACAAGAGCTACAATGGTGGCAAAGAAGACAAAGACACAGACTGAGAAGAAGACAACAATAGAAGACAGAAGCAAAGCCTCAATAAAAATGCATACTGTAAGCCATTCCAACAAAAATTCCTGGAAGATTTGAAGAAAGAGATGAGTGGTAGAGGAAAAACTGAGAAAAGAAATGAGAATGATGCAAAAAAAATTATAAAAAGAAAATTAATAATTTGGTAAAGGAGGCACACAAAAAATACTGAAGAAAGTAATATTTTAAAACTCAGAACTAATTTAATTGTACAAGAGGCAAAAAAGAAAAACTATTAAAAAAAGAACTCCTAACTAGGCAGAATAGGTCAAGTGCAGAAGGAAGTACAACAATCGATCAAAGAAAAGAACTCCTTAAAGAGCAGAATTGGCCAAAATGAAAAGAAGAAGTATGATAGCTCACTAAAGAAAATAATCCATTAAAAATCAGAACTGAGAAGTGTAAGCTAATAACTCCAGGAGACATCAAGAAACAATAAAACAAAGTCAAAATAATTTTTTAAAGCTAGGAGACAATGGGAAACTTCTCATCCGAAAAATAACTGATCTGGAAAATAGATTGAGGAGAGATAATTCAAGAATTATTGAACTATCTGAAAGCCATGATTTAAAAAAAGAGTCTAGATATCATATTTCAAGAAATTATTAAGGAGAATTGCCTTGTCATCTTACATTCAGAGGGCAAAATGGAAATGGGAAGAATTCACTGGTCACCTCCTGAAAGATATGCCAAAAAGAAAATCGTAAAGAATATTATAGCCAATTTCTAGAGCTTCCAGTTCAAGGAGAAAATATTGGAAGCAGTCAGAAAGAAACCATTTAATTATCATGAAGCCACAGTCAGGATCACACAAGATTTAGCAGCTACCATGTTAAAGGAGTGGAGGGCTTGAAACATGATATTACAGAAGGCAAAGAATTACAAACAAGAATAATTTATCCAGAAAAACTGAGTATGAATCCTTCAGGGGAAAAATGGGTATTTAAATGAAATAGAGGACTTCCAAGTATTCCTGCTAAGAGAAACAAGAGCTGAATAGAAAATTTAACATTCAAACATAAGATTCAGGAGAAACATAAAAAGGTAAACACGAAAGAGTAATCATAAGAGATTTAATAAAGTTAGATTCTTTACATTCCTATATGGAAAGATGATAAATGTAACTACTAAGAAATTTATCAATATCAAGGTAAACAGAAGGAATCTACATAGACAGAAGGTATGAGTAAGATTCTATTATGTTGGAATGATCTCCAAAACACACCCCAACAACAACAACAACAACAACAAAACAAAACAAAAAACAACAATGAAAGAATGAGAAAGAAGTATGTACTGGGAGAAAAGGAAAGGAAGAAGTGAGAAGTAGAATGGGGAAAACATTCTCACATGAAAGAGGTACACAAGGAATAGCTTTTATAGTGCAGGAGAAAATGGGAAGTGGGGTGGCAGCCAATGCTTGAGCTTCTCATTGAAATTGGTTCAAAGAGGGAAGAATACAAACACACATATGCATACATATGATAAATCACACACATACACACACACATACACATACTCTCAACTGGGTATAGAAATCTACTTTACACAGTGGGGAAATAGGAGGGAAAGGAGGATAAGAGATATGAGGGCAGGGAATGGCTAAAAGCAGAATAGACTTGAGGAATGATGGGATAAAAAGAAAGATAAATGGAAGAAAATAGGATGGAGGGAAATACACAGCATTTATAATTTTGAATTGTGAATAGGTTGAACTCACCCATAAATTGGAAGCCAATAGCAAAATGGATTAGAAATCAGAATCCAACAATACATTGTTTACAAGAGACACACTTGAAACAGACACAAAATAAGTTGAAATAAAGTTAAAATAAAATAGTTAAAATAAAGAATCTCATGCTTCAAAGTAAAAAAAAAATGTCAGAGGTAGCAATTATGATCTCAGACAAAGTAAAAGAAAAAATAGATTCAGTTAATAAAGATAATTGGGGAAACTGCATTTTGTTTAGACAATGAAGTAACATCAAAAAAGTTTCCAGCAAGTTTCTCTGATAAAGCTCTCATTTCTCACATACATAGATGTTGTGGTAGAAAATTTCAGAGCCTAGATTCTAAACAAAATCAATTTATTAGCAATGGTAGCAATTACCAGTAAATATGTCAATGACTCTTAAGAAACAAAGTCCTCAAATGAAGGTTACAGATCATTTTTATGATCATGCAAGAGGAATATTAAA
>CM053580.1:285409934-285431502 GCA_028627135.1 Pseudochirops cupreus | reverse complement strand
ATGAAGGTTACAGATCATTTTTATGATCATGCAAGAGGAATATTAAAGTTACAAAAATCTTGAGTAACATGTTTTGTTTAATTACTGATTGTCTGGGATTTAGCTAAGATTGAACTGAGAGGAATCTGGGTAATTTGCAATCCTGAGCTGCTGAGGGTGTTAGACTGTTTTGGATATGTAACGATCATTAAACGGTTAATGCTCCTTTCTCATTGGTTATAGCATTACAAAAGTGATGATAAGTGGGATAATCGACATTGTGGAATTATATTGCTAGCTGAAGAAAGAGGAACTAGCAGAAATGTGGAATTCAAACTTATAAAATAAGGAGCTTAAACTCACACAAAATAGGGATCTATGTGTACCAGTTCAGCTTTGTAGGAGCTCAGCTTTGCAAAAAATTAGGGAATTTAGTCTCTCACTATTGTAATTATAAATCTCATAGTCCAAAAGCTTTCTTAACCATACCTTAGAAGCTAAAGTATATTAACAGGATTATTATTCACTTAATTAAGAATTTTTTTCTTTTAATTTCCCCCTTCGAGCCTTGAGGAAACTAGTTTCTCATGGATCGCTAATCAAACCATTAAGTTCCTTCAGTTGGCCCAAAGTCTTTATAACTTTGTCTTCAAAGGTCTGTTTGAGTCTACATGACTAGAGTCAGCTTTTCAATTTCTGTTAATGGGTCTTTGAACACTTGTATTAATGCAGATTTCCTACCTGTTTGTAGAATTGAGGACCAACACTATCATCCAAAGTTTCAGCTCCTAAGTTTGAAATTGGTCTCCATTTATGTTATTAAGCATTCTTCCTATCAAGATTTTCTTACTTAGGTTCATCCCAACCTGACAACATTTTTCCAGGTGACATGCCAAACAACATTTCATACTAATTTCATTGATCATACAACCTTTATTATTTACCCACAAAAGTAAGTGCAGTCTTCTAAATGCTGTTCTAAAAAAGACTTTGCAGCTATTGTATGTAATGGTCCTATAATGATAACCAAAGGAAATGTTTTTACAACTTAGGCATCTCAGAGTGAATTGAAGTTTGCGAAGCTGATAGATTGAAGGTGAGGCTTCAGGAGGCAAATTCTTCAGTGGAGAGGCTGAAGATGTTTCCCTGTCAGAGTTAGAGGCTGAAGAGCTCTTAGATGACTGCAAGTCTCTTGAGATGTCTTTGAATAGGCATGTACTCTTGTGTATTTTCTAGGGGAGTAGGGAAACAGTTGAATCACCTTATCACAATTAAATTGTCATTATGGAATGATGAAACTTATAATCCTAAAAGTTATAAATATAAAATTAACTATAAACTTAAAATACTAGACATGGGCAATGGCAATTCTGGGAAAATCATGCCTATATATACATATACATACACACACACATATATGTTTAGCATCATGAAATAGCATAATTCTCTTAGAAATCATTTAGCAGAAAATGCGTTACAAAAGACAACACAGTAATTCATACAAATCCAGGTTCTCAGGACATATAAGGACACAACACCATCACCCTCCACTCAGACAAACTGCTGTCTTTCCTTCTTTGTGTTAACAGAAGTTAGACTGAGACTAGGTGGATAAATTTCAGACACAACCTAAATTATAATTTTACTCTTCCTATTGCTGAGATTAACAAAACAGAGTCATTTATCTATGCCATCGTCTACCTTTTCACCCCCAGTCTAGAAAATTTTCCTTTATAACCCTTACTTATAAGCATATGACTATTTTAAGCTATAATGATATAAAAATTGCTGAATTACCATGGTGTTTGGTGATTCCAGGTCTATTCTTCATCTGTCCTGAACTTTTTCTTCCCTTCCCCTTGGGTGGCAAGGAACATGTGGAATTGCCTACCCAATTCCACCAGTTTCAGTCTTTTCTCATTCTATAGGTTTAACAGATAAACATTCCATCAGCAATTTTTGGAGCCTGGTGGCACATACATCAGAAAAGATCATCAGATATCCCAAACACTTTAGTTGAATCTGTTCATGGATAGATTTCTCTCATCTCCATTCCTGAATTTTGGAATGGAGTACATCCTAAAATCTATTAGGAACATTTCTACAGGAACTGAATTACTTTCCAGGCTACTACTAGAGATATCTTTGAAATATCCAGTGCTATCCTCTCCCTTCAAATGGAAGTTAACTCATTAGCAGAAATGATTTTCCAATATTGATTCATATTAGACTTTCTTGCTGCTGTACGAGGAGGGTTTGTACTGTTATAGCCAATTTTAACTAATTCTGCTGTTCCTACATTAATAGATTAGGCAAAATTATTATGAATAGCCATAATATTCACAAATATCTGTGATGACTATAATGACTGTCACTTATGTGACAGCAACTGGCCCGGACTTGTGGTGAAATAGGGACTTGATTTTCTGAAGGAGACATTTTCAGCATTCTGATTAAATGGGCTCTTCTTATACTCCTAACCTAGATTTGTATGAATCTCTATGTTAACCCTTGTAATGCATTTTCCACTAAAATGATTCCTAAGAAAATTTGCTGCTTCATGGTGCTGAACCTACACACATACACACACACATGCACACATGCACATGCATACATACATGCATGCACACACACATGCATACACGCACACACTTGCATACACACACTCAATTTGAACAGAATTGCTCTGGCAAAACCCCTATGTCTAATACTTAATGTTTATAGTTAGCTTTATAGTTATGGGTTTTAGGATTGTAAGTCTTGTAATTCTATAGTCAGCATTTAATTGTGATAAAGGGATTTAACTATTTGAATTTCCCACTTCCCTAGAAAATATACTGTTTGAAGACATTTCAAGAGACTTTCTGTCACCCAAGAACTCTTTAGTCTCTGCCCCAAAAGGAGAATATTTTCATTGTGTCCACTGGAGGATCTCCCTCCTGCAGCCCCCACCTTCAAGCTGCCAGCTACCCAAACCTCAATTCATTCTGAGATGCCTAATTTGTAAAGACATTTCCTTTGGTTAGCATTTTGGGGCAATTATGTGTAACAGCTGCAAAGTCTTTTTTTAGAACAACTTGGAGTTGCGTAAACAATGAAGATTGTATGATCAATGTAATTAGTAGTAAGTGTTGTCTGGCATGTCACCTGGACAAATGTTGTCAGGCTGGGATGGCCCTAAGTAGGAAAGTTAGGGCAGAAAGAATGTAATTGTATAAATGGAGACCAGTCTCCAAACTTAGGAGTTAAATGTGACATCTCCATTTCATCCTACATGTAGGAAATACAGGACTGACTGCAAGAACTTCATGAGACAGGAGCAGCAGTACAGATTAAACCTTTGGACTTTTCACTGCATGATTTTCATCCTGGAGACAAAATCTGCATAAAGAACTTCCAGCCTACCAGGGGAACTTAATCATTCTGGAATGGACCATTCCAGGGTCTGCTGACCACTCTGAGTGTGATTAAGGTGGTAGAAAAAGACTCACGGATACACTGTATACACATTAAGCCTCTCTGACATTCAAAGACACATAAGTCTATTTTAATTTACTTTACAAAAACAAGTTTATGCTTGTGATACATAATGCTTGCTTTAATTTCCCTTATGGTCCTGCTGATATCTTGCTCATCCACTTCCCTAAGAAGTTGTGTTAACTCTTCTGATGAGGGAAGTAGAAGTCATATACCCATAGGAGAACAGGCCATGCAGTCTTTACCATTATAATGTATAGGATAGGTAGTACATGACCAGGACCCTGACCTGCCTTTCCTAATATCCTAATACCCTATCATTCCCACCCATTGTCTTTTCCAGTCTCATGTACCTACCACAACTTAACCAGGGAACAAGTTGGAGCACTGATGACTAGCTCTACATTTCAGACTGGTCACATGTCTCCATTCAAATTGAACAACCAAACCAAAAAGATAGTGAGAAATCTCACCCCAAGTGAGAAATGTAACCCTTATCTGCAAAACCAAGACTCTTCCCCAGTAAAGCCTAACAGTACCACAAGCAATAGTATGTGGGGAGGTATTGTCTGGTGGCTAAACTCCACTGATGAGACAGAAGCATTTAATTGGAATAGCTACACTAGTAGTTTATCAGAGGATGGGTAAACAAGACTTATTTTGTCTCCAGCATTGGCTTCCAAACTGAAAATACTGCCACCCCTCTAGCATCAAGTGCAGAGATTCTTCACTTTTCTGGGATTGCCTGGTCAAAATTCAGAAGCTGGATGCCCTTCATTATAGCTGTTGTTTTAGAACTAATAATACTATGTATTATACTAAAATTCAAACCTCCCTTTTGTTGTTTAGTGGTAATCTTTGCAATACCACTGACAGTTCTTTCCTCTCCCATCTAGTCTTTTTTCAATAATTGATTCTAATGATATCAGTAATTCTCATGACATGGTGGGACAAGCTTTGTATGATCCTGAAACCATAAGGTCTCATGGTTGTTGGGTGTGTTGGGTGCGATGGCATATCCATCAGAGCAACCGTGATCCATGGCAGGTCATTTTTGTTCGGCTGTATGAAACTATATGAGAAATTGAGCAAGGAGAAAATGGCACAGATATACTCACTTTTGAAGGACATTTTGCACCCTTTTTTTTTTCTTAACTCTAAGGTTAATGCTAGCAACTAGAGTCCAACTAACTGGACAGCAATAGTACCAGTGATTGTCTGGTCTCTTAAGAACACTCACATCCAAGCTCTCAAAGTTTCTACTGTAACATAGAAAGTAGAGTCAAATTTGTAAAAATAAGAATCATTCCCCAAATGATAAATGGTTAAAAGACATAAACAGGCAGGTTTCAGAAGAAGAAATCAAAACTATCTATAGTCATATAAAAATGCTCTAAATCACTATTGCTTAGAGAAAAGCAAATTAAAACAAATCTGATGTATCACCTCACACTTATCAGAAATGACAAATGCTAGAGGGAATGAGGGAAAGTAAGTAAGTACACTAGTAAGCTACTGGTGGAATTGTGCACTAGCCTAGGGGAATAATTTGGAACTATCCCCAAAGGGCTATAAAACTGCATATACCCTTTGACACAGCAACGCCACTACTAGGTCTATACATCAAAGAGATCACAGAAAAAGGAATAAAGATCTTTATGTACAAAAATATTGACAACAGTTCTTTTTGTGGAGGCAAAGAATTGGAAATTGAGGGGATGGCCATCAATTTAGGAGCAGCTAAATAAGTTGTGGCATATGATTGTGATGGAATACTATTGCTCTGTAAGAAATGAGGAGGGGGTTTCAGATAAATAAAAATATGGTAAGACCTTTATGAACTCATGCAAAATGATGTGAGAAGAATTGGGAGTTCATTGTGTACTGTAACAGCAATATTGCAATGGTGATCAACTATGGAGGATTTGGCTACTCTGATCAATTCAAAGATACAGGAAAGTTCCAAAGGACTTATGATGAAAAAAATGCTATCCACCTCCAGAGAGATAACTGAAGAACTCGGAGTGCAAACTGAAGTATAATTTTCTCACTTTTCTCTTTTTTTATGATATGGCAAATACAGAAAAACGTTTTACATGATTTTACATGTACAACTGACAATTTTGCTTATCTTCTCAATGGGTAAGAGAGGGTTGGGAGAATTTGGAACTGAAAATTTAAAAAGAAAAGAATGCTAAAATAAATAATAACATTTTAAAAAGAAGAAAAAAGAATTATGGCATACATGCTGGTCCATTTCACAAACAGTTAGTGCAGTCATATAAACAAATCAAGCCAATCATTTCTTAAAATAGATTCACTGCTTGGTGCAAAATATTTCTCACTTATGTGGGGAACCACAACCCTTTCCCAATAAAGTAACATAAGAGAGAACCATGAATAGTGGTTAGTTTTGAATTTGAAGTTAGTAAATCTTCTGTCCAAATCCTACCTCTGACACTTATTAGCTATGTGACCATGGACATGTCATTTCATGTCTCTGAGCTTGTTTCCTCACTGTTAAAGTGCAGTATTATGTTAAAGCTCAACCAAGATAACATATGTTAAATACTTTGCAAAGTTTGAAATTCTGTATAAATTTTAGCTATTGATTTGCTATAAGACAAGTCACTTAACTCCTCAATTTTGGGAAACTCAGTGTTCTAAATAGTTCTATTAGGTAGGAGTTCTCATACATTTGTGTGTTATATATCCTTTTAATAGTCTGGGGAAACAGAATAATGTTTTTAAATGAATAAAACATAATATTACAAAGGAAATGAAATCTTGTATAATAGCTATCACTATATACACACATAAAGGTGGAGCCAAGATGGCAGAGTAGAAACAGGACTTCTGTGAGGCTCTGGCTTCCACCTCCTCCAATACATGTAAAAAAATGACTCTAAACAAACTTTAGAGCTACAGAACCCATAAAGTGACAGAGAGAAACAAATCTCCCACTGAAGGAAGCCAAGCAGGCTGGCAGGAAGGGTCCATTACAGTGTGCTGGGAGCCAAGCCCAGTCCTGAGTGAGCCTGTGGTTTTAGACTCAAGGTGGCCCTGACCACCCATGGCTGGAACAGACTTCACAAGAGTAAATCATCAGCAGCTATAGCAGTTTCCAGACTTCTCAATCCACAAATGCCAACTACAAAGTAAAAGGTCAGTGTGGAAATTTGTTCAAACAGAAGGAGTGTGGTCCAGCTGCTACCCCTGGTGAAAGAAGCAAAGGAAGTGTGGTGGCTGCAGCCACTGCCTCATGGCTGCTTCCCAAGTTTCTGGCCTGCAGATTGTAGGGGGAATAAGCAACCATTCAGAGGGTAATTGCTCTTGCTTCGACTTGCTTAGATCTGGATTGCAGTCTTGGGTGGTGGTCCTGGGGTGTGTGACCAGTGGTCCAAAGCTCAGGGGGGCAGCAGAGAGGGCACTCAACCAAAAGCTCCAGCAGCTGCAAAAAACCCAGTGATTTAGGACAAAGTTCTCCTATCTGGAAGCAGAGTTCTACTGTGGCAAAGAGTTCGAAAGTCAAGTAATTGGCTGACAATATGAGCAAGCACAGGAAGCACAAACAAATGATAGAATCCTTTTTTGGGGACAAAAAGGATCAAGCATGGAGTGGGAGGAAGGTAGCAAAGTCAGAACTCCTGCATCAAAAGGCTCCAAGAAAAATATGAACTGATTACAGGCCATAGAGGAGCTCAAGAAGGATTTTGAAAATCAAATAAGAGAAGTGCAGGAAAAATTGAGAAGATAAATGAGAATGATGCAAGAAAACCATGAAAAGCAAGTAAACAGCCTTCTAAAGGGGACCTAAAATACACTTAAGAAAATAACACCTTAAAAAATAGACCAACTCAAATGGCAAAAGAGACCCAAAAAGCCGATGAGGAGAAGAATGCCTTATAAAGGCAAATTTGCCAGATGGAAAAGGAATTTCAAAAACACACTGAAGAGAATAACTCCTTCAGAATTCGAGCAATTGGAAGCTAATGACTTTATGAGAAATCAAGATATTATAAAACAGATCCAAACAATGAAAAAATAGAGGGCAATGTGAAATATTTCATTGGAAAAACCACTGACCTGGAAAATAGATCCAGGAGAGATAATTTAAAAATTATTGGTCTACCTGAAAGCCATGATCAAAAAAAGAGCCTAGCCACCATCTTTCAAGAAATTATCAAGCAAAATTGTCCTGATATTCTAAAACCAGAGAGCAAAATAGAAATGGAAAGAATTCACCAGTCACCTCTTGAAAAAGACCCCCAAAAGAAAACTCCTAGGAATATTATAGCCAAATTCCAGAGTTCCCAGGTCAAGGAGAAAATACTGTAAGCAGGCAGAAAAAAAAACAATTTGAGTATTGTGGAAACATAATCAGGATAACACAAGACCTAGCAGCTTCTACATTAAGGGATTGAAGGGCTTGTAATATGATATTCCAGAGGTTAAAGGAGCTAGAACTAAAACCAAGAATCACCTACCCAGCAAAATTGAGTATAATGCTCCAGGGAAAAATATGGTCATTAAATGAAATAGAGGACTTTCAAGCATTCTTGATGAAAATACCTGAGCTCAACAGAAAATTGACTTTCAAATACAAGAAGCAAGAGAAGCATGAGATGGTAAGCAGGGAAAAGATATATACATATATGTACGTATAGGAGAATATATGTGTATATAAATATATATGTGAGTGTGGGCATTTGTATGTTCAGGTATACATAGACAGAGGGCATAGTATGAGTTGAATATGAAGGGATGATATCTAAAAAATAAAATTAATATACACACATACACATATATGTATAGACACACAATAAACATATGTATACATATAAGTATGCACCTAGATAAGTATATATGATATACCTATATGCATGCATGCATATACATACATATACATATATGCATGTGCACATATAATACACTATACGTATGCAAGCACATGTGTGTGTGTGTGTGTGTGTGTGTGTGTGTGTGTGTGTGTGTCTGTGTAGTTCATGAACTCCAGGTTAAAAAACCTTTGTTCTAAGACCCTAAGTTCACCACCTTGCCTGTATCAGTAAAGGGATTTTTTTTTCACCTGGGAGTTATTTTTCTCACTGATATCACAACTTCAGCCCTTGTCTACATCACTTTGGTAGTTCAAATAGATGTTGGCAGTCTATACAGAGAGACATCATGGTATAATGGGAAAAGCACTAGCTTTGGAATCAGGACCCAAGTTTGAATCCCATCTCTGCTAATTATCAGCCATGTAACCTCAGGCAAACCCCTCTCTAGGTCTTTCTTTCTTTTTTTTTTTTTGTGAGGCAATTGAGGTTAAGTGACTTGCCCAGGTTCACACAGCTGGTAACTGTCAAGTGTCTGAGGTTACATTTGAACTCAGGTCCTCCTTATTCCAGGGTCAGTGCTCTATCTACTGCGCCACCTAGCTGCTTGTAGGTCTTTCTTTAATCATCTCTAAATGAAAGGCAGTTGGCCTAGATGACTAATCTGGGTACCTTATAGCTCTACATCTCTGATCATATGAAGTGGTCTCTTGGTTGGTCTGCCAGAGGGAAGTAAGCCTGAAGACATCTTTCTAGTATGAATTAAATCCAGACAGACACCCAACTGAAGAATAAATGCCAAAGTGTCTGTTTCAATTGCTTAACATGAAAATATTACTGAGTCTAGACTATGACCAGCAGGGAAAGGCTGATTAGTTCAATTTGCCTTATAATGCAAACAAGGTCAATTTGATCCAATGGACAGAGTGGGTACTTAAAAAAAAAAAAAGAAAGATCAAAGCTTGCTTCAGTTATTCATGATGCTGGACACATCTTGAAACCTCTGCTAATTCGCCAGTTGCATATCCTGAATGTGACCAGCAGAGAATTTGGGCTTTCACTATTACTGATTGTAATCACTGCCCATGAGGGTGATAATAACTTTTTTTTTTCATATATACTTGAGGGATGTAAAGTGTTGAAATGGCAAAAACATATATAACTTAATTTCAAAGGTAATTAATGAGACTGCATTTTAATGAGCCTTTTTACAAAGTGTTGTGAACCCAGCTGTTTCAGCAAACTGCTATTCTAGCTCAGCTTGCCAAGAAAACAAGAAAAACAAAACAAAATAGCACATCACATAGCAGGAACCTAGAAAATTAATATCAAAGGGCAGGAGAAAGAGCCCCAGTAAATCTCCATAAAATTCCTTTCACATAGCCCCAGATTTTCATTCATTTTGGGTCCTTGGGTAACTCTAAAGACAAAAAAAGACCAGTCTTTGCCAGTTGTAAGAGTATGGGGACTCTGACATTTAGGGCTTCTGCTTGCATGGTAGCTTTCATAGCATTTCCAGGCCTCGGCTAGGTTTTTTTCCTATGCAGTCACTGAAAAACAGGTCTTAGTAGAATCAATGCCATCTTAAGTAAATCACAGCCAAGCATTATTGGCCAGATTTATCTTCCTCATCAAATGATCTGAGAATCTTAATGGGTTTTAATATCCCACTTTCAATCCTAATGTATAGCATTACCTGTTTCAGTGGGAGGTATGGGAGAACATGCTGCTTCTCTTTGAAATATGATCAGTGTCTCCGGGAGCTCTACTTATTAATTGCTTTTGAGAGAGGATGTAGAATAATGAAGATGTGATTGACTACATTATTCTTTTTGTGGACAGCCCCTTGTGACTTTGGTTTCCTGTTTTTCTTCTTTTGTGATGCTTTAAAATTCGATGGGAATGATTTTTTTTCTTTTTAAAAGGCTATAGTTATGTGAAACCAAAGCAACTGGCCCCTTCTGTCTAATAACTTGTCTTTTTTAGTGAAGAAATCAGTCAAACCATGGAGCTGACATTGCATGGACAAAAAAAAAAGAAAGAAAGAAAGAAAAAGACCTTGTTTATTGAACTGAATCTTTTGCAAGATGGAAAATATAGGAAAATATCTGCAGAGTATCATATATTTGAAGATGAGTGGGTGATGGGACTTTGGAACATTCAATCATAGACAACAAAGAGCTATACTACCATTGTGCAAATCAACAGGACTTCAAATTTCCCTTAATGCAATTACTGCAAGAAAGGTAGAGCTATTACAGCAATGAATTTCATCCTATATAATATGGTCAATTAAAATGTTTGGATTTGTTTTTCTCATTCTGTGGTAAGGCTTGGTTTCTTACTTATGTTACAACAGGCAAGTTCTGGCTGATTCCACTAAGAAGGGAAGCCTTCACACCAGATGCCATGCCTGCCATCTGAGGAGCAGCCCACCTACATAAGCTTGGAGAGGTTTGATATGAGGATGGATACAGGATGATGACTTTTTTAAGTCCCCACGTCATGAAAGCTCTGGAGGGTTTCAAATCTGCATTTGTGGAGAGAGTTCCCAAATTTATAATGTGATAGCTTTTTGAAGTATTGAAACATATGATTATAGGGCAGCTAAGAAGCAGAGAATGTTGGTCTTGCAGTCAGGTTCAAATTCTGCGGCCAGCACCTAATAGCTGTGTGACCTAAACAAGTTACTTAACTTCTCTCACCCTTAGTTTCTTCACTCATAAAATGGGAAGAATGATAGAGCCTACCTCATAGAGCCTTTGTCATGAAGATCAAATGAGGTAATACAAGGAAAGCACTTTGCAAACTTTAATATGTTACATAACTATTGTTACCTAATATTATAGTTGTCATATTATTATTAATTCAGATAAAAACTTGGTGGCAGCAATAACATGGAGAATTTTGAGGACTGGATAGAAGATACTTCTTTTCCTTGTTTATGCTTTTCAAGTAGAGGCTGCTTTTCTTTCAAGAAAACAAAATGGGTGCCTTCTGGTATAGATGGGTAGGTATCTTTTTGGAGGAAGTAGGGAATCTTACTTGAAGAGAGCCATTCCTTTGACACTTTCTTGAAATTTTTCAACAAGTTCATTAGAAATTGTTAGTGTGTCAGAAGCATTTAACAAGTTACTTCAGAGGAAAAGTAAAATAACCCGACCACGGGAAATGAACACAGCGCCCCAGTGGGAGACATGGACTGGTATGGCTAGATGTCTGGTGAGATATCATAGGTATGAGTCATTATCATAGAGGAAAAAAAAATCATAGATGGCATTTATAAGACACTTCATAGTTTATATATGAGATCTCATTTGACTCTCACATCAACCCTGTGTGCTTTATTTCTATTTTGGGCCCACTTGCTCTTTTCTTGCTGCTGCCTGCACCTGGACTGGATACTCTGACTTCTTCTTGGTCTGGGGCCCTAACCCAAGGATCTCTACTCTTCCTGGAATGCTACCCTGAAGTAAAACTGAATTGGACAGAATGGAAGGGACACAAAAATGTATGCACAATAGGTCAGGCTAAATGATTTCTCAAAGGCCATCCAAATAGAAGATCCAAATAGGTCCTTAGAATCCAGATCCAATGTTCCTTTACTACACAGATTATTTTCTTCTATAAGGTAAATGAATGATCAAGAAATTCTGGACAAAGAATTTCTTGAGTTCTGTGATCTTGACTGGACTTCACCTTAAAAAACAAATCAAAAATATTCCTTGCCAAAATGACCTTAGAGAATATCTAGTCTAGGGATTTTTCATCTGGCATCTATGACTGTATGTGAATATGTGTCTTAGAAACTGTATTTCAGTCTAATTGCCTCTCTTTGTTTTACTATGTATTTACAACCATTATTCTTAAGAAGTCCATAGTCTTTGCCAAATTGCCAAAGGAATCTGTGATGTAAAAAAAAGTCTAAGAACCCTTGATCTAGTCCATTCCCTCATTTTATGGAGAAGAAAACTGAGACCCAGAGAAAACTGACTTGTCCAAAGTTACATAGAAAACTAGAGGCAAGACCTGAACTAGAAGCAACGCTTCCCACATCCTGGTCCAGGACTCCCCTCACTTTCACAATTCCCCTGCTATACTGTGATGAGTTGACATATAACCAGAGTTAGAGGCATCCCTGACACTGAGTTTTATAGGCTAATTTATAATTGCTTTCGAACAGAGTAGTAGCTCATGAGAAGATACCCTAGGTGCGCCTTTTTATTGATTCCTGCTATGCCTGTATACTGATACTTTCTTTGGTTTCTCATGAACCTGGAGGTAGGGTTCAAGTTGATAGGCAAGCAGACACTATCAAAAATAACATTTGTTAGCAGGGTATCTCTGGAGCACTCTAGACGGATCAGATGAATCAGTGATACAGCTGCCAGTCAAAGGATTCTGAGCTGAGGGAGTCCACAGGAGATTAGGAAACATAAATTCAAAAAGTACCTACAAGTTCATGCTTTGTGATTCAATCTGATTTCCTAATGCTTAAGTCTTGTCATTTTGGTGGTTTTACCAGCTATCCCCAGTTAAAGGTGACTTGTCTGTATGGTAAGACACAGGGCTTGACACACATCCTTCTGACTAAGTCATCCTTACTGAACAGTGAGCTTGCAACGGCATGGCTTATGCCAAACATACTTGAGTTGCCTAATGTAGTTCTTGGGTCATTCTCTAACTATGCTAAATTCAAGGCCTACTATGCACTAGCACATACTCAAAAGCACCCCTCTCTACCTCTTCCCCACCCATATTTCTTTTGCTACTCAGTCAGGGACATATTACTTCAAAACAACAGACATGTAAAAGAATTAAGCAAATAAAGGGATAAGATGATAACTAAACCTCTATTTACATCAGTGATTCTCAACCTTCCTAATGCTGTGACCCTTTAATACAGTTCCTCATGTTGTGG
Organism: Pseudochirops cupreus; assembly: GCA_028627135.1. Classification (NCBI taxonomy): domain Eukaryota; kingdom Metazoa; phylum Chordata; class Mammalia; order Diprotodontia; family Pseudocheiridae; genus Pseudochirops; species Pseudochirops cupreus. The sequence continues at coordinate 285,418,287 of CM053580.1, read as the reverse complement.
TGACCCTCAACCATAAAATTATTTTCGTTGCTACTTCATAACTGTAATTTTGCTACTGTTATGAATTGTAATGTAAATATCTGATATGCAGGATGTATTTTCATTGTTACAAATTGAACATAACCCACAGGTTGAGAACCACTGATTTACATAGAGTAAACTGTCCAAGAGGTTAAAGCACTACCAATGGGAGAAGGCATCCATGAAGAGAATAGGTGACCAGAAAATGTGTGAAATGGCATGTGATAGGAATCCATGTGGCCAGTTCACACATAGAATCTGCATGTCCAGGGTTTACTTAAGGATGGCACATACATAGACATGTCTTCTGACCAGAGAAACATATGTCAGTGTTATAGAGCTGCTTATACCCTCTGGTAATGTCTCTGTCCTGCATTATTGCTTTGTTCTCTGGTGTGAATTCTGTCTTTTCTCACTTCTGGGTTGCTTATCTTTATATTGAGTGCCACATTGTTTCTGCACTGTGTCTCTGGTCGCCAAAATACTCACTGTTGTCATCTGATAACCTTCAGTTCTCCAAAATTGTCTGCTGATTCTTGCTCTGCTCCCATCCACTAAGGTACAATGACAAGGAAGTCTCTTCCTGATAAGGACAGGCTCTTTTGGTGCTTAATTTTAGAGGTTATGCACTAAAAGAACTTAGCCTGTGCTTATTAGGAAGAGGTGTCCTTATAATCCATCAATCAATCAATTATAATCTTTAAGTCTATGAGTCACCATAACTAGCCAGGTGGCCAACAAAAGACATTCATAATGTTTCAGGCTAATATTAAATTAATTCTTTTAATCAGTTATGTATGATGTTGATTTAAAATCTGTGGTCCCATATAGACATCTGACAGCATTAAGAAATTCATTTTAAGTCTTGTTATATCTCTCTTCAAAACCCATTTCAGAACTGTTATAGAGAAACTCTACAGGGGTGGAGCACAAAGATTCTCCTTAGCTGGCATGGAAATGAAAACAAGGGTCAGAACAAAAACTAGTTGAAAAAGTTGAGATTATCACATTTCTTACTCATAATCCATGTAAATGACCACTTATGTGCTAGACACTGGGCACACATGGACAAAAAAATGAAACCATCCCTTCCCTCAAGCAGCTTATATTCTTTAAAGGAGAAAACCTGTGCATATATGAATATGAAATGTGCATATACATATTTGAAATATATACATATATGAAATATGCAGAGAATAACCACAAAGCAATTTTGAGGAGAAAGTATGAAGAGCTGGGGGAGAGGAAAATCAGGAAGGGCCTCATATAAGAGGTAGCTATGGTAGCAGCTAGGGGGCATAATGGATAGAGTTCCGTGACTAGAATCAGGAAGACCCAAGTTCAAATTCATTCTCAGATACTTACTAGCTGTATGACCCTGGGCAAATCACTTATCCTAGTTTATCTCAGTTTCCTCATATGTAAAATGACCTGAAAAATGAAAAGTCAAATCTCTCTAGTGTCTTCACTAAGAAAATACAAAACATGGTCACAAAGAATTGGACATGAATGAAATGACTGAACAACAACAGTATGGAGGTAGTTATAATTCAACTGAGTTGCAAAGAAAACTATAGAGTTCAAGGAGAGGAAGGAGTACATTTCAAGGTTGGTGAGCGGCAGCCTATTTAAAGACATAGAAATGGGAAATTGAATATTGTATGTGCAGGGGTTTGTTGGACCCATTTTGAACTGGCTTATGAGAGCTGATTGCTAAATTTTCAGGGTGAACATTTATACCTTGGTAATTAGCAAACTCTACAAATCAGGGCTCGATTTATTGTTTTATTAACCATCTAGAATTCAGAAAATCTTAATAATACAAGTTAAACTTAAAATTGTATCTCATGTATATTTTTTTCCTGTTAAACCTTCACCAGTATTGCATATGATACGAGAAAGTCAGTTTTGTTAGATTGTAGGGTGTGTGACATATAGTCACATATTCTGGAAAGGGAGGTTGGAGCCTGGATATGAAAGGCTTTAAGTGTCAAACTGAATAGTTGGTACATGATATCAATAACAAAGATGCTGATTTTGGCACTATATTCTGGCCAGCACAAAATCTTACTATCATCTTACATTGACTTTTTGAATCTCTATCCTCTTTCAATAGCATTTGCTTCACTGATAATAAAGGTGATATACACTGAAGGGAACTATCTGTAGATTGAGGGGACTGGACCAGTGTCTGAGAGGGCAGCTCTGAGGGATTCTTTGTCTCTTTTCTTAAAGGATGATATGAAGTAATTTTAGTTCAGAACTAATAGAGTTTTGCTAGGACTTTGGAGGGAAGCTATGATTGTGCTTATTCAAATCAATAAAAATCAAAATAATTGTTTACTTTCCTACAAGATCCTGGGTTCAAATCCCCTTTATTATGCAATAACATTAGCTAGCATTTATATAGAGTTTTAAGGTTTTCAAGGTGGTAAATTAAATAATTTGCAAATTATTTAATATTCACAGCAAGCCTGTGAGCTAGAGGCTATTATTACCCTCATTTTAAAGATGAGGAAACTGAGGCCATCAGAGGGTCATGCAGCTAGGGTGTATCTAAGGCAGCATATGAACTCAAGTCTTCTGACTCCCATCCAGCACTCTATCCATTGTGTTATTTAGGGTGAGTCACCTCTTTTCTCTTGGATTGAGTTTCCTCATCTGTTAAGAGAGTGCTGGACTCCATGGCCTCTGAGGCCCTTCCCATCTTTAAATCTATACAACTATTGTACTAAGATTATCAACCAATCAGTCAATAAGCATTTATTAAACCTATACGTTGCTCCATACACTGGGGAGACAAAGGAAATGCAATTTGCCCACAACCACCCTGTCACATATGTGCTACAAATGCTAGTAGTCCCATTTTATAGGTAAGGAAATTGAGGTTTGCATAAGATAAGCGACTTGGCCAGGATCGCAGAGCTTTTTTCGCTCCAGGTCTTCTTATTTCAATACCAGTGCTGTTATCACTATAACATTCAGTCTTGGGCCTAATGTTAGTCCTTTCATCTCTTTTTTTTTTTGTTCCACGTAATAAAAACACGTTAAGACAATGAATAGTAAGTGTATTTGTAGTGATTTCTCTGTTTTCCCAACACACAAGTTGTGTGGGTGGTCAGCATTCAGTAGTGATCACAACATGTAAAACGCTCAGCATCCTCTTTGTGAGAAAAACCCTAAACAATCTATTCTTCTCCTATTCCTAAGGGATTTGTTACAAAACGTGCCTGCTAATTAAAGGAATAAAATAAAAATAATACTTTTTTTAAAGTCAAGGAAGTCTAGAGACTAAATTTTTTTTGTTGGAAATCTGGAAAAACAAGGAGTTTAGATCATGGAAAGCAGACGATGAAGGCAGCATGGAATATGTAACATGCAAAGAAATGGACTGGAAGTGAGGAAGTGGTTTGAATCTTATGTTTGGCATTTCCTAGCTGTGTGGTGTGGTGAAGAGTTCTAATTTAAGATGTGGGTTCAAATTCTTCCTTAGTCACTGAATCTAAGCTGACACTTGGTGAGTCATTTAACCTCATACACATCCAGTTTTCTAATCTTGTAAAATAGAGATGATAATAGGCACTCTTATTACTTGTTATGTTATTATTATGAAAATCAACTGAGATAATAATGTAGCTCCAACACTTTTCAAAGCTTAAAGCTCCACATAAATTTATCATTAGATAATCTAAATTCTCTGATCTTCAGATTCCAGAATTATGAGGATCAATTTAGACCATGCGTGTAAAGTCATATAAAGATATAAGATATTATTATTATCATCATTTGAGAGGGACTGTACCTTAGAAGTCACTTCCTCTAATTTCCCTCCCCCATCAAAAAACAAACAAACAAACCTCACACACAAACTACGCAAAGATCAGGCACTCAAACAAAATCAGGAGGAGAGGTAACATAGTATATCAGAAACAATAATGGACATAAAATCAGAAGGTGCCAGTTTGAATCCCAGTTCTGCCACTAGTCATATAACTGAGAAAGGAAAATTGAAGATAAAACTCACTTGGGAAATCTAAAAGTATTCTCTTGACACAAAGAGTCATTTCTTCTGAAACTCGTACTGGTACCCTCACTATTATACCACAGTGCCCTCATATCCCAGCATGATAAACCTAATGAGCTGTTTATCAAAAAGTCTTCTACGGAGCTGGGAGGGGGAGGTGCCTAGCAGCATGGGCACTAGATTTGAGAGAGGAGTAAAAGCTAGAGAATGGTATAGAAAAGTCAGAGTGCTGGGAACCAGGAATCCGAGCATATTTGGAGTCTCATTTTTAGTTCTGGGTACCACATATAAAGGAACACATTGGTTAATGAATATCTGGAGGAAAGTAACCAGAGTTGTCAAATGAATTGAGGATGTTTACCCTACAGAAGAGAAGATATAATATCTGTCTTCAAGTATTGTTAAAGTGGTCATTTGGCAAAGAGATTAGAATAGTTCTGTTTGGTCCCAAAGGTTACCCCCAAGAGTAATGGGTTAAAGTTGCAAAGAAATAAATCTAAGTTTGCTGGAAGGCAGTCCTTCTTCACAGTCAGGACTATTGAAAACCAAAATGAGCTTCTCAGGAGGTAGTGAGTCACCCTCCCTGGAAGTTTTCTACCAGAGGCTGAATGGCAGCTTGCCAGATATATTGCACTGGTGGTCCTCTTTGAGGTCTGTGCTAGACAAGGATCCCTTTCAATTCTAAAATTCTTTGATTCTACGGGTACTGGATTCACAACACTTTTGTATCATTTTTGGTATAACTGTTTAATAACCATTGGTGTAACTGTTGAGCACTATGATTATCTCAGCAAATAGGAGGCAGTGAGGTGACCCAGTGGATAGAGAGCTTGCTCTGGAGTCCAGAAGATCTGAGTTCAAATCTGGTACTCCTCGTTATGTGATCCTGGATAAGTCTCTGTCTGCCTCAGTTTCTCATTTGTAAAATGGGTATAATAATACCTCCTGCTTCTCAGGGTTGTCATGAGTATAAGATGAGGTCACATTTGTAAAGTCCTTTGTGAACCTTAAAGTGCTCCACAAATGTTAGCTATAATAATCATACTTATTACTGTTGTTCCAGATACCTCATTCCCAGGAGTGCAAGTGGTGACCTTTGATATATATCTTTAGCTACCCTAGAGAACTGAGTAACTCTGTGTCATCAACCTTTGGAGCTGGAAAGGGCCTTAGAGATCATCTAGTCAATCCCTTTATTTGGCAGATAAGGAAGCTAAGGGATAGAGAAGAGAGGAAACTTGCCCAAAGTCAAACAGCAGGCTGGTGACCTTGCTAGGAAAATCCCTCAGGTTCCTGGACTCCCTCCCTGTCTACTGAGCTTTTTACTATTCTGTGCTGTGGAGTTCAGGTGTTAGCTGAGGGTAATCAGATAGCTCTAACAAGACATTGCCTATGACTGGGAAACCCTTTTTAACAAAGCCATAATTAAAAAAAAATAGCAACCAGCTGCAAAATTGTCAGTGTCTGCCATAGCATAAGGTCCACACACACACACACACAAGCAGGGAACTGGACATGGATGTGACTTGTGCTGGGGGGGCTGACAGCCCAGATAAGGATAATGGGAAAATTACAAAGTAAAAGAAGCACTCAGTAGATGATGGATGATTTTCACCAAAGGGATGTTGCTAGCAGTCTATTTCAATTTTCTTTTGTCATGTCCCCATAGCCCAAATCTCTGGCTTCTTGGAATGGCTTCATTAAACCAGTGAAGTTTGAAGAGGGTTTTGAAGGTACGGAGACAGTTCTCTCATGGCAGATGGGCAGGGGGGCAACTACCTGGTGAAGGGGTCGTGACTGGGATCATCAATCAATACAGAAACCATAACTAAGCACTAGTTTTGCCAAGGATCTGCAAAGAAAGGAATGGGGAGGGGTTTAAACCATAGTTTGTGGACTACTTCCCTCAAAGAAATGACCATCTAGTTATTAAGGGAAGACACATGTAAAGAGATAATCTTATATATCAACTTAGCATACATATTAAGGGAGGTATGCTAGAGGAGTTGAGAGGAGGGAGCAACCTTTGTGTGCTGAAGGGTTCCTGGAGGACATACAAGATGCAGAGATTTAAGAATAATGAATGAAGAAAGACTCACCAATAGTAAGTCCAATTCTGGGGATAACTACTCCCTCCTCTCTCCTAGAAACTACCTGGAGTTTGAGAAGAACTGGAAGTGCCATCATCTTGGTAACATCATTTCCATTTTACCAGTAGAGAAAATGAAGTCCAGGATGCTATGGCCAGTATATATATAATGTGGGAGACAGGCTACATGTACCGTCGTAATTCAGAGACAAGAAAGAACATTGTGGGCTGAGAAGAAAAAGGATAGTTTTATGGAGGGATTGGGGACTTAAAATGGATTTTGAAAAAAGTAGGATTTGGGTCAGAGTGAAAAATGAAAAAAAAAACTAAAAAGAAGTGTTAAAACCAGAGTAAAAAATTGTGGTTCTATCTATCAAGCCGTATAACTTTGTCATAGAATAAGATCATAGATTTGGAGCCAGAAGAGCCCTAGGTATTATTCAATCCAGCCACACAGCTAGGTGGCTCAGTGAATAGAGTATGAGGTCTGGAGTTGGAAAGACTCATCTCTCTGAGTTCAAATCCAGTTACCTAATCCAGTTTGCCTCAGTTTTCTCATCTGTAAAATGAGCTGGAGAAGGAAACGGCCAACTACTCTAGGATCTTTGTGAAGAAAACACCCAAATGGGGTCCTGAAGAGTTGGATACAACTGAAACAACTGAACAATAAGACCAAGCACATCGTTTGAAAGAGAAGAAAACTTTGCCTAGCTTAAAGTTACGGAGGTGGTAAGCAACAGAACCAGAATTTGAACTGAATCTCTAAATCCTTTGTTATTTCCACTATACCCTGGGGGAACTTTGCAGCTTGTTACTGTAAAATGTATATCATGCATTTAAGAGAGCCTTGATTGCAGCTAAGCAGGTATGTTGTGGAGGTTATTTCTTTTCAGGTTAGATGGCTACTGAGGTCCCTTGAAAATTGCTTTTTATGATTTTAGGTATTTCTTAGTATCAGACTCTCATGGAATTCTCAGAATTGAAAGTCTTAGATATCATCTAGCCCAAACTTCTGGGGGTTCAGGTACTTAAATGATTTGACAAAGATCACAAAGCAAATTAATTACAGAACCCAAGTTTTCAGATGCCTAGTCCAATGCTTCTTCCACCGCAATGCAATGTCTCTTGGTCAAAAGCTTTAATGAAATTAAATCATATAATTATATGATATAATTATCCTGCACATGCCTGGCATATAGTAAGTGATTAATAAATATTGATTGATTGATTTTTTGATTAATTGCTCTAAATCAGGGGTGAGGAAACTGACCTCAAGGCCACATATGGCTCCCTAGGTCCTCAAGTACAGGCCTTTCGCCAAACCCAAACTTCACAAAACAAAATAGTTTGGATTCAATCAAAGGGCTGTCCTTGAGGCCCTACAGGGCCACATGTGTCCTCAAGGCCACAGGTTCCCCACTCCTGCTTTAAGTAATTCTTAATGATATGTCTTATTTGGGAATGTGGTGACCCAGTGCCCTGAGGCAGCCTCAGATACTTTACAGTAAAACACAGACTCCATTGTGTATAGCAAAGATAATATACTAAGTCAATAGCTGTTGTTGCTTGACTGATACTGTATACATCACAAGCCTCACTGTTGCATTCAGGTTTTTAAAATCTATTTGGATCCTTCATCTATCCAAACTCACAGCTTGCAAGCTGCCATTTCCCCCACTGAATCTCTTCAAATGCTGAATAGAATGGAACATAATATCTAATTAAGGTAAAAATATATTTACTTAAAACAGAATGCAAACTAAAAGACAATGTTTGAATCAAACAGAAAACACTTTTACCGCCATTGCTGAAATGGTACCACCAACTTATGCTAAGAGGTGTGAACCTATTCCTCCATGCACTTTCTCCCTGTATTTTCACCTCAATGGAAGAGAGACAAACTTTCAAAGATGATAGTGGAAAGATCATGGACTTTGAGATGAAAGAGACTTTTAGCAGCCATTGAACCCAACTTCTTAATTTTACATTTGAGAAAACCGAGGCCCAGGGAAGTTAAATAACTTACCCCAAACTACAAATCTGGTAAGTATCTGAGGGAGAGGTCAAACCTAGGTCCAGCACTCCTTCCACTAGCTATCTTGGGAGAGAAATAAGTCATTCAGTTAGAGATGGAAGTAAACCTTCCAAGAGCTCTTGGAAGTGCTGGATTTCTCATCTCATTGAAGATGATCACAAGTACACACACACACACACACACA
>CM053580.1:285393339-285409434 GCA_028627135.1 Pseudochirops cupreus | reverse complement strand
GGGAGGGGAGAAAATCTGAAACTCAAGTGATTGTGGAACTGAATCTTGTAAATTAAAAGTAAATGAGTAAATAAAAAAAATTTAAAGAAAAAAGAAAGAAAATTTGCTGACAGAAAATAGGGTTCTTGAAAGGTAGGAACTATTTTTTTCCTATCTGCAGAAATATTAAAAAATATATTTTCCACACTTAAAAAAAAAAAGAAGTTGGTTCATGGTTATCTCCTCTGAGAGAACATTCCATAAAGATAAATACAGCTTGTTCATCAACATCTACTACAAAAGATAGAAATTTTGTTTTATAAAACTGACAAAATTCCACAATGCAAATATACCTTAATACTCAGTCACTTGGATGTAAAGGTGAGCACAAGAGAGAATAACAAAAATGAAGTTAGAAATGAGGCGAAAGAAATGAAAGAGATTGAAAGTTTGTGGATATAATGGCAAGCAAATAAGTACTTCATGCCTTGTTTCAACTATTTAATTATTTAGCACCCTGTTTCAGTTCAAGTTTCTTTCGAGAATTGCCCATGATTATATCTAGTCTTTGTTAAGAAACAGAACTTGTGAAACTCACAGTGGGAGGAACTTGCTGATGCAACAGGAAGGGGTGGAATAGGGAGGAGCTAATGACCGTATATAAGGAGAAGCCCAAGCTGGAATAGAGCATAACTGAGAAGGGAGCACTTGTGGTGGCAGACTTGAGAAGGAGAAAACTTGTGGTTACCTAGCACTCTGTCTGTTCTGTGTTGATTTTTGTCTGTAATACTTTGTACAGAAGCCCTAGGACCTTACTGGAAGCCCTAAAAGAGGATTTTCTGGTCATCTATTTACAGAAGTCCTGAAGGAGGGTTTAGGAGGTCCTGGGACTTTACTGATAATTTGTGTTGATCTCTTGGACCTTGTTTGTGAGTCTGTGTTGATTTCTATGCTGATGATCTGTGTTGAAATCGTGGACCTTGTTTGTGGGTCTCTGTTGATTTCTATGCTGACAATTTGTGTTGACTTCTCAGATCTTGTTTGTGGGTCTTTGTTGATTTCACAGGCAGATAGTGAATTGATGATGGTGCTGGCAATGTGTATGAATGGTTTTTTTTTTTGGTTCTGTTAAGATTTGTCTTCCCAGAAGCAGAAACTGTGAAGGACTTGAGGTGGATTGGACACTATGAACTTTAATATGGAACTGGATGAGAAGCTGGGCGAGGAGCTGGATGGGGAGCTGGACAGGGGGCTGGGAGCTGCCTACCTGTGAATCCAGGTGATGGCTGGGTAGATTCAGGCAAAAGCTGGGACCATGGAAGAGTAACCATGGAATTTGGGAGCTAGCCAGAGTCAAGATGAAAAGACCTCTCCTTGAGTACTTAAAGCTGACTGAGAAGATCATGTTTTACTGTGGCCTGGGGGTAGGAGAACTTTGTACTCTGTACCTTGTACCTCTTAAGGATGATTGAGTGAAGGATGATTGGAAACTAATCTCCAATCAAGAATAAAGATTTTTTGACTGAGAGGTTAAGACAATGTGACCTAGGGGTGGAGAACTTTGACCTTTGTACTTTAAGGAGGCTTGCTCCTTAAGGATGATTGAGTTAAGGACTTACTGTATGATACCTTTTGTTTAAAACTATGTGGCCATTTTGGTGAAAACTCTGTGGCTACTTTAGTGATAAGTTGTTATGTTACAACACTGAGAATGCTGTACTTTGGTTTCTGTGAATGTTTTGCTTTGATTTATTGCTGAATAAATAGAGAGTTCACTATACCATGTGGTCAGAACCTTAGAGTTATCCACAGCAGCAATCCTCTGGAAAGCTGCTTGTGCTTGGCCTTACAGTGGACTACTTAGAAATCTCACACCTATCATAAATATTTTTTCAAGAAGAGAATCAATAGGCTCTGAATATGGAGACCACAAATAAAATTCACCACCCCTTTCCAAAAAAGAAATGTATTATATATTAAGAGAAAGATAAGAATGCCTACTGACATGGGAATCATTTATGCCATCAGATAGATGAGTGAGAGTTTACAATAAAAGTCAAAATCAATAGAGGCACTATGGCACAGTAGAAATTAAGCTGGACTTACAATTCATATATTAGTGCTGGGCTTGGAGTCAGGAAGACTTGAGTTCAAATTTGGCCTCAGATGCTTACTAGCTATGTAACCTTGAGCAAGTCACTTAACCTCTGCCTATTTTCTCATATGTGAAATAGGAGTAACAACAGCATCTACCTCCCAGAAATGCTGTGAGGATCAAAAGCAATAGTATTTGGAAAAGGCTTTGCAAACTTTAACATATTCTATGAATGCTATTATTGTTGTTACTCATGTAACTTATTTCCCTTATTTATTTCATTTGAAATCTCTTCAAGTTCAAGAACAATGATAAATTATTTTTTTAAATCTTCAGTGCCTGAGACAGTGCGTGGTAAAAACGAGAATAGATACAAAGAGTTTGGTGCACTGTAAAGCACTCTGTAGTGCCAACTGTCACTGTCCCCACATCATCATCATCATCATCATCCCAGTAGATGTTCACTAAATTTTAGTTATATTCACAAATCTCCAAAATGGAACTGTGGCATTTGCTGTCACTGTATCACTCTGTGGTTGTTGTTGTTGCTGTTATTTCAGACTAATACCCATCAGTCTTGGATTAGTGCAGCTTAGGTTTTTAACCAGCAGTTGTAAGTAACTGCCACCAGGTAGACAAGAGAGTCTTAGTTAAGCCCGTGACAACCCAAACATAGACATGATTTTACATAGACATGATGAATAGAGAGACAAGAATTTAAAAACTCTTTCATTTGACTACTTATTCCTGTCTTGCTAAGAGAAAAATTTGAAGAAACAGCTAAACCTGAACATTAAAGTAGGAGCTAGGCAAATAGAATCTAAAGTTTGAAGAGACAGGGAAAAGTGCACAGCAGAGGTGAGACCAGAGCTGAGGTCTCTGAATCCCAGGTCAGAAGCCTCTTTGTTATTTTTTTCTCTAAGACAACTGACTTCTCAAAGGATTTGAAGTAGCTTATAGATTGAAACATAGGACAAGGATAAAGCAGAATACTAAAGAACAATAATTTTAATAAGAGCAGAAGAAAATTAATCTATACTACTAGAAATTTCAACTTGAATGAGCTTATGATGCTTGTGGGTAAATTTAGCTCAAATTTCTACCAGTCAAGGAAAAAAGGAAAGTATGTGGAGTTATAGAGCTTTCATTTTCCAAGAGAAAGCTAAAGAGGATTTTTCAAAAGATGATGAATAATCAAGAGCAAAATTTATAAAAATACAAACAACTATATAAAATCAGGCTCCTCAGAAATCTTTAACTGTTACCAATCATGGCTTAATCAACACTAGCTTTTCCCCCAGGCTTGAGTAGAACATTTCTTTCAACTCATTTTGAATCATTATACTTCTAAAATAAAGCATTTCTGGGGAGTGGCTCTGGCTCTAGGGCTTTAGGTCAGCTTACATACATGTTCATTAAATAGCTGCTGAATAAATGAATGAATGAAACAGTAAGTGACATTGCTCCTTTACAGTAATTTGTCTAGAAAACTAGGCTGGAGTCTTATTGTGAAGGGTTTTAAAAGCCAAAGAGAAGAGGTTGTATTTTATTTTATTGTGCTTTTTGGAGGGGGAAAGGTAGAGCAATTGGGGTTAAGTGACTTGCCCAAGGTCACATGGCTAGTTTTTGTGTTAAGTGTCTGAAGGCAGATTTGAACTCAGGTCGTCCTGACTCCAGGGCCAGTGTTCTATTTACTGCACCACCTAGCTTCCCTGAGAGGTTGTATTTTAAACTCAAATAGAGGTATGAGGAATCTACTAGAGGTTTTTGATGTGGTCATGCCTTGGAATGAATAAAAGAACATTTATCAAGCCCTTACTAAATGGAAAGCATTGTTAAAGAATGAAAATATAAATAGAAAACCAAGAAAAGCATTACCAAAAAAAGTCACATCACAACATGGAGGAACAACATATAATAAATGCTTTAACTGTCAGACAAATGGAAATGCTCCGGTGGTTCTTAGGTTGTGGCAGCAAGGCAAATCATGATACAAGTTTTTAAAATGTATTTTTACTTATTTTACCAAATATTTTTCAATAACATGTCAGCAATTTTTAATGTTCTTTTTGTAAAATTTTGAGTTTCAAATTCTCTCCTTCCCTCAAATCCCCCATCTACTCATTGAGAAGGCAAGAATTACTTGATATTAATTATACATATGAAATCATATAAAACATATTTCCATATTGCTCATGTTGCACACGTGTTTGTGTGTTTATACTTCGCCCCACCAAAAAAGAAAAAAAAAAGAAACTTTAATAGTATGCTTCAGTCTGCACTGAGAGTTCATCAGTTCTCTCTCTAGAGATAGATAGCATTTTTCATCATGGATCCTTTGAAATTGTCTGGATCATTGTCTTGCTCATAGCTAAGACTTTCACAGTTGATTGTCTTTATAATATTGCTGTTACTATATACAATGTTCTCCTGGTTCTGCTCACTTCACTTTTAATCAGTTCATATAAATCTTCCCAGGTTTTTCTGAAACCATCCCGCTTACAGCAAAATAGTATTCAATCACAATCATATACCACAACTTCTTTAGCCATTTCTCAATTGATGACCATTTCCTCCTTTCCTCCTGTAACTCATTCAACTTTTCCTTTAAGAATTTGGATGCTATGCCATTGGTTTCTTATATATTTTAGTATTGCTATTACTTCATTGTCTATAGTACCTTTTAGCAAGCTATAGTTTCCCAGCTTATCTTTTTAATTTATGTCTATTTTGTTTTTGTTTTGTCTTGAGATGATGATTGCTACTCTTGTCTTTTTCATAATGTTAGCTGAAGCATAATAGATTCTGCTCCAGCCATTTCTTTTAATTCCATGTGGGTCTCGCTGTTTCATATGTTTCTTTTAAACAATATATTATTGAATTATGGTTTTAAATCTATTCTGCTATCTGCTTTCATTTTATGGGTGAGTTCATTCCATTGACATTCACAATTATGATTATTAACTGTGTATTTACCTCTCCTCTATTTTCTTCTGTTTATACTTCTCTCTCTTTTTACCCTGACCCTTGTCAAAAGTCTGTTTTGCTTCTGACCATTGCCTTCCTTTATCCTCTCTTTTATACTCCCCTTTTAACTTATCTCCTTTTCCTCCTACTTCCCTGCTGGGTAAGATAGATTTCTATATCCAATTGAAAGTGTATATGTTTTTCCCTTTTTAAATCAATTTAGAAGAAAGTGAAGTTTGATTGTTGTCCACCCACACCCACACCCATCATTCCCCCCTCTACTGTAAAAACTGAGTCTTGTATGACTTGTTTATGTGAGATATTCTGAATTCTTCCTCTTCCTTTCCCCTTCTCTCAAAGTCATCTTTTCTTCTTGCCCATCCATTTTTTTATTCATCTCATCATAGTCAATTCTCACTCGTGTTCTCTACATGTACTCTTTCTAACTGCACTAGAAACAAAGAAGTAAAGTTCTTCATAATTGCAATTATCTTTCCTCATAAGAATGTAAACATTTTAACTGTTTTGATTCACTCATGATTTCTCTTTCATGTTTACCTTTTTGTGCTTCTCTTAAAACTTATATTTGAAAGTTAAATTTTCTATTCATCTCTGGACTTTTTTTTCAGGAATGACTGAAAGTATTCTATTTCATTAAATATCCATTTTTTTCCCTTGAGGGATTATACTCAGTTTTGATGGGCAAATTATTCTTGCTCATAATCCCAAGTCTTTTGCCTTCTAGAATATCATATCCTAAACTCTTCACTTATTTAATGTGGAAGTTGCTAAATTCTGTGTTATTCTGACTATGATGGTATTTGATTGAATGATATTTGAATGGTTTCTTTCTGGCTGTTTGAAATATTTTCTCTTTGACCTGGAAGCTTAAGAATTTGGCTACAATATTCCTAGGAAATTTTATATATTTTGGAATTTCCTTCAGAAGATGATTGGTGGATCCTTTTAGTTTCTATTTTACCTCTGGTTCTAGGATACAAGGGCCATTTTCCTTGATAATTTCTTGATATATGATGTTTCATTGTTATCATCATCCCCACTATTAATGGGGGGATGTTTTGTTGTTTTCATGTTATCTACAGAATTTCTTTTTCTTTATCTCTTTCAAGAGAAAGGAACCGAGCTACCACACATGCAACATATGAATAGCCCTGGATCACCATGGTTCCACCCATCAAGCACTGCTCCTTGACATGCCTCAAAGTAATAGATTTGGGGTTATTGAGGTTTACAGGTTCTGGGACCCTGAAATAGGGTCCTGCCCAAATGAATTCCATCCAAGCCTTCTTTTAGATAAAGAAAACAAGTTTTATTAAAGATCCACCATACTGGCCAGACTCTTAAGGAATCTCCGCATTTGTGAAGCTTGTATTGACAAACAGGGCAGAATGAATCTGAACACCTCAATGGAAATAATGTGGATCTTGTATACAGAAAGACTGTGGGAGGGATCTAGGAGTGGCCAAGTAGTTGGGGTGACTGGAGGAAGGATCTAGGGAGGATCTTGATGGAGTAGCCAGTAGCTGGAGTGGCTGGAGGTAGAAGGTCTGGGCAAAGAGAAGGGGGTCTAGAGAGGATCAAGGGTGGGAAGTAGCCAGAGGCAATCTGGAAGTAACAGATAATGAAGAGCCCGGCTAGGTTAGGGGTAACTGAGAATTGGGAGATTGGGTTCTACAATGAAAAATCAGTTGAGAGGATTATAGCCTCAGGCAAACATCAGAGACTTGATCAAGTAGGAAAATTCAAAGAGAGTTCAAGTGGGTTTCCAGAGCTTGTACCCCCATCAGAGTTAGAGAAATGGAGCAATTCTCCTGACCTTTCCATAGAAAATCCCAGAAGGCTATTGTTACCAGTCTCTCCATTGAAAGGGAGAGTTCTTGCTTAGAGATTTTCTATTTTTCCAGAAGCAAGTCAGTATTTAAAACCTTTGCTCCAATTAGAGAACAGGATTCCTTCTGGGATGAGAATTTGTCAACAGAGTAGCTATTATGAAGGTATGAGCCTCTGGATCATCCATTCAGTATCAGTACTGGCATGCCTCAAGCATATTTTCATTACTCTCTTGAAATCCCTTTTATTTTATACATTAAGTGAATAAGCAAACCCCCAATTTTGACTCTGTACAACTTGCCTGATTCTATTTGGAGACTCTGATGTACCTCCTTCCTACATATATGCTAAAAGACCTATTTTTGCTGGCTTCCAGAATGTCAGACCAAATCAAATCAGAATTGACACAACCTGTGTGATGGTAGAAAGTGAAAACTGTGAAAAATAAAAGGTGAAAAACTTGAGAGACAATTTCAACAATGTAATGCATTTTATTTGGCTTATATTTAAAACTTTAGGGTCATCCCAAGCATTTCTCATCTGGTCCCCACTTTTATAATCTTAAAAATACTGGTTATCTCCTTTCCCCAATTATACTTTTATCACCCCATTCTTGTTCAAATAACCACATGCTGCTCTATGTGGAAACAGATTTTCTCTGATAAAACTGTGTTTTTCTTCAGGGGTGTCAGACTTTGGGGCTCATGGGGAATGATTGGTAGCTGCAGTGCAGATGGATAGGAAATTGTTTATCTTCCAGGGAAGACAACTCACATATTTTACTACTGAATAAAACACAGGGGGTAAGTTTGAGGTGGAGAAATAGGGATCTTTGAAATCCCAAATCCTTCTAGTATTTCACAACATGACTTACTGAGCCAATAAATCTCCTGCTGCCTCTCACCCTGGCTCTCCATCCTGGAACTTTGGGGGCTGTTTGTTTTATAGGACCCAACTCATAATCAATTTGAAATCTTCTGGGGAGAAATCTGTCCTAATACCAGTCTTTCAAAGCAGGCTAACTTCAAAAGACAAGTCAAGGAAAAAGTCCAGTTGTTAGAGGCAGCTGTTGAGGAGTTCCAAGATTTACATAAATCCATATTCAGTGATCAGTCAACTTTTCTGTAATACAAACAAGCATGAGAGAGTACCTAGGGAGGTCTGAGTGCTGGGGGTGCTAAACAAATGCAATTTGTTATTGTTGTGATGTGTTCCTTATCCAATGTAGCCTGGGGCTATTACATCTAGTATTTTTTTCATCCCTTGAAATGCTTATTTTGACTGAAAAAAATTTTGCTCCCATACTTGTCTTAACATTCTGATAAGAAATTCACAACACTGGTAATATTTTCTAAACTGTGTACCCCTGTTAAGCACATGCTCTCAGGGGTCTGTGCTCAGAAAACAGATGGCCTTTTCATTGGATAATGTGACTTGGGCAAAAGCATAATATTTAGCTGAGCAGCACGTACATTGAGAGAAAGCAAAGATAAGCCGACTACAGCCAATCATTCAGGTGCTTAGAAAAAAATGTGGTTTTAAAGGGCAAGATAGCCCCCCTCACCAACATCAGAGAGTTGGGGAAATGAAGCTGGAGACAGACCTTCCAGAAATTGTGATAGATAACTTCAAGTATTTCAAGATCTGTCATGTGGAAGAGGGGCTACACTTGTTCAGCTTGGTTTCAGAAATAGGAACAATGTGTGGAAGCTACAGGTGAATTTAGATTTGATCTAAGGAAAATCTTTCTAAAAATTGCTGTTGAAAGAATAGCATAGCTCATGCCAGAGCCTCTTCAGGACACTATGAGTTACCACATGAGTAGAGGCAGAGAGACCAGTTATCAGGGGAGTTACCCAGAAGACTCCTCTTCCTGGTCAGATATGAATGGGACAGAATGACCTTTTGTGTTCTTTCCAATTCTGAGATTTGGTGATTCACTAAGTCAAAACTGCTGGCCAAGGATTCTTTCCTGAAGCTCAGGTTCAATCATGTCACACATGCGCATGCCTACACACACACACACACACACACACACACACACACACACACACACACACACACACACCCCTCTATAAACTCCATGGCTCTCTATTGCCTGCAAGAGCACATTCAAAGTGCTCTGTTTGGAATTCAAAGCCCTTCATAACCTGCCCCCTTCTACCTTTCCAGTCTTCTTATACCTTACTCCCCAACATGTACTCTTTGATATAGTGACACTGACCTCCTTTGCTGTTCCACAAACAAGACACTCCATCTCCAAACTCTCACATTTTTCTGGCTGTCCCCCAGAGGTTTGAGGTTTAGGGGTGCTCAAGACCCCGAAACACCAACATGCCAGGTCCTGCCACTCAAGTCTTCTCTCCGCCAAAGTAAAGCAAAGTTTATTAAAGGTTCGCCATAATGGGTAGACTCTTAAGGAGCCTAGGTATCTGAGACACTTGTATTGGACAAATGGGCCAGAATAATCTGACACAGAGTGAGTCTGTGCTAGACAATTCTCGGCTACCTCATGGAGGCAAGATGGAGCTTATATACAGAAAAGTTGTGGCAGAGTTCTAGGGGTGGTCTGGAAGAGAAGTTTGGAGAGGGTCTTCATGAGGAGTCTAAGGAGGATCTTTGATGGAACTGAAGTCAGATTCCAGTAATGAGAGATTAAGGGTGGGAAATAGCTGGAGGCTACATGAAGATGACAGACAAAGGAGGGCTGGGCTAGTTTAAGGGTAACAGATTTGAGTATAGATATTTTGGGAGGCTCAAGGGTGGGAATAACTGGACAATGGAGGGCTAGGCAAATAACAGAGATTTGGGTCCAATGATAATGAAAGGCTTATGGCCTCAAGCAAATGCCTCTTCTAGTGGGAAGATTCAGCTTCCAGGGGTTTCCCAGAGCCTGTACCCTATCACCCCATGCCTGGAATGCTCTCCCTCCTCTACTCAGACAACTGCTTTCCCCGGCTTCCTTGAAGTCCCAACCAAAGTCTCACCTCTACAATCCCTCTTAATTCCAGTACCTTCCCTCTACTATTTCCCATTTGTCCTGCATTTAACTTGTTTGGTATATGTTTGTTTGCACATTGTCTCTGCCATTAGATTGTAAGCTCATTGAGGGCAGGGACTATCTTTTGCCTTTTTTTTCTTTTATTTTCTTTTTTGCATCCCCAGCACTTAGCACAGTGCCTGGCACACAGGAGCCACTTAATAAGTATTGATTGAGTGAAACCTTTACTGATCCTTCCCAAATACTAGTGCCCTCTTTCCCAAATTACCTTATATTTAACTACATTGCCTATGTTTGTATTTGTTCACTTCATATATTTTTGCTGTGGAGAGAGAGAGAGAGAGAGAGAGAGAGAGAGAGAGAGAGAGAGGTATCTACATACATATATCTATGAATATTGTGTGAGATGAAAGAGTTCAGAGTCTGAATCTAAGGTGAGAAAAGGTCTTTATTCTTTCTCATAAGAAAGGACCCTGCCCCTGTCACCTGCATAGCAGCAGAGAGAGGGCAACAGGTAGAAGCCAGGCCATGGTTATATAATCTTCCAATGCAGAAACCCAACCCCCCAACTGGCCTTCACTTTTATTGGTAGGGGGGATGACCCACAACCTAAGCACAGGAATCTCTCTGAGACAAAGGACCCGGAAACATGTGGGTGTCTGATGAAAGCAGTCTTAACCTTATTTGGCATATCTTGTGTTGAGTTGGCTCTGGGGGGGGGGGGTCTCCATTGCTCTAAGCCCCAGATTGCTTGAAGGTCAGGTGACCTAGGCCTAGTGAATACTGAAGCCATTCTAGATTTGATTTTTCAGAATGGGGAAACTTCACTATAAATTATCCCTCACAATATGGATATAGATAAAGCTCCTGTCTCTTCCATTAGAATGCAAATTCCTGGAGAGTGAGGATTGTTGGTTTCATTCTTTTTTTTTTAATCCATAGCACCTAGCACAACATTTAGCACATTGTAGACACTTAATAAATACTTGCTGACTGGTTGAAATATGTATATTCATAACCCAAACTCTTCCACTTATGCCCAAATATCATTTGGGGCCTCTAGCTACATACACAACATCCCAGAGAATTCAAAATTCCAGTGCATATTTGCTTAAATGATCTGGATAATTGTTTCTGTTCTCCAATTCACTCTGCGTAGACTAAGATTTGTGGGAAATGCCTTATGCAGTGCTCAGAACACAGGAAACACTTTGGTTTGACTGGTTGACTACTCAGGAAATATTCTCCGCCCCTTGTAGAATATCCAGGAACCAAAAGCCAGTGTATCATTTCCCTTGATAGCTCTTTCTTCCCTATCTTACTGGCTATCAGCCATTCTTCCCTTTCTTCAATTCAAATTCCTCCTTCTTCAGTGAGCTTCTTTAGTTCATTACTACTGAGGACAATTACAACTGAGTCAAGAAGCATTTATGAAACACATATAGTATGCCTGGTGCCATGAGAGACACAAAAGCAGATAGAAAGTAAACAAAACATCTGCTTCTGGTGTTACCCCGTAGTCTACTTCTATCTCTACATGTCCTTCCAGATATTTACTAACTGGATTAATTTGGGCAAGTCACTTAATATCCCCGCACTTGAGATTCTTCTTTTGTAAATTAGGAATGGATAATATCTGTAACCCCAATTGTCCCTGTTGTTTTGGGAAAAAGATTTTGAAAACCTTAAAGCACAAGGGACGTGTGAGTTATCAGCCCCGTTATTATTCCAGTCCATTTTCCACACCTCCTCAGCTAGATGATAAGCTTCTGGAGAACAGGGGCTATGTCTTATTTTTGACAGAATCATAGACTCCCAGGACATCAGTTGACCTTGGAGATCACCTAAACAAGGCCATAACTAAGGGAGATTTTCCTGATGATATACTTGACAGCTGGCCCTGCAGTCTTTTTTTTTTTTTAAAGAACTCAGATAAGGAAAAATGTACTATTTCCTGAGGTGGCCTATTCCATTTTTTGGACACCTTTAAATGTTATGACTTTGACTCCTTTTCCCCTTATATCAGGCTGTCGTTAGCTTTTCTATTTGTCTACTACACTTTACTCTTCCATTAAACTCTGAGCTCCATGAAGGCAGAGACAACCTTTTGCTTTTCTTTGTTTCTCCAGGGCTTAGCACGGTGCCTGTGACAGAGTAGGCACTTAAGAAATTTTTAATGACTGACTGACTGACTGAGGCCTCGTGAGGTCAAAGAGAACAAGTCTAATTGAAAGGGTGCCCATCAATTGGGGAACAATCGTACAAGTTAAGACATATGAATGCGATAGAATTCCTCCGTGCTATAAGAAACTATGAAGGGGAAGATTTCAGAGAAACCTGGGAAGATACATGAGCAGAAAACAATTTATGTAATAACAGTATTATGAAGAGAATAAGGATGAACTCTATTCCACATGGCTATGTGCTTTCTGAGCCTTGTTTTCTCCAAGCTAAAAAAATCCCATTCCTTGAACCAGTTCTCATGCAGCATGATCTCAAGGCCTGTACATTGGTAGTTGTCCTCTGCATACTCTCTAGCTCATCAATATTTCTCACAAAAGGTGGGACCAGACATGATATTCCATCTGTAGTCTGAACAGACCAGAATAAAGCAAGACTGTCACCTTTCTAGATATAGTTATTATATATCTTAAGATCCCAGTGCTTCGTTTTGTCTTATTTTGGTTCTGGGTGATGCTGCAATATTCCACAGCTGACTTTTGAACTTGCAACCTACTTTTTCAGACAAACTACCATTTAGCTATCTTTCCACCATGTTGTCCTCATAAAGTTGGTGTTTTCAACTCAGTTATAACACCGTATATTTACCCATGTTAAATTTCATTTTATTTGATTCAGCTCAGCATTCTCATCATTGTTGCTGGTTATGATGATATCATTGCTGTTCAGTTGTTTTTTAGTCATGTCAGACTCATTGTGACCCCATTTTGGGCTTTCTTGGCAAAGATAATGGAATGGTTTGCCATTTCCTTTTCCAGTTCATTTTTCAGATGAGGAAACTGAAGCCAACAGGGTTAAGTGACTTGCCCAGAGTCACACAGCTAGCAAGTCTCTGAGGTTAGATTTATGCTCAGGGGAATGAGTCTTCTGACTCTAGACCTAGCACTCTATCCACTGTACCACCTAACTGCCCAAATATTTGGGAACTTTTTTGCTCATGGTAATAATCTATTCCCAGTATAGAAACTCAAAGAAGGCTTTCACAAAGGAACTAGAAATGTCTAAGATAATGAGGTCTGTATTATGATGCATTTTAACTCACTTAAGAGAGGATTTAGTGTGGTTGGGAGATCCATCCTGCCCTACTGAAAAGTCAGAGGGGTGAGGGGGGAAGACATAGGAGAGAATAGATTGGGGGAGGGAGGATACACTGGGATGGTTGTTTTGGGGCAGTGGGTAGGGGAAAGATGAGGAGAAAATATGTAACTCAAAATCTCATGGAAATGAATGATGCAAACTAAAATAAAATTTAAAAAAAAAAAGAGGATTTAGGATCTAAAATGAGAAAACCAGGCCCAGAGGTAGGAGGGATTGAGGGCGATGGAAGACAGATTCAGGGCACAAAATTACCACTGGGTTTCAGTCATCCAAGGGAGATACCACCAGGTATCACTGGAAGGAAAGGTCATCAGTCCTCGGTTAGACTAGCACTCAGGACATGACAGAAAGAACAAGAGAGATCATTTGTGGTTCTAATGAAGCCGACCACTTAGAGACTATTTTTATTTAATTTTTGAATTCCAAATTCCTTTCCTCTCTCCCTTTGCCCCTCCTTAATATAGATTGCACATGTGCAGTCATATTAGCTATGTTGCAAAAGAGAATACAGACCTCCCCCCCAAAAAAAAGAGAAATAAAATAAAGTTTGAAAATATGCTTTGATCTTAATTTAGACTTCATCAGTTGTTTCGTTTTTGTTTTGTTTTTCCTCTGGAGGTGGATAGCATTTTCATAAAAATCCTTTGGAATTGTCTGAGACTACCTAAGTCATTCACAGTTGATTGTACAATATTGTTGTTACTGTGTATGATGATCTCCTGGATCTGCTCACTTCACTTTGCATCAATTCGTATTAGTCTTTCTAGGTTTTTTGGAAAGCATTCTGCTTATCATTTCTTATATCACAGTAATATCCCATCACAATCATATATCACAACTTGTTCAGCCATTACCCAGTTAATGGGTATCCCTTTAATTTTCAATTCTTCATCACCACAAAAAGAGCTGCTGTAAACATAAATGACTTCCCCCACCCCTTTTCTTTCATTTCTTTAGCATACAATCCTAGTAGTGGTATTGCTGGGTCAAAGGGTATACACAGCTTTATAACCCTTTGCACATGACTCAAAATTGCTCTCCAGAATGGTTGGATCAGTTCACAACTCTGCCAAGAGTGCATTAGTGTTCCAATTTTTCCCAATCCTTTCTAACATTTGTCATTTTCCTTTTCTGTCATATTGTTCAATCTGAGAGCTGTGACGTGGTATCTCAGAGTAGCTGTAATTTACGTTTCTCTAATCAATAGTGATTTAGAGCATCTTTTCATTTGACTATAGATAACTTTAGTTTTCCTTTGACTATATATCAATTGGGAATGACTTACATTCTTATAAATTTGACTCCATTCTCTATGTAATTGAGAAATGAGGCCTTTAACAGAAAAACTTGATGTAATATTTTCCCCAGTTTCTTGCTTTTCTCCTAATCATCTCTGCATTTTTTGTTTGTGCTAAAAATTTTTAACCTAATGCAATCAAAATTATCCATTTTACATCCCACAATGCTTTCTATATCTTGTTTGGTTATAAATTTGTCCCTTATTCATAGCTATGACAGGTAAAATATTCCATGCTCACTTAGTTTTCTTATGATATCACCCTTTATTTTTAAATCACGTACCTATTTTGACCTTATCTTGGTATACAGTATGAGATATTAGTCCGTACCACTTTCTGCCAAATCTTTCCAATTTTTCTAGCAATTTTTGCCAAGGTGTATTATTTTCCCAAAAGCTTCAAACACTAAATTGCTATGGTCATTTATCCTAATGCAGTGTGTATAGCTAATCTAGTGCGCCGATCCACAGCTCCATTTCTTAGATTGTTTTGATGACTACTACTTTGTAATATAGTTTGAGATCTGGTACTGCTAGGCACTTCCTTCACTTTATTTTTCATTGATTCTCTTGGTATTCTTCAACTTTCATTCTTCCAGATGAATTTTATTAAATTTTTTTTCTAGTTTTGTAAAATAATTTTTGTAATTTGATTACTATGGCACTCAACAAGTAAATTAATTTAAGTAGAATTGTCATTTTTATTACATGGCTCAGTCTAACCATGAGCATTTAATATATCTAAATATTTTTATTTGATTTTATTTGTGTGAAAAGTATTTTGTAATTGTATTCATATAGTTACTCAATTTGTCTTGGCAAATTATATACCCAGCTTTACTCAAGTTCTTGTCATACTTTCTCTTCCAGGGGAGGACCATGAACATAGGTGTTATGTAAAAGCACTGTATGCGTGTCTTTGCATTATATAGCTCACAAAGGCAATCTGATTGGTTTCCCATCTTGGATTGGGCTGTGTAACACCAATGCAATATTTACAGCACCCACAATCATGATAAAAACCGTGACTATAAGTAGAGCATGACATTTGAAAAATATACCAGATTCTCTGGATAGAGGATAGAACTGAAGGATTTATTTCAGACACCAGAAAACTGAATCCCAAAACCAGTAAGCCAATTCCATCATAGTACCAAAGATATTAAGAAGCCACAATAAAGCTGAGAGCCACACCATCCACAAACCAATACAAGATCAATATTTACTCACAAAACTCTCTATCTCCTTGCCTGAGTTCCTCTATCCCCCACCATCTGGCTAGCTCTGAACCAGCTTCCTGTGGGCTCTGCTTCCCTTCAGCAAACTCCTCCCACCACAGGCTCCATGTGACTACATTCAGCCTATTAGGGGGCAGAGTTTACTTTCAAAGCAGGGGAGGTCTTCAAACTCCCCCCTAGTCTATTAAGGGACAGGAAAGATTTTAAAATTCCCATTCCCATTATAGGCTGCTAGAAATAGGAATGAGAGTAGAAGGGATATTGCAATATCTATACATGTTATAACAGGCAGCTTTCTGGATTTGCATTAGGAATACGTGGTGGTTTG
>CM053580.1:285353573-285392839 GCA_028627135.1 Pseudochirops cupreus | reverse complement strand
AGGGAAGGGAGGGAAGGGAAGGGCAGGGAAGGGCAGGGAAGGGAGGAAAGAAGGAGGAAAGAATGAAGGAAGGAGGAAGGAAGGAAGGAGGGAAGGAAGGAGGAAAGAAGGAAGGGAGGAAGAAGAGAGGAAGGAATGGAGGGAAGAAGGAAAGAAGGGAGGAAGGAAAGAAAAAGAGAAGAAAAAGAAGGAAGAAAAAAGGGGAGAAGAAAAAAAGAAAAATAAGAAGGGAAGAAATAAAAAAGAAAGAATGAATGGAAGGAAAGAGAGGGGGGAAAGAGAGAAAGAGAGAGACAAAGAAGGGATAGAGGAAGGAAAAAAGAAGGGAAGGAAAGAAAAACCTCATTTGTAAAAAGGTCAGGAGAGGACAGGATTTTATGCAATGGCCTCTAAAGTTCCTTCTAACTCTAAATCTATGGGTCTATGACTGTAAGACTCTTTCAACTCAGAACCTGAATCATTCCTAGGAAGTATAATGCACTAAATGACAATACCTAAGTGCTGTTATCAGACTTACTTGTTACAAAAGAGAACTCCAGTGGGGACGGGGTGGGGCAGAGAGTCAGTGGAAAGTGGCAGTAATTGAAAAAAGAAGAATGTTAATAAAACATTTTTTGGAGGGGGTAAGGCAGGGCAATTGGGGTTAAGTGACTTG
This sequence comes from Pseudochirops cupreus, assembly GCA_028627135.1. Taxonomy (NCBI): domain Eukaryota; kingdom Metazoa; phylum Chordata; class Mammalia; order Diprotodontia; family Pseudocheiridae; genus Pseudochirops; species Pseudochirops cupreus. The sequence continues at coordinate 285,392,184 of CM053580.1, read as the reverse complement.
CCCAAGGTCACACAGCTGGTAAGTGTTATGTGTCTGAGGCCAGATTTGAACTCAGGTCCTGACTCCAGGGCTGGTGCTCTACTCACTGTGCCACCTAGCTGCCCTCTAATAAAACATTTTTAAAAATCAATAAATACACACTTATTAAGCACCTAGTATGTACAGGCCCTACACTAACTGCTAGGGGTACAAAAAGAGGGGAAACCTAGTCCTTGCCTTCAAGGACCTTACAATTTAATGGCAGAGACAACATGAAATCAAATATATACAAAGCAAGTTCTATATGGGATAAATAAGAAATAATTAACAGAAGGAAAGCAGTAGATTTAAGACAGGTTAGATGAGGCTTCCTTTAGTTGTGACTTAAAGAAAAGGAGCTCGGCAGGCATAATGAAGGCAGAGCATTCTGGGCATGATGGATAGCTAGTAGAGAGAGACTTCAGGCAGGCATACCCACCAGAAGTCTTTTTGCACTAATTGGGTTGTGAGATGATGAGGCCCTGTGCTAGAATGGTGACAGTATCAAAGGAGAGAAGCAGGGCACATTTGAGAGCTGTTGCCAAGACAAAATTGGCAGGCCGTGGTAAAGTCTGGATAGGTGTGGGGAGAGGTAGTGAGGCATCCACCTGAGTGACTGGGGAGAATGGTGTCACTTTCTACAGTAGGGAAGGTAGAAAGCTAAGGTTTAGGGGTAAAGAAGATGAGCTCTGTTTTGGATATATTGAGTTTAAGATGTCTACTGGACATCCAGTTCAAGATATCTGAAAGGAAGTGGGAGATGGGAGATGGCAGGTCAGCAGAGAGGGTGGGACAGAAAAGATCCATTTGCGAATCATCAACATAGAAATGGTAGTTAAATCTATGGGAGTTGATGAGATCACCAAGTGAAAAAGAAAAGACAGAACCCTGAAGAGCACCTAGGGTATCTTGCAGAGAAGAAAGCATCGAGGAAGAGAGAGGAATGGACAGTTTCAAAGGCCTCAGAGAGATCAAGGAGAATGAGGATTAAAGAAAAAGCCACTGAATTTGGCAGCTAAGAGATAATTAGTACTTTAGAGTGGTTTTGGTAGAATAAGGTCAGAAGCCAGATTGTGAAGACTTAAGGAGAAAGAGAAAGTGAAGACAGCTTTTTGAAGAAGTTTAGCTACAAATGGTAGAAACGATACAGGATGACAGCAGGGATGCAAGGGTCAATTAAGGGTTTTTTCAAAGGATGGGAAGACATGGAGATGTTTTTTAGGCAACAGGTATGAGCCAGTAGAGAAAGAGAAATTAAAAATGAGTGCAATAGTGGGGCCAATAGAGGGGACAATCTGTTAGGGGAGATGGGATAGAATGGGATCACTTGAACAAGTAAAGTAGCCTTAGAAAGGAGTAAGGCCCCAAAAGCCCAACTCACGAGCAATTGGTAATCCTCAGGCTTGTTGGACACCTTGTTGCCACATGAGTCAATACAGCCTCCTGGATGAATTAATCTCCCTGTGGAGATGAGAGGAGCCACATTCATCCAATACTAAATATCTATTGAATGGTGTTGTTGAATAAACTCCTTCTATTAAATGTTATAGGGCCTATTAATGTCCCATTTCATTCCAATCTCAAGCCTAAACCATCAGAACAACCTAAGTCAGGCCTGGCCCAAAACACTATCATATCCACCCTTATCTGGATGCTTTTCAACTTATTAAAGTATTTCCTAATGTGTTGTGCTCAGAATTTAACAATATTCCCGATGTGATCCAACTAGGGTGGAATATAAGAGTATTAACTCCTTTATGGTTGTGGACATATTATTTCTCTTAATGTACCCTATCATCATTTTAGTTTCTTTGGCCACAATATCACATTGTTGACTCCTATTGATACTGCAGTACACTAAAACCAGTCAGATCTCTTTAAATGCAATGTTGTCTCCATATTGTAACAGCAAAATTTGGTTTTTTAACCCAAATGAAAATGTTTTATTTATGTATAATAAATTTTATTTTATTATATTGAGGTCAATGTTCTAGTCTTTTAAGATAATTTCCAATCTTGATTTTGTTATCCTTTGTGTATGGTATCCCTCCCTCATCTGTGTCACCTACAAATTTAGTAAGTAGGCTACCCATTCCCTTTTCTAAGTCGCCGATAAAAATGTCAAACATTACAGAACCAAGTACACATCTCAGGAGGCTTCTATTAGAGATAGAGGTTTTCTTTAGGCTTTTATTGGAAGCTTCCTTCCAAGTCAACATTGAACCATTAATGGCTAATCTTTGAGTCTGGCCATTCAACCAGTTCCAAATCCAACCAGCTACATAGCTTCCATTTTTCATCTTATCCACAAGAGTGCCATTAGAAACGCTGTAAAATGCTTAGCTGAAATCTGACCAAACTATATCCACAGTATCCCTCTGATCTTCTAGTAGAGCAGACGCAAAAACATTTGTTGAATAGAATTGAAATCTCTGTTTCCCCCCACTAAGCTTACTTGGGCTTTGGGTCTTAGAAATAGCAAGAATTTGGAAATTACCTCCCTAATAATCTCACTGGTTATCAGCCTATTGAAGTATCTTCTTTGCCCCTGGTTCCATGAATTAAAAGGCTTTTCCTTTTCTATGCACTAAAGAGTCTTCCACTGAACTTCACCTTCCCTTCTTCACCCTTCTGGAGATCTCAGTGGCTCTTGGGTTGAGAGCTCTTTCTCTTATCCTTGATCTGTAGCCTCTATGTAGGCTAGTTTGCCTAAAGCAGAGGTGTCAAACACACAAGCAGCCCACAACTCTTACAAGGATAGCCAGAACAAGATTAAAATTTAATTGGGAAATATTTAACAAAAAAAAATGCAATAAGGCAAAATGTTAATATGTGTTTTTTAAAAGTCAATACACTCCTACTGGGATCTTTATGCATTGTTTAGTGACCCCCCATTTCTATTTGAGTTTAACACCATTGAAGGCAAATTTATAAGCCAAATACAACAGGTTCCAGGGCCCTTCAGATGAAGTCTTCTTGATAGGGAACCCTTCTTCTTTCTTTATCTAGAGAATCCTATCCATTCTTCAAGACCTAGATTTTAAAGACTCGGGCCCCATGATCCCTTTCTTTGGCTCTATCAATGCCATGATGTTTTCTGCAAGAGTCTTTCCAAATTCTTTCCTAAGCAACCTTGGCTCACAGAGCTGAGGTGACAGAAACACTTCAGATCAATTAACAACAGATACCTACTCTACCCACCTTCCTGTCTCAGGCTTGTAAATTCCATATCCTCCTCTCTATGGGTTTGATTTTCTAAAATTCCCTTCTAACAAAGATCTATAACAGAAAAAAGGCCTTAAAATACAAAACATAATAATGTAAAATTGCCTCCTCCTCTCTATCTAGTCACTTGCTGAAAACAAATGAGAGATCATGTTACCACACAAGGAAAAGTAGATCCTGGTATGTCTTCTTAGTTTTCAAGCCTCTCACAAGGCTAATGGACCCTGTGAAGGTCCTGTTAGAGAGGTCCCCCCAGACCTGCCACACTTCATAGCACTCATTTCTACCTCCTCCAGAAAGATGCAGAGCTTAGGCAGCCCTGCAGAAGATCAAATAAATCTCCTTCCAGTGACACTGAAAATGTATGAGAGCATGGTGCCAGGGTTCTTAATGGTCCTATTATATAGCATTACTAATGACAACTCTAAGCTCTGCCTCAAAACTGCACAAGGAGGCTGGCTGAGAGCTTTCAGCATCTGGAAATGGATCTGGGCACAGCAAGTTTGAGTGATTCAAACAATTCCTCCCCAACCACAATTAGAAATCTCAGAAAACAAATCTAGGCACGTCTATCAATTCAGAGGCATGGTTGGGAGCTGCACCTGGCAGATTGGCTAGGTTCCCTTGACCACTGAACATGTTAACATCCAATAGTCCCCATGTGAGAAGTGACTTCTCCGGAGGAATATGGCCTTTGGTCTGCAGAGTGTCTGTTAACAATGCAGAAGATTATTCTTCCTCTTGGTTGGTTCTTGAGCTAGCAGAAGAACAGAACATTGGGGGGAATTGGATTCCTGCTGACAATGAAAGTTAGGAATATTCAGTTTCTCTGGCTAGAATAAATTGAGCTGACAGCTCAGAAAGCAGAGCAAAACCAAAAAAAAAATTATATAGTAAAAAAACAACCTTACTTTGGAAAAGTTTTGTTGATTTTCAAAACTAAAACAAGAAAAAAAAAATCCCATATCCTGGGGACAGAAAGAGGGCATGCACCCTTTGTTTTAGCACCGTCTTTAGCTTTGCTCCCTTTGGCTTATTTGCACGTGGGGAAAAAAGGACAGTTAACCCCAGGTATTAGGAAGAGGAGTTGAGTTGAATTGCATACTGTAGATGAATGAGTGCTAAGGACCCCAGACAGATTCAGTATTATTTTTAAGCTAATCTGACATCCATTTCAGTGTTGGTATACCCTTCTCAGTTTGGACGAAGCCTTATGCAATTCACGTTGTGAGATATGAGTAAGTATGGGGGAGGGCTAAGGCATTGCTAAGCTGGCAGCAGCTCAACCATGAAAGCACAGGGTGTCCTTTCCTTTATTCCCTGGTGGTGTTGTGAGTGCCCCTAGCTACTATACCTCTAGAAGGGTAGTCAGTCAGGAGCCTCCATAGAGCCTCTGTTTTCCTGGATTCTTATGTCAGATTTGCATCGTCTTAGAGAGAGAACTTGGAATACGTCCACGAGGGATTGAGCAGTGATACAGTGTCCAGCAGATTTAGCTATAGATCTTTTGCTCTGATCCATAATAATGATGATGATAACATAATTATTAATATTCATATAGCATTTTAGGGTTTATAAAATTATATATACATATATATGTACAAATAATTTTATCTTACAACCCTGGCAAATGGATACTATCATTGTGCTTATTTTACAGATAAGAAAATTAAGGCTAAAAGAAGTAAAATGACTTACCCAAAGCCCTACGAGAGGAGGCAGGATTCTCTGGGCCCAACTACTACTCTGCATCCTACATTACATAACTGCTCACAATTACATCCAATCCTCAGTCACTGGGGAAGATTGCACAGCAGCAGTCATCCATGTGGCAGATGGTGACCAGAATTCAGCAAAAGCCTCCAAACTGCTATCTTTTTGTCTTAGGTTTTGGGAGCATCCTTTCTTCAAAGACATCAGATCTTCCCAATCTCCCCATGTAACAAACATCTTTAAATGGTAAAACTGAAAAATAGGAACAGTAATAGAAATTGAAGTAAAAGGGGATAAAGCACAGCTCAATAAAGGGAAGGAAAAGGTAACTTTAATTAGCAAACATTCTCACAAGCAAAGGCCCTGCTTTGTGAAGACCTCCAGGGTTCAGAGAACAGGAGTGTGTTTGGGGATGGGGAGATTGAAAGCAAAGAAGAAAGAAATTTGGTAGAAAAAAGGAAAGGTTCATTAATAACAAGAATGAAAATCACCCCTTAAGGAAACTTCTAGTAATGCATATCGGGAACTGTCCAATCTTCCAGATTTGGCTGGGCAGTAGGAGTTAAACTGAGTTGTCTAGGGTCACACTGCTACAACATATGTTATATATTCCAGACTTGATCTCAGGTCTTACCCTGACTCTGGGGCTGGTGGTTGTTGCTTTTCCAGTACAGATGCTTTCTGTCTACTACTATGTTTTAATGTTTGAGATGCTTGAGAATCGATATGCAGAAAACAAACATTTCTGTGTGGAAGATAGTAGTTGTCCAGGTACAGAAAACAATTTGATTAAACGTGTAAGAAGCAATAAAGGTAATTTGAAAAACAGTTTCACTGGGTTGAAAAAAAAACTGAATTCAAAAGCAATTAAGTTAATAAAATAGTCTGGCTTCGTGACTAAATGAGAACTCTTTTTTAAAATTAATTTCCCTAGTTTTTACTGTCAGCAATTTTTTAAAATCACTTATCTTTAAGCTCCCTATTTTTCTCCTCAACAAAAGTGGTTTTTACCCTTTCCCATTAATATTATCATATGTTAAATTCTTAATAAATTTTTCTTTGTATTTTAGTGGATCCTCTCTTCCAGTTTTCAGTTAGGGAGAGTAATTTGCCAATTGACCCATTTCTCCATGTGAGTCATATACAATATAGACCACTTTAGATCCTTCCATTTCAAGTTGAATAGCTTTTCCCCTCTCCTAGTTCTAACATTTATCTCTTTGCCTCTTTAATATTTAAAAAAAAAATTCTGTGTTTTTCTCCTGGATGTTATGACTCTTTTTACATAGCCCAAAATTGCATTTGTTTTCTTGCCTCTCAGACTGACCTATGTTGAGCTGCCAGGTATCGTTGGGCCTTCCCCCCGAAAGAAGCAATTCAAACTCCTATTTGCTTTCAGTGTGCATAGAGGGCAGGGGCAGTGCCCTAGAGAAGACAGTACCCATCAGTCAGTAGAATCAAAGGGAACATGGATTCTAACCCCACCTATACCACTAACTAGCTACATGACTCAGGAATTTGACCTCTCTGGCTTCAGTTTCTTTATCTGTGAAATAAGAAAATTCAACTAAGTGTCTTGGGTCCCATTGCATCTCTGAAAAGTCTGTGATTCTACAACACATCTCTGAAAAGTTTGTGATTAACCAACAAACAGACCTTTATTGAGCACCTATTTGGAACACAAATGAAAGTGTTGTAATCTCTGTCTTTAAGCATCTTCCAATATGATTGAAGAGATAAAAAAAATGAACATCTGAAATTATTCAATGTTTTCCTATTAGAGTCTGGAGAGATTAGCGTGGTCTGGAATTGTTTAAGGCTTCTTAAAAGAAGTGAGACTTCATCTGAACCTTGAAGAATTGGTAGGAATTCTACAAAAAGAGAAGATTTGGAGAGGGTAGTATAATCAAAGAGAATAACATGGAAGACATCATGGAATTTGGAATGAGAATAATGTGATAGAGTAGAAGATGTGGGGTAATATGACCTCACAGGAACAGAATATTTGTGTTGGGGAAGAGGAGATGAACCTGAACAGGCAAGTAGGACTGGGTTGTGAGAAATATTAGGATGGTAAAATAGAATTGTCTAACTTCCTACCCCTTCCTACATAATGTAAAATGGTAGCTTACCAAGCCCTTATGAGGTGACATGGAAAGAAGCTCTGAGGCAAGAATAAGATAGTGGAAATTCATTCAATCAATTATGAGACCCCAGGGGAAGTGAAAGAGGTCTCATCAAACAGAATCACTAACAAATGACCTTTTACCATTATATCAGCTTTTCTAACTCTGCCCCGTAGCCACACCCTCTGCTTTTCCTGACATGGCAAGCAATTGCCAATTTTGGGTGAATTGTATCATTCCTTAAAATAGCATTTTCCTTAACTTTTTAATTATTTTCTTAATTTGACCTTTTAATTTTTAATTCAATTGACTTTTATGTTCCTGGTATTTTAGGAAACTTCATTGTGACTAGATTAATAGGTCAATCTATTTTAATTCATTTCTAGAAATGTGTTGGGTTTTTTTTTTCTTGGCTATCTCCTATGTACTCCACTGGATACTACTGAGAAAAACATAGACTCTGGGCACAGAGAGTTTATAATGTACTAAGAGTGATAAGATGAATATACAAATAACTCTAGCTTCAGAATAGATTTACCAAGCGCTATAAAGAGAACTAGAAATAAAGTGGGAGAAGGAAGAAGGAATCATGACCACTTACAAGGGGAAATCATAGAAGATTCTAAGTGGTTTCTACCCATCTAGCCTAATACTCTTTAATCCATCCCCACACAACTAATAAAATAATCTTTATAAAAGGATCATAGATTTAAAGCTGGAAGTGACTAGAGTACTTAACTAAACTACCCCCCTCATTTTAGAAATGAGAACTTATCTTAGAATTTCTGCCCTCCCAACCTTCTTAAATGTCTCATTATAGTATAGCATAATGAAGTCTACTGTGGAATGAGTTTCAAGGAACCCAAATAATATAGTCCAATCTACTGTGTAATGTATGTATTCGAGCTGAGCCTGGGAGAATGACTGAGATTTTGACAAGTGAAGATGAGAAAAGAGGGAGGATGTTCCAGTTAGAGATTCCAGAACTTTCACCACTCTGGAACTTGTTTTATATTCCATTTGTCAATGAGGGTAGGAAGGCAAATGTGTCCAATGACCCTTACATTCAGAGGTGTGCTGGTAAGTGTTTGATAAGTGGCTCTTGGAAAAATATATGCACTGCATACTTTTAAGTTTAAGCTTCATTTTTAACCACTTCTCTATCATTTTAAGTATAGACAAACAACAAAATAATCAAGCCCCGATTGGTAGGGTTTGTAAATTTATGAGATGTAAGAGCCCACAGGTAGAAATGGCTGATGGAGTCAGGAAGACTTGAAGGTATAAGTTCAAATGTAGCCTCAAACACTAGCTGTGCAATCCTGGGCAGGTCATCTTACCTGAGTTTCCTCATCATAATGAAAACGTAATATTGGCATCTCCTTATTTTTTTAATTTTTATTTATTTATGTTTAACATTCTTTTAAAAAAAAATTTGAGTTCCCAATCTCTCCCTCCCTTGATCCCCTCATCCTTTGAGAAGACAAGCAATATAGAGCAATTATACATGTGAAATCATGAAAAACATGTTCCCATATTATTTGTATTATAAAAAAAAATAAGTAGCAAGAAAAAAATAGAGTGAAAAAGTATGTTTCAATATGCATCCAGATTCCACTAGTTTTCTATCTAGAGGTAGAGAGCAGTTTTCATCATGAGTCCTTTGAAATTGTCTTATATCATTATCTTGAACAAAGTAGCTAAATCTTTTGTAGTTTACCATCATTATAATATTGCTATTACTACATACAATGTTCTCCTGCTTCTGCTTACTTCACTTTGCCTTAACTATATAAGTCTTTCTAGGTTTTTCTGAAACTATCCTGCCCATCATTTCTTATGGTACAGTGCTATTCCATTGTAATAATATACCATAACTTGTTCAACCATTCTCCACTTGATGGACATTTCCTCAATTTCCAATTCTTTGTCACCACAAAAAAGAGTTGCAATAAACATTTTTGTATACATTGGAATATATTTTCTTCTGTTTCTTTGGAGTATAAAGTTAGTGCTGGTATTACTGGGTCAGAAGGTATACATGGTTTTATAACCCTTTGGGTGTAGTTCCAAATTGTTCTCCCAAACAGTTGGACCAGTTCACAGTTCCACTAACCGTGCATTAGTGTTTCTTATTTTTTCCACATCACCTGCGGCATTTATCATTTACTTTTTCTGTCATGTTAATCAACCTCATGGGCATGATGTGGTATCTAATTTGCATTTCTCTAATCAATAGCGATTTAGAGCATTTTTTCATGTAGCTATTAACAGAGTTGCTTTCTTCTGAAAACTACCTGCTCATACCTTTTGACCATTTATCAACTGGGGAATGGATCTTACTTTTATAAACTTTGCTAAGTTCCCTATATATTTGAGAAGTGAGGTCTTTATCAGATAAACTTGTAAAAATTTCAGTGAAGTTTGCGTCTTTTTTTACCATTTTAGCCAATTGTGTTTTTAAGGTGTTATTTTCTTTAGTATTTTTTGTACCTCTTTTACAAGCTATTAATTGCCATTTCATAATTTTCTTGCATTACTTTCATTTCTTTTCCCAATTTTTTCTATACACACTTGTTTTATTTTGAAAGACATTTTTTAGCTCTTCCAGCAATTCTCATCAAGCTTACATCAATTCTACATTTTCCTTTGAGGTTTTGCCTGTAGTTGTTTTGACATCATTCTTTACTTCTTATTTTGTGTTTTAATTTTCCTGTCCCCATAGTACTTTTTATGATCCGGTTGTTGTTGTTGTTGTTGTTGTTTGCTCATTTTTCCAGACTATTTTGTGGCTTTGAACTTTATGTTAAAGTTGGGTCCCCAGGGTGGGACACTATTTCAAGCTTTAGCCTCTTTCTCATCAGCACTGTTTTTAGAATTCTGGGGAGTTAAAAAGTTTTTGGTGCTTCCAAGGCAGAGTGATCCAGGATAAGGTGTGATCATTGCTCTCCTGGTCTGTGCTCAATTCCTTAGCCAGGAAGGGCCCTTGATCTCATTTAGTTACAAGTGATACTGCTCTTCAGGGACCATGAAACTTGGACACCAAAATTGATACTCCTCTTCAGGACACCCAATTCCTTGTAACTGCAAACACAGTAACACAGGAGTACAGGGAATGGAGTTGCCAAACAAGAGCCTGTCCTATGCCCTGTGTTAGTACAGGGGTCCTTGGTCATCTCTCTCTGATCTGTTGCCAGACTCCCTTACCATCCTTGGCTTGAGGACTTTTGAAGCTGCTGCCACTGCTACTACTTCCAAGGCCAACAGTTGGTGTTGCAACAGGGTGTGCTCCGGGTCAGGCCCCACCCCAATGTCATAGACCTCTCTTTCCAACTTCCTAAGCTGACTTGGGCTGGAAAATGTCTCACCTCGACCTTTTGTTGGTTCTGGCACTTGAGAATTCGATTTGAGGCATTATTTTAAAGTTGTTTGAAAGAGAATATTGGGAAAGTCAGCTGTTTCTTCTACTCCAGCATCTTGCCTCTGCTCCCCAGAAATCCTACCATCTAATTCAAAGGGTTGTTGTTAGGATAAAATGAGGTAGAATATGTAAAGTAATTGGTAAAGAGCCTGGGACATAGAAAGCATTATATAAATGTTTATTCCTTTCCACATGAAAAATTTAACAATCAGCCCTCTAGAACTACTTCTGTATGACTCCAGAACACCCCTGTTTACATTTCTTAAAATCATGAAAGTTTACCAAAAATGGCCTTCCTTGAAGGCCAGGTTGTGAAGTGAGGTGATTAGAAGGATGGCACTGCCCTCAACAGAACTGAGAATGTCAAAAATGTAGAAAAGCTTTCTGGGAAAAAATATCAAATTCTATTTTGGACACATTGAGCTTGAAACCCCTTAGGAACATCTGGTATGAAAAACAGGGGAGTTTTGAAGAGGAATAAGCTTTGGGCAAAATAATTAGCTAATTTGGGGATATTTTGAGTATAAGGTGGCTATAGGATATCCAGATGAAAATGAGGTTCAATTGAAAATGTCTAATGAGGGGTGGCTAGGTGGCACAGTGAATAGAGCACGGGCCCTGGAGTCAGGAAGACCTGAATTCAAATCTGGCCTCAGACACTTAACACTTACTAGCTGTGTGACCTTGGGCAAGTCACTTAACCCCTATTGCCTTACCTCCCCCCTCCAAAAAGCAACCAAAAAAAAAAAGAAAAAATAAAATGTCTACTGAGCAGCTGGTGATGCAAAACTGGAGCTCAGTAGAGTAACTAGTGGTAGATTTATAGACCAAGGGGTCATTAGCATTAAGATGAGTCCAGAAGGTGGTAGAAAATGGCCAGGACTCACCTGACCCTTTCCAAATTCCCCTCTCAACACCTTTAAAATAATGCCTCAAAATAAATTATAGAGCAACAAAACCAACAAAAGGACAGGTTGAAAAAATATTCCAGCCCAAGACACCTTAGAAAGTCAGAAAGAAACGTCTGTCTTCCTTGGGTAAGAGGGGAAGGCAGTTCAGCACATGCCGTGTCAGGCAAGCCAGCAGCAAAGCCTTGGGCCCCTGTGCAAGGCAGCCAGCCATGGGCCATGACCAGCACAAGCCTACATAGCAGGCATTGGGGGACAACTGAATCTGTGGCAGCAACTTCTGGTAGCTAAGTCTTTCACAACTGATTATCATTATAGTATTGCTGTCACTGTGTGCAATGTTATCTTACTTCTACTCTCTTTACTTTGATCAACTCACATAAATCTCTCCAGGGTTTTGTGAAACTATTATTTTCATTCTTTCTTACAGCACAATAGTTTTCTATCACAATCATATATCACAACTTGCTCAGTCATTCCCCAATTAATAGGCATCCCCTCAATATCCGATACTTTGCCAGCACAAAAAGAGCAACTGTAAATACTTTTGTATATAGGAGTCCTTTTCCTTTTTCTTTGATCTCCTTGGGGTATAGGCCTAGTATGGTATTGCTGGGTCAACGGGTAGGCACAATTCTGTTGCCCTTTGGGCAGAGTTCTAAATTGTTCTCCTTGAACAGCTGGACCAACTCAGAGCTACACTAACAATGCATTAATGTTTCTATTTATCCATATCCCTTAAGGGTTTGTTTTCCTTTTCTGTCATATTAGCCAATCTGATGAGTGTGAAACAGTACCTCAGAACTGTTTTAATTTGCATTGGGTCCTAATCTCTCAGCCACACTTTTGTAAAAATAGTACCTACGATGTGCCGGGTATTATGTGAAGTATCCTCACAACAAACCTGGGGGGTAGATGGCATTATGATCCCCATTTTACAGCTAAAGAAACTGAGAGAGAGTTTAAGTGACATGCTCAAGGTCACACAGCTAGTCAGTGTTCACACCTGGATTTGAATTCAAGTCTTCCTGACTCCAGACCCAGCACTCTATCCACTGAGCCACCTAGCTATCTGTCATATGATTATAAATTTAAAGGGTAAAAGGATCTTAGAGATTATTTAGTCTAAATCCCTCAATTAACATGAGGAAATTGCAGCCACGGTCTTTCTTCTAGGGAAATAGACTCTATATAGATCGTATCATCATTTGTGTCCCTCTCAACTCGGGTACCCTTTTCTCTTCAGATCTGTTTCTGCTCCCCTTTTTATAGGTCCGCATTAAGGACATGGCTCGAGTTTGCACTAACCATCCCCAAATCCATAACTCAGTTACTCATCCTTAAGGTATGAAGGGCAACAGTATTCTTCATTCCCTGTCAAGAAGACAACTTCAAATCCCAAATATGGCACCAATGCCATGTTTTAGAAGCTGTTTAAGAAGACTTCTTCACAAAGGCCTCGTCTTTCAATCTTTCCATCCTTTACCAGATTCAAGTCAGTTAACAAACACTAAATAAACAAGCGTTTATCCACCCCCTACTTTGTGCCAGTCTCTGGAGATACAAAAATAGTACTTTCTCTCAAAATATTTACATACTGTTGGGGGGAAACATATAAAACTTAAGGAAATATGAGATATGTGCTAAGCAAATGCATACAAATGTAACTGAGCTTCACACATGCCCAGATCACCTGAGATGGAAGCACAGATGTGGGACACAAAGATTGCTTCTGAGAGAAGACATCTTGCACTCTCTTACCATAGCGGTAGGAAGAGCCCTGAGAAGCTGGGGTGCCAGGACACAATTTCATGGGACTTTGGACTTGGTGCTTGGTGGGAATATGCTATAGAAGAACTGAGTTATGACCCTAATCCTCTTCCAGCCTCAGAAACTGAGGTGGTATAGGTTATGTACCCCTCCTCCTATGGGTGTCTATGTTTGTTCTTGCTCTACTTTTGAAGTAAATATTCCTTTGTAAAAATAAATCTGACTGTTAAGTGGCTAAATGGAAATGGGGTGCAAGGAACACATAAAATTGTTGGCATATAATCAATGGGTACTTGAGACAATGATAGAGAGGTGAGATACCTCCTAACCTGCTTAAGGGTACCAGAGAACCCTGGGAGAGGGGTAAAATGTAACACACCTGGCTTTCAGGCATTGAGAGCCCAATGGAGTCTTAAATATAGTGTTTCTTGAATATAAAGTAATTTCAGCAAGGCAGGGAGTAAGAGGGCACTAGGAGCTAAGGAGATATGAAGAAAAACTATGTGTAAAAGGAGAAATTTGACCTGAACTTTGAAGAAAGCTAGGATTCTAAAAGACAAGTAGATGATATATTCTAGGCATGAGTGGACAGTCCATATAGAAGCCCAGAGCCGGGAGATGGAGTGTTGTGTAAGTAAGGCCATGTCAGGGTTCGAAGCCCTGCCTTAAGGGGCAGTAAGTACTTACCTTTACAATGGGGAAGATGCTGGCATTTTCTCCTTAAAGAAAGTAACGCTGGAGGGTATATGTTTTCAAGAGGGTTTATTGATGTTACACTCAGGAAGCCTTACAGGACTCTAAGGCCACCCCTCCAAGGCTTGGATCCTTTTATCTACCCCAGATCCACTCACCACACGTGACACAGCCCAGCTGATCGGAATTGAGAGAGGGGAGGTAAATTGTGAGAGGAGAAGTGTAATCACAAGGGCATAAAGACCCCAGGGTGTGGAGACATCAGTCCGAAACCTCAGGTATCCCACAGTAAGAAAATCTTGAGCAGTGCAATATCCCCTGGCCAGGGACGGTGCAATATGCTCTGACTTCCACGTGACCCAACTAATTCCCGGGCCTCAAACACATCCCTGCGCCTCAACATCACCACTTGCAATCTGGCACCTATTTGTGACCCTTCCAAAGCCAGTTTGGCTGGAGTACGTTAAGAATGGCGTGTAAAAAGCCTGTAAAGGAAAGCTGGCTCCCGATTGTGAAGGGTTTCAGATGCCAAACAGAAAAGTGTGCATTTTGCTTACGAGGTAACTAGAAGCCAGATTACATTACCCATACTTCCTTTAGTACTGTGACTGTTCCCCTACTCAAGATGAAAGCTCTAACTACATGTCCTGTGTCTGAGTCCAGAATTTAGACTGACAGAAAATGAAATGGCTTGAGCCTGCTTTTGCTCTTCAGTCACTCAGCAGACTGACTATTAAAGGTGATATCCAGGAAAATAAAATAATTTGGAAACATCTCTACCCTACAGCCTTTTGAAGAAGCTGCGTAAAAATGAATCTCAAAGGGAACTCACAATGAAACTGTAGTTATTTTTCTTTCTAACTCCCCAAAAGGTTTGTCACTCTCTTGATCTCTCTTCATTCAATTTCATCGCAAGGGAAATTAATTTAATGGCTGTTTACAATTCCAAATGTCATTTTCTTTGTGTCCCTTAGCCCTAGAAAGCTGCTAAACTGCCCACCCAGTGGGTTGTTGCTTTGATTTTTAAAGTAACAGATTCTAGCACCATTTGTTGGTTTTTGTCATAGCAAAGTTGTGAAGGATGACTCTATCCAGCTCCTTGCTGCCCACCTGCTTAACCCCCAAGAGGACTGGGTAGTACAGAAAGGGACAGAAATGATAGCTGACATGTTGGGAGGATTTTACAGCATTTCATCGGAACCTCAACTCAACCTTTCTCAGGCATGGAGTGCCAAGGATTATTGACCCTATTTTATAGATGAGGCCTAGAGATTTTAAGTGACCTGCTTGAGGTCACAAAGGCATGAAATGGTAGTCAGGATTCAAATCCAGTTTTTCTGACTTTGAAGCAAGTGTATGCTCTATACCTCTGCCCACCACCACCACCTTTACTATGCTTCCCCCTCTCCCCATCTTTAGGTATCTTCCAAATAACGTTGTCTAGTAAACAACTAATTCAGGTGAACCCATATTCAATACACATTCAGCTACTCCATCCCTAAATGTGACAAGGAAAAAAGGCACACTCTTAATGACACCTAATAAATTAACAGCAACATTTTGCCTTGCCAAGGCTCGTGGAGATAGGTTTTAAATGTCATCACCCAAGTGGATTCTCTTGCCTGGAGAAAGGATGTGTTTCCTGCCCTAGGCCCTTTGTGATGAGGAGCATTTTAGGTTCTCTCCATTAATGAAGGTCACAAGGGTCCTCTCTTTAAAGGTCAAGAGCAAAATTGTTCACCCAGACAACTGACCTTATACCAGGCTGAGATTCATTGCATGTGTCTTGCAGGGGAAGAGCCTGATAGGCTGAGGAGGCAGCTGCTTACACAGTGTGGTTTGAAGGATGCCAAAAAGCTCACTATCTCCCCACCTAGCCATGCAAGACATCTCATACTGACTTTGCACAGATTTCCATATCAGTCTTTCCTATAGATGCTGAAGACCTTGTGAGGGATACAAATGTTTTGTGGAAAGAAAAATAAGTCACGAGGAATCATTAACATTTTAGTTCAAAGTAATTTCTTAGATTGGTTTGTCAGTCACCCTGAAGTAAGAGAACAAGAGATAGAGAACTATATTTGATGAGAAATAGGGAGTTGGGAAAAACTTTTCGTACATCTGAAAATTGTGTGAGAATCTAGGAGACAAGAGGCAATATGAGACAATTAACCTCAGTAGAAAGGGAGAAAGTTCTAATAGGAGAGTGCAAAGGCATTAGGGGAAAAAAAGGAAATTTTACCTCCTGTACTACTTGACTAAAAGTTTACAACATTTGTAAGTGATATTGCCACTGGACTAATGAGATCCAAGTTTGCGCCTTCTGTGGGCAGGTGGCAAATGACTTTTCTTGCCAGAATCCTGAAAGCACAAATTGGACAAACAGATTAAAGGCAGTAGGCATTAGCTCAAACTAGGATTTTAAGAGACGGGAGCAAGGCTCAGGAAAGAAGTGTTGGGGAGAGCCTTGAGTCCTGTGGAAGTGGCCCTTAGTCACTTCAGAAATCTGGCAATGGGAAAGGTGTCTGACAACAGGAGTCTATTGTAAATATATTATCTAATCCTAGTTTTCCTCTGCATTCTGACAAAGGGAGCCCTTGGCTCTATCTACTATCCCTGTGAATTCCCAGATCAAAATACCCCTTCATGGCCATCATTCCCTTTATGTGCTAGCTTCCCATATTAAAATGTAATTTCCTTGAGGGCAAGAACTGCCTTGCTGTCAGAATTTATATCCCCAACATTGAGTACAGTAGCTGGCACAGAGTAATTACTTAATGTATTCTGTTTTATTAACTCATTCAATGCCCTTGTGAGTATGAATAAATTCTCTTTCTCACAAAGAATTTGGATGGAGTCCAAGTCTCATCCTGCCCATTGTTTCCTAAGGAGAGTAAGAGGACAGGAGAGAATTTAGGAGGAAGGATATTGCCACAATCAGGGAAGCAGAGAGAGCAGGAGCAGGAAGACAGCTGCTATTGCCAATAGCCACAAGGAGGACATCGGTCCTTCCTCCACTCAGAGGTTACCAAACATAATAAACAGACTCAAGGAGAGTCAGAACCTTTGAAGGGCATTTTTATCCTGTGGCTGCAAAGTTTGTTTTCTTGATAATAAAGATGACAAAGGTGAACTCTCATCCTAGCAGAACAATTAGGCTCCTGGGCTCTAGTTACCTCAGTGACTTTCCCTGTGTGCCTGATGGAATCTTGCACAGGTTCAAGTGGCCTGAGGGCTCAGGTACAGAGAAAAGCATGAAAAATACATGGCTCCCTCCAAAAAGTTGGGCAATGATAATTCCATATTCTCAAGGTCAAAGACTAATTATTTGATAACATATTCTGAGACACGTCTGTTCTCTTAGGACATGGCCAGAAAGAGCCTTTAGCTCCATTCACCATCCCTGTGAATTCCCAAATCAAAATACTCCTCCATGGCCATCATTCCCTTTATGTGCTTTCTTCCTGTATCAAAATGTAATTTCCTTGAGGGCAGGAAATGCCTTGATTTATATCCCCAACGTTGAGTACAGTAGCTTGCACAGAGTAAGTACTTAATACATTATTTTTCATTAACTCATTCAATCATTCATTCAAGTAGGTTTTACAAATACATTAATAATGTATAAAGGTCCTTCATTATGGCATAGTTGAACTTATACAAGGAACAAGAGATGGTTTGGGAATAGGCTTGAAAGCACATGGAAGACAGAAGAATTAATGGCAAGGATACCACCAGGACTTGGTCACTAGATCTTCAGATGTAATGTTATATGGACCGTTGTAGAAGGAGGAAAAGAGGGTCATTGAGAGCCCCTTGGACAAGGCACGCTAAAAAGGAGCATGCACTCTTTCTCCAACTTGAGCTTAATGATGTTGTTGAATGCGTTCAATGAGGATGAAAATAGCATCAAGGTCAGCTACCAGACTAATGGTAAATTATTTAACTTGGAAAGGCTACAAGCCAAGACTAAAGTGGAAGAAGAGTTGGTGCACAACTTTTTGTTCACAGATGATTGTGCACTCAGTGTAGCCTCTGAGACTGAGTTGCAACAGATCAGTTCTCTGCTGCTTATGCTAATTTTGGCCTGACAATTAACACCAAGAAAACAGAGGTTCTCTACCAACCAGCACCACCCCATTCATATGTGGAGCCTCTGGTTATAGTAAATGAAGAAATTCTGAATGCTCTGAATACATTGGCAGTATACTTTGTATATATCATAATAAAGAACCTTTATACATTATTCATGTATAAAGTACAGTCAGACACACTGTACCTTGACCCCAATACCGTGATGTCATTTTGGTCCTCTTTGAGCACAAAGGACAACTGACCAAACCAATTTCACTCCTACTCGTCAACATGTGGGAGATTTTGTCTTGTCCAGGGAGGTTGTCTTATAAGTCTAATGTTCTCATACCCAAGTTTTCTTCCCCTACCCTCCCTCTCAGAATCGACTTTCCCTTTGCCATTGATGCATTCTCTGATATTTGATTTTGTGATGCATTTGATTTTGTGATGTTCATTTTTTTGCCGAAAAGTAACAAAATGATTAAGCTATGTATTTTGATAAACTAAAGCAAAGATGATCAAAGATGTGCAAATTATTTGAATAATTACTTAAATTCTGAGTTCACTCTGTGTTTTATAGAACTAAATCTCTCATCTGAGTGACATTTTTTCCCTCAAATTTTAATCAGAAAACACATGAGAAAAAAATTTGGCCAGAGAAGGGATAAACTTTGTCTCCTGGCTACCCCTTATCTTTGCCTCTTGGCCAAATGAAGCTATTATAGAAACATTTACAAGGAAGTCCCTTGGGCAAAAGACCAAAAGTAGGGCTTGAAATATCAGTGTTTTCTGATTCTTCCTGTCTTGGCATGTAAATGTGCTGTCAACAAAGTGATTGTACAGAGAGACAACTCAATCTAATAATGAGAAGATGGCAGACATCCCCAATACTTCAAATTAAATGCTCTCAAAACCAACAATTTTTAAGGGGGAGGGGAGATTAACAACAAATCACAAACTCCACTAGAGAGGAGAGTTATAGCCTTCCACTGCAAGAAAGTAATTCAGGAGATTAATTCACTACTGAGGCGAAAAACTCTGTGATTTTTCTCCCTCTTTCTCTCCTTTACTACCCTTTGCTGTCCAAAAGTCCTTTTATGAGGTTTATGGATAGTTGTCAGATTTTAAATTGCACCTTCGTAGGTAGAAATTAAATTACAAAACAACTTTCCCTTGCTGTTACTACTGCAAACATTTGAAATTTGTTCTCACAAAAATAATCTGTGTTTTTAATATATATTTTCCTCCTACATGACTTATTTCCAACTAATTCCCCTAGTGAGAGCAGTTACATCTCTCATGTTTTGCTTGGTATTTGACATGTCTTCAGTAACAGAATTTCCATAAATGATCTTGCTGTCCTATGAGGATTTTCAATTAGGGCTGCCACCTTTGATTTTATATATATATACATATATATATACATACATATATATATATATATATATATATATACATACATATATATATACACATATATATATGTACATATATATAATACATACAATATGATACAACACAACCTATATGTTTCTGGTTGTATATATGTATACATATATAATGCAAAGTCAAATTTAATTCAAAAAATATTTATTAAGCAAGTAGGGTAGCTAGGTGGCACGGTGCAGAGTTCTAGGCCTGGAGTCAAGAAGACTCATCTTCTTAAGTTCAAATCTGGTGTCAGACACTTATTAGCTATGTGACCCTGGACAAGTCATTGAACCCTGTTTGCCTCAATTTCTTCATCTGTAAAATGAGCTGGAGAAGGAAATGGCAAACTAGTCCAGTATATCTGACAAGAAAACTCCAAATGGGATCATGAAGAGTTGGACAGGACTGAAATGACTGAACAACAAAACCAACTGCTACGCATAAAGCATTATGTTAGGCACTAGAAATACAAAGACATCAATTAAAATAGTCTCTGCATTCTGCCAAGGACCTTGCATTCTACTGGAACCAGTTCAGGAGTTGGCAAGTGAGAGGTAATAAATGGCTTAAGTAGGAACTAAAATGGCAGTTGGTTTGGTTTCATATGGGCCTGTGAATTGATAGGAAACTCTTGGTAAGAATAGTCCTTCTATCAACACATATGGGCAACTGAAGTTTTTACTTTTGGAGAATTACCTGGAGGCACAGAGAAGTTAAGTGACTTGTTTAAAGGTCATGCAGTCTTGGAACTTGACCAAACATTTTGCTGATTTTAAGGGCAGCTCTCTATTCACTGTGAAATGAGAAAGGTAGTAGTTATAAGAATAGAAAGAAATTTGTATTCAAGAAATACTGAGGATACAGAACTGGCTAAAGTATAGGGGCAAGGATTAAGGAGGAGGTAAAGATGATCTTGAGAATGAGACAAAGTATAAAACTATCACTAGTAATACTTGAACCCAGGACAAACATCATAAAATGGACCCACAACAAAGACAAAGGCAATTGTGAGAAGCAGGCAGTAGAAAGAGGCCTCAGATCTTGGGATACGAAGTTCTGATGTTGAAAATATTTTTAACATTGCTGCATGGCAGAGAGACAGAGCACCCCCCAAGCTGTGGAGCACCCCAAAGTTTGCCACTGGTGTATGCTGCTTCTAGAGACACAATGACTGGTGAAAAAGAAGAGCATGGAAGAGGTAGGAAAAGGATTCAAGGGGATTTCAATTACTCCAGAAAAAAAAATTGCTCTGGGTAACTGTAGCACCAATGCAATATTTACAGTGTCCATGATCACAATAAAGACCATTACTGTAAGTATCTTATGACGTTGTATCACAAAATATACCAGATTCTCCAGATAGAGAACAGAATTGAAACGTTTATTTAGACACCAGAAAATTGAATCCCAAAACCAGTAAGCCAATTCCATTATAGTACCAAAGATATTCAGAAGCCATAATAACACTGAGAGCCACAGCATCCTTAAGCCTTCCCACAAACCAATACAAGATCAATATTTATTCATGAGCTTATCAGACTCCTTGCCTGAGTATCTTCTCTCCCTCACCATCTGGCTATCTCTGAACCAGCTTTCTGGGGGCTCTGCTTCCATTCAGAAAAATTCCTCCCACCATAGGCTCCATGTGACTACATTCAGGGGGCAGAGTTTATCTTCACAGCAGGGGAGCTCTTCAAACTCTCCTCTAGGTCTATTAAGGAGCAGAGAATATCTTCAAATTCCCATTCCCATTACAATAACTAGCTCTTATACTCAGTGGTTTTTACCTTCCAAATGAATGCAACTATTACCCACATCTCCTAAATTAAAAAAAAAACTGAAACAGAAACTCTTTCACCAAACAAATAGAGTACTTAGGGATGTAAAAGTAGGAAAGAGTCCAGTTAGCAAATTATGCTGCATGTGGAAAATTTCCCTGTGGTAATAATACCTTTGTACCAGAATTCCCACAAATCCATGATAAGAGTGGAGAAACTGGAATGCAAAGAATAACTGATATTTCTGATATTTGTATGACATGAAGATTTGCAAAGAATTTTACAGTTTATTTCATTTGATCATTACAAAGTCTCCGTGAACAGGTTGGCAAAGATGGTAAAAGAAAATAAACAATGTTAGAGGGGCTGTGGAGAGACCAGTACACCAATACATTGTTTAAAGAGCTGGTTCAACCATTTTAGAAAGCCACCAAAAATTATACTAAGAAAGTGAATAAAATATCCATATCATTTAAACCAGCAATCCCACTGCTTGGCAGAAATGTCAAGTAAGTCAGAGACAGAGAAGTAACATGTATGCCAAAATACTCATAACAGTACTACTTTTTGTGGTAGCAAAGATTTGGAAATAAAAAGATTTCCATCAATTTGGGGAATGGCTAAGATGATACATGAATTTAATGCAATATTATTGCAGTAGAAGAAACAGCGAATTTGGAGAATCTAAAGAAGCATGGATACATGAATTGATACAGTGAAAGACACAGAATGAGAAAAACAATATAGACAATAATTATAACAGTGTGAATGGAATGCACAAAAAACTAAAACAGGAAATCATATAATTATAATGACAAAGCTTGACCCTGGAAAAAAAAAAAGATTAGGAAATTCATCTTCCAGACTGCTTTGCAGAAGTGAAAGTCTATGGGTGTGGGGCATTGCATACACTGTTAGACTCAGATCATGTATTAGTTTTGATAAACTGCTTTTTTTCCTTCTTTATTTTATTTTTTTTATTCTTTGTTACAACAGACAGATCTTTTTGGAAATAAAAGTAATATAAAAACAAGATAGAATAACTTTTTGAAAAAGGAAAAAAACAATCATCTGTGAGTTAGGCAATTCAGGTATTGTTATCCTCATTTTAAAGGTGAGAAAAGATTCAGCATATCTTGCCATTCTTCCTACAGCTAGCAATCACTGGAAGCAGATTTGTACCCAGTCTTCTTGACTGCAAATCAAACATTCAATTCACTACTCCACACTATCACTCAAGAAGTTACTGTAAGAGAAATATTTCACTTATCTAAGCATCAGCTTCCTCAATGTAAGGCAAATAGGCGTCTCAGTAGGTGGACTGCTGGAGCTACTATCAGGAAAATCTGAGTTCAAATGAAGTCTCAGACACTAATCTGTGTGAGTTTGGGTTTTACCAACCCCTCATCCCCCAACTCAGTTTGCTCATCTATTAGAGATGATAATAGCACTTACCATCATACCCTTTCTCCCCCCGCCCCGCCCGTACCCCCAGTTGTTATGAGGACAAAATGAGATTTGTATAAAGTACTTTGCAAACCTTATAGCTTTGCACAAATGCTGGCTATTTTTTTTAATTGTTGTTGTTTTAATGTGAGCAAAGTAGACCAGGTAATCCCTGAGTGTATTTTTTTTAAGCTCTAAATCCTATAATCCTTATTCAAAATTTTAAGAATGACCACTTTGGGCTGCTATAATAATTTTCTCAAATGGTTTTGGGAGGCTGATTTCTCTGTTCTGGACCAGAAAACTCAAGGCTAATTGTACCAATATTTTCAAATATTCTCCAGACAAAACTTAATTTTTTGAGTATTCTTCCTAAAGAAAACTTAGCGGGATACAGTGATGACAAATAACTCTAACACAGAGAAATACACAGTCAAGCACCCAGATGTTTGGTCTGTATGGTGCCAAACATCCAGATATTTCCAAATATCCAGATATTTGGCATGAAGGCAAACAGACGCATTTCTAAATGTTTCAGTGTATTTTGTTAGTATATTTTCCTTTATGCAGTCAACAACTGGCCAGAAGTGCTGATTTAGTATGAAAATGCAACAATATAGGTGAAAATTAAGGGGAAAGAAACTATTCAAACATGAACTTGAAAAACAGTATTTTTTTAATGGCTTTAGACTGAAGAAAAGGATTAGGAAAGGTAAATTACTGTCCAGAGTAGTTTATAGAAATTTCACTCTCTGCTCTTTTTATCCCTGGGTTTCCCCTTGGAGTTGCAGGTGGGCAAGTTAAGTGTTTAACCCTCAGCCAGACATTGCTAAAAAAAAACATTGTTGTTATAGAACCCTTTTCACAAACCAAGTTTTTTTTATCAACTTCTGATTTGAAAAGACCATAAAACCTTAAACCTGACATTACCTATGAGCCCCAAATCTCCAACCTAGCAGCACACAAAGTTATATTTCTGCAACAACCTCATCATTTCCCTCTGGGCAACAGCCTAATCTCTGTATTCCTTCATTGCTTAATTACCTGATTTCATTTCTCCAGCAAATGGGACTTCTTTCACTTAGGTTTTTTTCACTGTCTATATATGATTCCTCCCAGGCTTCTTCCTATATTTAACAAAATCAAACATAGAGGAAATAAAAGAAAGACAATTAAAATTTCAAGTGCAACTTTATTTATTTATTTATTGCTTTGAGCAGGGAAATCATGCATCTGGAAATTCAAATGACAAAACAGAAGACTCACTGGGCAGTCAGCCATTCTCAGGCAAAATCAAGGACAAGCAGAAGATTCTTTCCCCAGGTTTGTCACACACAGTGTATCTGCTTACCTGTAAGGAGTGAAATATTGTCTATTCTTCACTGGCATGAGAAGTAGAGAAAAAAATCTGAAAGCCTGAAAACCTCATTCAATAATAAATTGACATCCTTTTTTTTCTCCCTTTAGAGAAGGGAGAAATGTATTATCAAATCCATCACCATTATAGTACTCATTCTAATGTTCAAATAAAGGCTATAAACATATAGCATTCTTTCCCACTGCCCTTTGTAGCATGAACAATAATGGTGTTTCCCCAAATAGATGACAGTCAAGGACTACTCCCTACCATCTGCTGCTCTTGTCAATGAATGTGTTTACATTAACAAGTATAGAATCCTAGGGCTGGAAGGGACTTCATAGCTCATTTAGTCCAGCCTACTCATTTTACAGACAAGGAAATGAGATTCCAAGTGGTTAAATGACTTGTCTAAGGTCATACTAACATTCTTTGACTAGAACATCCCACTTTCTTAGGTGCCTACTCTGGTTCTTTTTTTCATCACATTACATTAAGATAGTACTTTTCAATCACATTGGGGAAGCCATTTCAGTTTCCTACTTTTGACATTTCAACATCCAGGATTGTTGGTTCTCCTACTTTTAATGTACTGTAATCTATCAGCTAGAAGAGATAAATGAATTTACTTTTGTCTCTTGGTGATTGAAAACCCCTTAATGGTTTGTGCAACTAAAAAAACCTACATTAAAATCCTGGCTCTGATATCTGTGTGATCATGAGAAAGTCACTTCCTGTTTGAACCTCAGTTTCCTCATGTATAAAAGGAAAAGTTTGGACTAGTGACTTAGATCTCTTTGAGTTTATTTTATGGTAATGGCAGCTAGGCAGCACAGTGAATAGAGCACTTAACCTGGAAGCAGAAAGACCTGAATTCAAATCCAGCTTCAGACACTTATTAATTCTTTTTTTTGTCTTTTTTTTTTTGGAGGAGGGAAGGAAAGACGATTAAGGTTAAGTGACTTGCCCAAGGTCAGCTAGCAAGAGTTAAGTGTCTGAGACTGAATTTGAACATTCATTAGTTCTGTGACCCTTAGCAAGTTACCTTACATCTATTTATCATAATTTCCTCAAATGTAAAAATGAGAATCATAATAGCAGCTACCTCACAGGGTTATTGTGATATTCAATTGAGATAATGTCTGACCATGTATAGCACAGTGCCTGGCACATAATTCACACTTACTAAATACTTATTCCCTTCTCCCTTCTGTATCCCCCCCTTTATGATATCCAGTTAGCTAGATGAGTAGAGACAAACTCAAATAGAGATGGGAATGCTAAACAGTGCAAAAGGATACCTGTGGGCATATATTAACTTAAAAAATCACATATTAACATTGTCTATATTCTGTTATATTTTAATTTATTTTATCAACTATTTACCAATTACATTTTAATGTAATTGAGATAGCACTTCAGAGTATTGTGGACTGTATGCACTGTTCTTGTGTGTGACATCTCAGAGTCACATGATTCCATGGGAATGTGAGAGCCTGTCAGAAATCAGAAGATTTGCTGGACCCAGAATGATCCTGGAGCAATAGGAGAAGCAAGGGAGCTATGTGCTCCATAAGCAAATTTGCAGCTGACATGTAGTTGATATGGGAAGTTAATACATCAAATGACAGAGTTGGGGTCCAAAAAGATTTCAAGAGGATGCCAAGAAGAATTTTAATAGTGTCCAAAGTGAAGAGATCATCTGGTCAGACCATCTCTAGATATGTCTAGTAGGCATGGTGAAGGGATTAAAGAATATACTAAGATAAGTTGGTGGGGGTTGGAGGAGGAGAAAGAAAAATATTTATCTTAAAGAGAAGAAAGGTTGATGGGTATCTGAAGGTATGCTACTTTCTAAAAGGCTGAAGAATTATTCTATGGAAGAAGAGAGCAGGCTTGTTCTCCTTGGACTCTGAGTATAAAACCTATGCTAATGATAAGAAGCAACAGGGAAGATCTTGGCTCAATGTAAGGGACAAACTTCATAACATTGAGAGCTTGTCAAAGCAGACTAGGTTGTAACGAGTTGTCTTGTCACTGGAGGTCTTTGAGAAGAGGGCAAATGATCACTTATTGGAGATGTAATAGACAAAATTCTTGATTTAGGAAGGGTTTAATTTCTATGGCATCTGAGGACCCCTTCAACTCAAAGTCTATGAACAGTGAACAATACCTTCTTACTCTTTCATTTATTTACTTAAAGAAAAATAACTCAAGGTTTCTTTTAAAATATCTATTAAAATGTGCCCACCTTTCAAGACTAGGGAAATTTTTTAAAAGCTGTTCCCCCAAAATGACTTATAATAGAGTAGCACCCTGACAAATCATAGAAATGGTCTCAAATCAATATTATGAAAGTCGGGTAAGGTGGTAAAGAAGAGGAAAAGCTATGTCTCCAGAAAGAATAAAATACACAGGGATCTAACGGGAAAAAGTGGCTCAGGAAGAGCTTCCTAAGTGAGGATGCAGGCATGCAGCAAAGGAAGCACTTAGGTCAGAGCTTCTTGTTGCCTCCTTTCAGCAGCCCCTAGAAGGTGAATGCCACAGTTGAGTAAATTGTACACCTCAAGATATTACCAGTAGTACATTCATAGTCCGTATCATAAACAGATTGTTCACAGCTTCCAGTACCACAACTGAAAGTAAAACAAAACAATATTAAAAAATAAACGAGCGCTCCAGGCAGAGAAACTCTAACAGTATGTAGGCTCAGAGGCTCCAATCTCCAAAACAGGCAAGTTTAAGAGATGAGTTTCTTCTCTCCAGAGAAACCATGACTGAGGGCAAATAGAACTGTCTGGAAAGGGACAAATAAAAGTTATCGAAAGTTAGCCAATCAGGCATTCTCTAGAGTCAGGATTTGGAGAAGTATTTTCTTGAATAATGGGATTCAGTTAAAGCCTTTAACATTTAGTTTAAGTGAAATTTTAGGGCAATGAATAATTCAAAAGTAAAGGAAGGTACTTAAGGAAGTAAGAAGAGACAATAAAGGAAGTTGATAGAGATGTTTAAGATAAAAAAGATGCATATGACCATCTTTCAGAGATAGTTAAAGTATAATAAAAAATTATACCCAGCATAGCAATACAGAGATATCACCCAGAGTCTCCTTGCTTCAGTGATTCAGTGCACATTCAGGAGCACCTGGAATCACCAACTCTCCCATAATGATCAGCACAACTTAAGAAACACCAATTTCTCAAGGCAAATCCCTAGAGCATTTCTGGAATGCTTGCTGTTGTTCAGCCTGTCAAGTCCTGAAACTATTGACACCTCCCTCCCCTCCCCCCAGAGTATAGAGGAGGGCAAACCAGAATGACCAAGGATGTAGCTGCCTGAGACCCTGTCACACAGAAACCTCAGGTGTTCTCTGTCTGCAAGGTCTCATGAACCTCACAGAACAACTCAGTTCACAAGATAGATTTATAGAATTTGGAGAAATTAGAGATCACCTAGTACATTCCCTTCATTTTACAGATAAAGAAACTGAGTCCCAGTATGGTGATATGACGTTCTCAATGGCACATTGCTGGCAAATTACAAAAAATGATATTCAAACTCAGGTCCACTGGCTTCCAATCCAGTAATTTTCTCTTATACATCTGTAGGACTATACCACATGAGGGAACACGTGAGGGAACACATGAGGGAAATTTTGGACAGTCAGTCAACAAGCATTTATTAAACACTCAATATGTTCCGGGAACTCAGTTAACTGCTAGGGAATACACAAAAAGGCAAAAACACAATCTCTTCGGATCAAGGAGCTCACATACTAATTGAGGCAACAAGAAGCAGATAATTATGTACATATAAAGGACATGCATCCTA
This sequence comes from Pseudochirops cupreus, assembly GCA_028627135.1. Lineage (NCBI taxonomy): Eukaryota > Metazoa > Chordata > Mammalia > Diprotodontia > Pseudocheiridae > Pseudochirops > Pseudochirops cupreus. Next base: position 285,364,393 of record CM053580.1, on the reverse strand, counting down.
TCCAGGTGACCAGGGTCCTTGCTAATTTCCCTTCCACCACTCACTGTGATGTCAACCCACTGGGTCAGCCTAAACAAGAATCAGAATTCTAGCTGTTCTCATATGCTTCCAAGAGTGGTAGCATCAAAGTCAAATAGAAATTGGGCCACTCAACCATACCTAAGAATCCCAGGGTGGCATATTTACCTAGAAAGTCACATATTAACATTGTATGTCTCCTATTCATTTTTTTAAAATATTTCCCACTTCTGTTTTCATCTGGTTCAGGACTCACTCAGGAGTACTGCCAGTGCAATAGTCTGGAATGGCTACAAGTTTTGACACATCTTGCCTAGAGGAAGGCTGGGGCTTTCAGTAGGACCATTGTAAACTGCAGATACCTTTCTTGCTCTAATCAGTTATGCACCCTTCCTGACTGTAGCATTATAGCAAGGTGCTTATGTCCAGAATTCAACCTAGGTTATTATCTAGGTTCTAGGACAGGCATGTGGAGCCTGCAGCCTCGAGGCCACATGTGGCCCTCTAGATCCTCGAGTGCAGCCCTTTGACTGAATCTAAACTGCACAGATCAAATCCTCTTAATAAAAGGGTTTGCTCTATTAAAAAAAAAAGGCTACACCCAAGGACCTAGATGGCCACGCAAGTTCCCCATCTTTGTGTAGGACCTCATATTTCGTTTAACATGAATATGAACATCAATCATCTGACAAGCATTTATTAAGTGACAATTAGGTGCCAGGAACTTTTAAGTGCTTGAGCTACAAATACAAAATGTGTAATAGCCCAGGTCCTCAAGGAGCTTACATTTTATCAGGCAGAATAATATAAAAATATAGATACATAGAAATGTAGAAACAAAATATATGTATGAATATAGACGTACAATATGCATAAAAATGATACAAGGTAATGGAGGGAGAGGGAGGAGACATTGCCAGAAGGGATGATCAAGAAAGGCCTTGTGTGGGAGATGACAATTGTTCTGAATTTTGTAGGAATGTGGGGATTTCAAGAGGCAGTATATTCCAAGCCTAGAGAACAGCCAGTGCAATTGTATGAAAGACAAGGGATTGAGTGTGATGGGCCATAAGGATTATTAGGAAAACTATGGTCCTGTTGTTGGACATCCATGAAACTGAGTAATGTACTTGGAAAGGTAGGGCTTTAAATCCAAAGGAGCAAGTTCACATGGGGTCTTAGAGACAATAGGGACTCACTGGAGCTTATGGATCATGAGAGTGACATGGCCAGATTTGTGCTTTATGAATACCCCTTTGGCAGCTGTGTGGAGGCTGAGTTGTACAAGGGAGAGACTTGAGGCAGAAAGGTCAATTAGGCTGCTACAATAATGGGACAATGAAAAGAGCACTACACAGGAAGTCAGGGGAGCTCAAAGCCTACTCCTACCAAACTAGCTGTATGTCCTTAGACACACTGAAACTCTCAGAACCTCAGTGTACTCATCTGAGACATTAGTGCCCTATCACCTCTTACATTCTGGGATCCCATGATTCTGTATGGTGAATTGGCCACCTCATTTGCACTTTTGAGGCAGAATCCCTTCCTTAGAATACTCATAGGGTGCTTATGATTATAAGAAAAATTGCTGAGTTTGTAAGTATTGCTTGGTAGATTGCACTGGACTGGGATTTGCTGAGTGCTGCAGCCAGCGCTACTGGGTTCATAAGCGCTGATTGTTAAATTTCTAGGGTGAGCATTTAACCTCAGACACTGGCAAATGTTACAAATCTGGGCTTGATTTATTGTTTCATTAATTATCTAGTCCTAAGAAAGTGATAAGATAGTGCTAACAATGCAGATTGAATTTTAACATTGTATTCTATATTTGGAGAACTCGTTGTTAAACATTTATCATCATATCCCTGACTTTATAGATATTTAAATGATTTGTAAATCTTCCTTAAAGCAACAGGTCCTTTATAAGTAAAAAATAAATTATTCCAAGCTGTCTTAGTGCTTGATTTTAATCTTTAAAACTCAGCGGCAAAAAAAAAAATGCCCTATGTCTACTCATGCCTACCAAGAAACCTCCAATGAACCTCTTGATATGGAAGAAAAGGCACAGGAATTTCACTCAAAAGAACCATTTTTGATAACAGCTATGCAAGTTCCTAAAGATATGACCTTGACAATGTCATTTCACTTCTCTTTTTCCTCATCTATAAAACAGGAATAAAAACACTCATACTCCCCACCTTCCGGAATAGTGATTTCATGATTCAATTAGTATGGCAAATGCCTTCCACTGATGCGGATCAGTGACTTATCTGGAATTCATATCTTAGAATGCATGTTTTGGTCCTACAGGAAGAGAGAGGCTCTGAGAGGTCAGAAAGAAGGTGGAAATGGAGAAATGTGACAAAGGAAACAAGCTGGGAGTGGAGGGTGGGGAGAAAGGAGAAAACTTATTAGCTTATTAGATTTTAGGGCTCTGTCTAGCCCTCTGCCTGATTTCCAAGTGTCCTATTTCAGCTGGTTGCCCAAATGCCAAGGATTAAGGGATAGCCCTGTTCCTAACCCAAGTTTACAGGGCTAGGTGAAGGAAAAAGTAAATGAACAGAACAAGAGGTATCAAAACAGAAACAAAAGCAGGATACTGGGAAAATGAGGATCCTCAAACACATGGGAGAATCATATGGGTTCCTCAGTTTGACAACTCAGCCACTTTTGAAATTTGATTTCATTTAAAGCCAAATAAACAAGTTGCAATTGCAGCTCTCAGCAGTTAATTGTCCACTTTATAACCAAGCTCAGCCATGTTCCTGATGGCTGGATCCCTGTTTGAAGTACATTAATATTCATTTTCTAAATGCTTAATCATGGAAAACTTCATTTCAAACTCAATAATTGAGCCTGCAAAGTTTCAAGTTGATATAAATGTCAAAAGCAGAAGATAGCAATGTTTAATTAGCTAAGTACTTTACTGGGATTTTTTTTTTAACAAATACTAAGTGGACTTATACCATACTTGCTTCCAGAGTTTTAAACTTGATTTTTCTTATAAATGGAACTTGGGATGATCAAGATCACTGAGTGTGTTATCCTTTACTTCCCATACCTCCCCCAACCCCCAGCCTCAACTCCACCCCCTTTACTTACTGCTTTCATTATGAACCCATTGCTTTTGAAATCTTCATCATCTCATTTTTCAGAGGGATATGACACAATAAAAAAAGACCTGGTCCATCCTCTGCCACTGGTTCCCAATGTCAAGTGACTTCACCTTACTGGGCCTCAGGGCCTCATCTATAGAATGAGTGGGTTAACTCTAGGGTTGGGACATAGATGTACTTTCATTGCTATAGGAAGCTCCCTGGTGAAGAAACTCTCTCTGACAATGAAGGCTGGTGCCCTCAAGATGTTGGGAGAGAGTAAGGTAGGCCTCTAGAATCTTTAGTGGTTTCTCCATGTTGAATTTTCAGGAGAATATAGATAAGAGTTGCATAGGATGAGTGGGAATAGATGACTTTTTATCTGAATCTTCAGAAAGAATTACAAAATTGATGAAATCATCTGATAATTTGAGGAAAGAATGAGGAAACCAAGATGTTCTCAAATTTAGAAAAAACAAGAGAAAACCATAATGAACTGATAAATCACAAAGATATAAAAGTGTTTCCATAAATGCTACACCTGGTAATATATTGATTGACTTTTTTTTTTGCTTTAATTTTTGGGGGAAAGAAGAATTCTCTATTGAACATTTGGTATATGAGCCTGATTTTTTTCCTCAGAAGGGAGACCAGGAAGTGTATAGAGGTAGAAAAAATGGAAGCATTTTAACTACAGTTTATCTTTTTTTATTATCAGAAATCTGAGGGGCAGGGAATTATGTCAATAAAAGAAGAAATCAAATGTATCTAAGACAATTGAACCCTAGTGACCAGTCATTCAACAATTTATATATCTGGATTCCAGTCCCAATTCTATCAGAAGTATCTGTGTGTCCTTGGAGAAGTTGCTTCAATTCTCTGGGCTTCATTTTTCTTATTTACAAAATCACAGCAATGGACAAGATCAGTAGTATCAAACTCAAATAGAAACTGATCCTGTATCAACTTAGAAAACTGAAAATTAACATTATGTTGTATTGTATTTTTTATTTATTTCGTTAAACATTTCCCAATTATATTTTAATCTTACTCCTGTTCTTGACAGTTTTGCCTACATAAATTTGACACCTTTGGACTAGATAATCTCTAAGGTTTGGATTAATATAATTGTATGATTGCATTCTTAAGCATCATTCTAAGCACCAAGAAGAATATAGAAAAGGAATAATGTACACTGTCTGCTGTCATAGACCTTACTTAGTGGGCCAAGAATTAGGAAGAAAGACATAGATTTCAAAATTGCTTCCTATAAACTCCAAGTTCACTAATGAGGAACTCCACAGAAGATCAGAGCTAATAAATAAATTGGAGGTAGTCTACCATACAAAGACATATTGTTGTCATTGTTGTTCAGTTGTTTCTTCATGATCCCATTTGGGATGTTGCTAGCAAAGATACTGGAGTAGTGTCATTTCCTTCTCTACCTCATAGGTATTGAAGAAGGGGAAGGCTTCATGGAGGACATTGAACAATGTGGGGCTTGATTTTGATAGGCAAGAGAAGGAAGATTATTTCAGAGGCATATAACAACATGAACAAGCACATAAAGGCAGTGATAATAGCTACCATTTATATAGCACTTGCTCTGTGTCAAGCACTTTAATGTTACTATCTCATCACAACAACCCTAGATACTGCTATTATCTCCATTTTGCAGATGAGAGAACTGAGGCAAACAGAGGTTAAGTGATTTTTTTTTCCCAGAGTGAAAGAGCTGGTAAGTGTCTGAAGCTGTATTTGAATTCAGGTTTTCCTGTTTGCAGACCCAGTAGTTTATCCACTGCACCATCTAGCTACCTCAAGGGATAATAATGTAAATCATCTGCTCATCATCTCACTATCCACTGGAATCTCCATCACAGTGGCAAATAATTTTGACAAGTGTACATGCTTCATTTAACATTTATTTTCAAAAGGCCACTGAATATTTGTGGTGTTACATGTTCCAAGAAATCTTGAATGAACTTCATATATAGATGGGAGACATCTTTTTTACAAAAGAAACTGAAAGACAGTCTTTTGTTCTACCTAATCAAATGCTTTTTCATAAGCAATAAAAAATAAGCATTTTGAGATTTTATATTCTATACTTTTTTAGTTAGTTGTGAAGGGTTAAAGATGCTATCCATGGTGGTTTTGAAAGCCTGCTTGTTCCCTAGTAACATTTTCATTAAAAATGCCTTCAGTTGAATGCCCATCAGTTAGGGAATGACTGAACAAGTTGTGGCATATGATCATGATGGAATATTATTATACTTTAAAAATGACAAGCTGGATGGTTTCAGAAAACCTGGGAAGACCTGTATGAATTGATGCAAAGGAAAGTGAGCAGAACCAGGAGAACATTGTGCTCAGCAACAGCAGTATTGAATCAATGATCAACGGCAAAAGACTTAACCCCTCTAATCAATACAAAGATCCCAGAAAAATCCAAAAGACTCATGATGAAAAATGATATGTACCTACAGAGAGAGAACTGAAAAATTCTGAGTGCATATTAAAGCATGCTTTTTTCTACTTTATCTTGCTTTTTTTTTTTTACTACATGGCTAATATGGAAATGTTTTCCATGATTTCATGTGTATAATTTATAGCATAGTGTTGGTCTTCCCAATGGGTAAAGGAGGGTTGGTGGGAGGAAGAGAATTTGAAACTCAAAATGTTTTTTTAAAAAAATTAAAAATAAGTAAATAAATAAACAAACATACAAAGAAGCCTATAAATAAAGAGAATGCCCTCAATTCATGTGCAAATTGCCCTCATAAAAGCTTCACAAAAATAGATGAGTGGGCACTTAGGTCAATAGTCGTTGCTATGTTCTGAGTTAACTTTTTTATTGGAACCAATAAGGTCTGAGATTTTTTTCCCCATGCCTTTGTTCAATTCACCTCTTTTAGACATCTTAGAAATCAGTCCCTCGAAAGTCACAATTGTACTTCTAGCACTGAACAATTCTAATATACTTAATGTAATTTGGCTGATTTTCCTGGCTTTTTCCCTCTTTAGTGACTGCTTCAGTAAGTATCTCAGGGACTCTTGATAGGTTTCAAGTGTGGCAGTTCCATTATTCTTGATGGAGAAAATTGTTGTAATAATTTTTACAAATCTTTTCTATTATTCTTCTGTTTGTAGGACTTATCTTTGAATGCCATTGGGATGACTTGACTTGGTTCAGTATCTTGCCCAAATTTCTTTAGCTTGCTCTATTCCTCCACTGTTTCTTATTACTCATAGTCCTCCATCATCTTTATAAGATTTTACAAATCTGTTCATATTCTGATCTGGTGCTGTCTTTGGCAGCCACCTTTCATCACTGGGCAAGTAAGTCTCCTGTTTGCTGAATAAAATTCATTCTGTCATTCTGAGACTTTCATGTTAGTAGCAACTAATTTACATTGCTTCAGCCTCCAGGTGAAACTGTTATAGTTGTTATTGATCTCATTTCTATCATTGATTTCCCATTTAAAAAAATTTTTCAATAGCTTATTTAAATAATTAAAGATTAAATCTTCTTAATTCTGTGCCATATATTTTTTCTTATTAGTAGTCTTCTCATTTATTATAAATTTTGGTTTTAGTTCTGAAGAATGTATGGCATGATTGATAGTCCAGTTTTGCAGAGACATCTCACCCGATCATCACTCCCATAGTCATGTCTTTCCAGTCTGTCAAAACATTGTCGATTTCTTTGTTGTTGTTATTTTCTGCTGTTTAGCCCACTCAGCATCTACCAATTCTTTTTTTTAAATAAAGTGCACAAGATATGGAAGCATGAGACTTCTGTATAATCTACAAGTCTTTGGTTGTTCTCATTTATTTCTCTTGAACTATACTTGCTCCATCTTCATCTTTTCCTGCCTTTGCATTGAAGTCACCAAGTATCAGAATATCTGTTGATTTGATGTGGAAGGCTTAATCAAATTCATTATAAAATTTTTTCTTCTACCCCATCCTCATCAACGGGTGTGTCTATAAGCTACAATAATTTCATGGTGATTTTTTTTTTACAAACACTTATTATTACTACTATAATGTGTGATAACCAAATATTCCATGAAAGAATATTTCTTGCAACTTTTGGATATCCAATAAAATTCAGTCATTCAACTTCTTTCTTTGTTTTCCCAAAGAATACTTGTCTGGGAGCTATTCTCCCACTAAGAGGTAACTTCTTTCTTTCTTCTGATTTTATTTCTAGAAAGAATGTCAAGATCAATATGATTTGGTTTGTCCAAGAATATATCTACTTGTGGTCGTTGGACCAGGACCTCACATTTAGGGTACCAGCATCAAATGAAAGGTATTTTATGTTCTAGTGATTCCCAGCACTTTCTGCATCCCACCTCATCCAACCACTTTGTCCCCACCCCTGCAAAAGTGGAAGGAGTTGGTATGGCACTGAGGACCATTTCTCCTGGATAGGAGAATTGCTAGATATTGTGTTCTACTGGTATAGATGCTATGAATACCTTGTGGTCACCACCATCAGTATAAGACTTTTGTCCTCATTTCACTATACCATTCAATTACCTATTATATTTTAACATTACCTAAGCTGTTCAACACTGTCTTAACCCTCTGGCCTACCCATAGTTATAGTCTTGATGATGGCACCAAGCAAATGCTATAGAAGGTAAGGTAGGCCTTCTTGTTGTCAGCTTCAGAAGTTAAAGAGCAACACTAAATAGCCTGGTTTTGATAATTACTTATGATAACTGCAAGATTCATGCATCTGATCTAAACTATTTTAGCTTATTATGCTACCACCCTGTACCTTCTTGGCTAATAAGTCCCATGTTTCTCAGATTGACCTTCCTTCCATAACACTGTATATCTACACATTTTAGCATTTGCCTATGTTATTTTATTTTTGTTTAGTTTTATGTTTAGTAGTGAATTTCCAAATAGGCTGTGAGCACCTTGAAGAGACCATCTTTAGTCTTCCCATCCCCCAAAGTGCCTAGGACAAGATTAGAAACAGAGTACTTAACAAATGTGTGTCAAATTAAAACTTGTTATCTTCTGTGGAAAAGCTACCTATTTTATTCATTTAAAATCCTTTCAAGCTTCAACAGGATTCCAGAGATTTAGATTCCTAGGATTTTCCGTTTCCCAACTTAATTATATTATTGATTAACTCTAAGGGCATAATTTCAGAACACTGGGATCTCTATCATCATTTCAACCATATTATTGAAGAGGTCTAAGGTCATATAGTTCTAGGTTACTGGTATGCCCATAGTCCTGATTATATTATCTGTGATTTTTACATGCTTGTATGATCTTCCCTACCAACCTTTATCCTTCTAGACCAGTGGTTCTCAACCTTCCTAATGCCGTGACCCTTTAATACTCGTATGTGGGTATATCTGGGCGTATGTGCATGTGGGTGGACCCACCTGGAGATGGATAGAGGAGTGGTGTCTCTGTTCCTAAGATCATCAGGAATATGTGTTTTCCGATGGTCTTAGGCGACCCCTGTGAAAGGGTCGTTCAACCCGCAAAGGGGTTGCAACCCACAGGTTGATTCAGTCTAGAATCTAGACTTAAATGATCTAATATTTGCTATGCCTTGATAACTTTTTTGTCTATTAGATCTCCTTTTTTCTATATCCCTATCCAAGTCATCATAATTACCCAATCTTATGAAGAAGGACCAGTTTAGAAAGATGCAGAGATAATTTAAAACAGCCCAAATGTTTCAGACATGTTCCCTTCCAATAGGGGTGGGGGAGCAGCAATCTGTTCATGGAGTTCTTCTGGGAATTCCTTTTCCCACTAAAGAGTACCTAGAGGAGGTGATAGAAAGCAAGAACATGTGGCATTATGCTTGGAATGTTTCTCTGCCTAATTGGTCCAAATTTATGAGCACATAATAACAAATTCTATCAGTTTTCAAGCCCAGGAAGCAATATAAAATAAGCCTGAGTAATAGGCAAGCTGCTTTGTTTTATGGCCATCTTTATAGCATGAACATGTAGCATGCAAGTACATGGGGTGTGCCCAGATGTTTGCATTCATTTACTTTTCCTATGGCAGCAGCAACAATATGAGCACAGTTTGGGTAGGGTCATTAGGAATCACTCTTGGACTCTCACTTTATTACCCTAAAATCAAATACTCACCATTTTCTCCCCACCCCTCTTCATTTTAAGAATAAAAATTTAAACTGCTCCAGATGTGGTCACTTTCCCACACAGGGATCTCTAAGGTCCCTTCTTGCCCTAAAATTCTAACTCTGGGTGTGAATCTATGTATCAGAGAGAAATTATTTCCCCAAATCATTACTAAATTTGCATTTCTGACCCAGAACCCCTCTGCTGGGTGGTATTTTAACTAGCTAATCATCCCCAGGAACAGGACATTACCATTATTCTGGGAAAAATCTGGAAATTTGCTCCTACTGTCTGGTTGCTTGAACTAATAATTTCATATTTGGCATGCCATTACTTTGTGCCAGAACAATCTTTCTACTCTGCTGCAGATGCCAGCAGAGAAACATTTGTAAGTAATATTGCACTATACTGATTCAATAAGTGGGTAATTTGTTCCAGTGTGTAAAGTGGCAGGACTTACTTATTATGAAAATAAATGAAACAAGAAACTCACCTGGTTTTTCAATACTGGGCCTATGTAGTTTGTTTTAGGTTTTTTAAAAACATAAGACAAGGACTCATAAGACTGATAAATGATTGTATTCCCTTACCCCCAACTGATAATCAAACAGCATGTAGAAAAAGCTTAGTTATGGGACTCCAACTCATTACAATAGGGATCCCTAACTCCTAGCATTCAGTTTCCTTTGGGGTCTCAAAGGCTAATCCTTGATGAGACTCCTCACTCCAACCCCCAGAAAAAGGGACTTAGTGGCTTTCATAAGAACAAGAGATTCAGAAATCATCTTCCTCTCCTTCCTTAAGACAGGCTATTTCTCAACGAGGCCCAATCAGTGATACACAAGGAAAATTGTTGAGCTCTACCAGGACTCACTGGAGACACAGAATTAGAGACAGACATGGTTTGTCTTTAAAGTATCTGTGAAATCCTTAACATAACCTCTTGTTGGGCATATTCTCCATAGAAGGAAAGGGTCGATCATCTATCTCAGTTCATACCTTCTTAAATATCAACATGGGATATTAACAACCACGTCAGAATAAACACACTACATTTTATGTATATAATATATTATACATATAATATAATATAATATATTTTATATGTATAATATATATGTATATACATATATTTTTTAAATAGACATTTTATAAGAACAGACTGCAAGGTAGATAAGAACTAAATCAAACAGCAGATACTATCACCATCCTATTTCCCTAGGCTATTATATCCAATACTTGCAGGTGTGAGAAGAAGAGAATTGACTCCCACCTACTGTTCCTGTATCTTTAAGACAATGGGAGAAGGGTTTAAATGACTGCGCTCACACATAGATCTGGAACACATGCAGAAATGTTAGAGAGAAAGAGAGAGATACAGATATAGATACATGTATAAATATATATCATAAAAAATGGCATGTATAGCAAAGTTTCATACTATAGACCCAAACAATTATGTATAAAATATAGTATCACATGTCAGGATTACATATAAATATTCCTCATACATATCATATCAATCATCTAGCTATAAGGGTAACCTTGTCTCCCATTACTCTTGAAACAT
>CM053580.1:285328648-285353073 GCA_028627135.1 Pseudochirops cupreus | reverse complement strand
AGCAATAGGAGGGTATTCCAGGCACAGAAAAAAGTGCAAACAAATATATGAACCAAAATACTGATACACAGATACAGTAGAACTATTATCAGTCCAACAAAGGGCCTACCTCTTCATATCTGTCTCATAAGAGGCAAAGAGGCATGTACAGGATTATACCAATGATATAACAAGGGTAACCCGCAACAGAATCAGGATATCAGGGCATTTGAGTAAATGAATATGGAAAGTTTTGAGTACCATGAAATCAAAGACAAGTGGGATAAGTCTTAGTGAAAATGAAGTACTATATTCCTGAAGTGAGATAACTTGGACTAGGGTGGGAAAGAGCTGAATGTGTTTCTGGAAAGAGAAAGTAGACTGGTTTGCATAGAGTATTGATTATATGAATAGTATGAAATAAATTTAGAATGGTAAGTTGGAACTTGATTATGGAGGTATTGAATGCCAGGTCAGTAAGTTAACACTTTTAGCTTATGGTACCTTAAGATATAGAGCTGGAAAGGATTTTAGCAATCATCTAGTTTAATTTGACAAGCACTTGGTAAATATTTAATAAATATTTGTGGAATTGAATTGAGGAATCTTTTTTCCCCAAATTATAGAGGTGAATCTCTCAGAGAATAGGCTTTTGTAATGATGTATCAAATATAAATTGTTTCTTTCTCATGAATGACCCTGGTCAAGTCACTTAACTCTGCCTCAGTTTCCTCATCTGTAAAATGAGCTGGAGAAGGAAATGGCAAACCACTCCAGTATCTTTGCCAAGAAAACCCCAAATGGGGTCATGGAGAGTCAGACAGGACTAAAAAATGACTGAACAACAACCACCATCACAACAACCATATTCAATATATATGTCATTTTCAAATCAATTTAGACTAATTACCAAAGTCAATTTTTAAGACAACTGAATATGATTGGTTTTCAGCTATTGACCTTCATTGTGAATTGACACAAACTCTCTTGATTTGGTGGTGGACGTGACATCAATATTTACTCAATTGGAGTACAGGGCAGAGTTAAGGTGATAACTTGAATTATAATCTGACCCCCACACAAGTTACAGAAGAAGGGCTTGTTGTTGTTTATCACAAGAAGAGCTGAATTATCTAAAATGATTGCCAAGCTTGTGACAGAGCCATATACTGGAAAAGGAAAGATCGGTGAGGCGCTGCCTGCTCCATTTCTTCGGTGCTACGTTGGTCCATATCTAAAACTATGCTTGACAATTGAAACCATTCTATTAAAAAAATTCTAGAGGAGATGCCATCACTTTTCTCAATAAGACCATCCAGTGTTTGATTGGCAGCAATGTTGTGAAATTCTTCATGTTTTTCCTTGCAGATCAAAGTCAAATGATTGATCAGTTTTCCGCTTTATTGAGCTTAGAAGCACCTAATTGTAATTAAAACACTGAGACTACACAGCTTGACAAATAAGTAAAATATCTAGATATAAAGTTTAAGTAGGGATATGTTGGAGCCGGTTATAACCAGTTATTGTGAGAGCTGATTGTTAAATTTTCAGTAAGAGCATTTACACTTCAAAAACTGACAATTGCTATTGATCAAAGCTTGATTTATTCTTTTTTTTTCAATCTAGCCTCAAAAATACATTACTAATTCATAGTAAGCTTAAAAGTGTATGGTTCCATTTTTTGGTGTAGTACTTGGTTGTTAAATGTTTAGCAGGACACTCTTCTACTGCTAGCATCAGGGAATGAAGTCATCGCAGATAATAATAATTAATAATAATATGTAACTAAGGTTTGCAAAGTGAGTGCTTTATATCCATTATCTTAGTTGAACCTCACAATAGCCCTGGGTTGAAGCTTCATGATTTGCATTCTTTAAGTACTTTTATTCTTAGGACTCTTCAATATTCAGTGAAGGTTCAAGAAGTAGTATTTGGAGTCAAAGGAGCTACTGTGTGACCATGGGCAAGTCACTTCACTTCTCTAGGACTCCGTTTTCTCAGCTATAAAAATGAGGGAGTTGATCTTGAACATCCATTCCAGCTTTAAATCCTATGATCCTTTGATCTTTCTGTTCACCAGTGTTTTCCATTTCCACATTCATTCCTTCAACAAAATTATATTAAATGCTTACTGTCGAATGTCAAATGTTAGCTTCTGAGTACTGAGAAAGATTAAAAGAGACAAGTACAATTTAAATCCTGAAGCTATATTTACATCCACTCAATTAAAGAAAATGTCCCAAGCGGGAATATATTTTCAGGATGCCTTTGAAAGCTGAGAAGAGATAAAACAGAACAGAACAGAATCAATTTGAACAGGAGAAAATCAGTCACTAAACACTTGTCAATGACTTACCTTGTCCAAGGTGTTGTGATAGCAACAGGAACATAGAAGCCATATTTAAGAATCTCTGGAAAGCTCAACTCTTCTATTCTCTTATAAATTCTGCTCTTTTCAGTTAAATAAAATAGATATTAGCATGTTTCTATCAATAATACTTTTACCCAGCAGTGTGCTGGAGCCAGTTTGAATTGGCTTGTGAGAATCAATTGTTGAATTTTCAGTTTAGCATTTATGCTTTGGAAATCTTCAAATACTATATATCAAGGCTTGATTTATGGAATTGTATTATACTTTTGTATTGTTGTATTGGCTGTACTGTAGTGTTGATTTTCAAGACTTAAGAAAATGTTGGATGAAATGTTAATAATGCAGATTAAACTTAAAAATGCCTCATGCACATTTTTTTTACAGAGAACTATTAAACATTTATTAGCACACCACTGCCTTTACCTAAATGCGAAAAGTTTTCAAAATATGAGTATGGTGGATTAATTAATTTTCAAAAAAATTGCAAATATCTATGAGATAACCTTTTGTCATATCAATATATTAAGAATTTCCCTTAGAAAACACATTCCCAAAAGCATAAGGAATGAATCAATTATCATGAATGCAAAAAAGCTACAAATGGGGGAGTGATCAGGGAAGGTATATGATGAATAATTAACTCTTCTTTTTAAAAAGGTCCTTTTCCATGGTATTGGAAATAATGTTCCCAAACATTAATTTATTAGCAGAAAGAGAGCAGCCTTTGTTATTAATGAAAGCTGAATGGTGAAGAGAGGGAGGATACGCAGAGAGTTAGAGCATATGAGAGATGACAAGTGTTGAAAGCTGTCACGCAGTAAAAGATGGTTTGGAAATACGTAATTTTTCAATAAAACCAGGCTGTTATCAAGTTGTAGAGTCAGTAGGTCTGTGGTTCTCCTAACAAACAGATGTCTATACATCGATAGAGAGGAAAAATGACATTCACAGGGAGAACCTTGGTCTTCAATAGAGTCCCTTAGAAAAGTTAAAAAAAAATCCTGATTTTTTTTTGCCCTTAATAAAGATGCCCAGTTTAGATATCATTGTAGCTGAGTGCATTGCCATTTAGTGAAAGTTTGAAGACCGCATGATTTACAACTGAAAGAGACCCTGTAGAACATCTAGTTCAACTCTCATTTTACAGAACTGCAAATTGAGTCCAAGAGTGGTGATGTAACTTTTCTAAGGTCATGAATTTGTTTAGGAACAAAGTAAACATTTCAATCAAAGACTTATGTCTCTGAATCCATTCCTCTTTCAGACACTATTAGGTCTCTCTTATTTACAAGAGCAGTCTGAGCTAACTGATGGAACCTAGAGATGTTGGGCCATCTTAATTAGTCTGAAGTTAGACCAATTCAAATGAATCTAATTAATACACATTTAATAACTACAACATACAAAGTACTATGTTTCCTATCAATTTAATAATTTAGCACAATCTGATTTTTTTAATGTGTTTATAGACTTGACTTGAAAACATAGTTAAATGTTTGTTGTTGTTCAGTCATTTCAGATTCTTCATGATCTCATTTGGGATTTTCTAGGCAAAGATACAAAAGTGGTTTACCATTTCCTTCTACAGATGATTTTACAGATGAGGAAACTGAGGCAAACAGGGTTAAATTACTTATCCAGGGTCTCACAACTAGTAAGAGTCTGAGACTGGATTTGAACTCAGGTCTTCCTGACTCCAGGCCCAGTGCTTTATCCACTGTGACATTTAGTTAACCAGTTAAATATTATCATAAGAAAAGTAAATGAAATTTTAAATGAGACAATTCATATATTGCTACAGATAAGCCTTTTTTTTTCCCCAATGAATTTGCTGCGGATGAAATGTCCATGCATGAAAACAAAGAGAGAGAGAAAAGATAGAATCAATGATTGGGCTGTGTGACTCTTAACCAAGGCCTCAGAGAAAAAAAAGATCACAATGGTTTGAGGTCCACAAAGGAAAGTCAGCTAGCAAAGTTATAATTGTATGACTGTGCTCTCTTTCTGATGGCTTCTGCAAGTGGTAAATAGGTTAGAGTGTTCTCCTTTCTTTTTTTTTTTTGCTCCTTTTTTGGGAGGAATGCAGGGCAATTGGGGTTAAGTGACTTGCCCAAGGTCACATGGCTAGTAAGTGTTAAGTGTCTGAGGCCAGATTTGAACTCACGTCTTCCTGACTTCAGGGCCGGTACTCTATTCACTGTGCCACTTAACTGCCCTGAGTGTTCCCCATTCTTTCTAGATGTAGGTAGAGGGTGACCCCAGAGAAGAAATGAAGAAAGCTCTCATATCCTATCGTGTTCCTTGAGTAGAATATAGGGCAATTTCTTTTCTCTTTTTTTGTATCTCCATTGCTAAATTTGCTGAAAATGATGAGTTAATACCCTCTGGAACTCAAAACTGAAAATAAAGTTTGTATTAGCAAAAATTAGATTTTGGGTGACAGTGTCCAGGCTTGTGATTTTATTTGTATGAGGGAAATCTCAACATGGGAATGAAGATCTGCAAACTTGCATGTGAATTATAGGTTTAGAAACTTGTCTGGTGCCACTGAGTGGTAAAGTGACTTGTTTAGAGATACAAATTTAGTATGAATCAGAGGTAGCTCTAAAAGTGACATTTTCCTGGATCCAAGATCAAGTCTCTGTTCATTGTGCTATGGTCTCACATGAAAATGCTTAGTAGAAGATTGATACTGCAGTGTTATTGCTACATGAATGAAGGATATCCCTATAAGATGAAAAACTTAGGCGCTGCCATCCCTTCATGATTTGGTTTCCACTTAATTTTCCATTTTTCTTTCATGTTACTCTCCTTCACACACTCTTCTTTCTGTGATATTCCTTTTTCTGCTTCTGTACATTGGCATGTGCCATCCCTTATAGTCTGAAAAGTACCCCTTCCTTATTTCTAGATCATAGATTTCCTTTCTCCTTTCACCACAGAAATAAAATGCTGCCTCATACGTAAGATCATTCATGACTCCCCTCTCCCCCCAGCTATCCTTTACTCAGAATTTTCATTGAAGCAATTTACACTTGGACAGAAGTCTTTTAGTCAAAGTTGCAAATGCAAATTCTTATGTTGTTAGTCCTTTTCCTTTATCTTTCCTGTTGGGAGATGTGATGGCAGATGGGGCATAGGGGCTTTAAGATATTTCAATTCAGTCTTCTGTTGGGTCTTCAGCTGTTGAACATTTTCATTTGGTTTGCCAATCTCTTTCTTTCCCCTTGCGTTACTTGATAATCAAGTGATCAAATGACTAATGAGAAGCCAAAAAAAAAAAGCCAAGCAGATGAGAAGTGACAGATTGTGCTTAAATAGGGAAGCTGGGCTGATAAAACAAACTAAACTCTTGGCAACTGCTATAGATCCCAGAGGAGAGTGGAAAGGGGGGAGGGTAGGTAAGCGAGGAGAAAGAACATACCACATACAAGCCCCCATGCCTTTGATTCTACCCCTTGGACAAAATGGTCATTCCCCTGCCACCTGAACAACTGGCATGCCATGAAGATTTGGAGAGTGATAATCATCCTGGGGAAAATGAGTGGCAGAAGCAAATACATTCCATATGGCTCTGTCTAAACTGTTTCACTAAGCTGATAGGTGACTAGCCTGGTCCTGCCATTTTTTTGAGATGAAGGCAAGATTTCTCAACTTTGTCAAGAGAATTTAATTCCTCAAGCCCAGATGAGCTAGGTAAAAGAGGATAAAGAGCTTCAGGGTCTGGCACACTCTGTTCTTTGTCCAACTTATTATCCTCATGATCCTGACTTCCCAGTGATTTGTTTTGCATTATCAAGTTTAGTTGCTGTTTCTGTCTGGAGAGTCCTCCGTACTTTGCTCTTTTAATCTTCTGGGATAGTGAGGGAAAGATACCATTATAAGTTACAGTTCTGACCTTTCTAAAATTCTGTTATCTGATTGGTAGGGTATTTACGAACTGCCCTTCTGCATCGATATTTGCCTGCAACACATCCAAAGAGCAACTCTGAGTGTAATTTAGGGTCAAAAAATGAAATATGCTGGAAGCTCTGAGTATCATTATAGAGACATAGAATTTTAAAAGTGGAAGGGAGAGTAAGAGATCATCTAATCCTACCTATGTACTCCCATTTTCTTGATAAGGAAACTGAGTCTCAGAAGAGTGAAGTGGCTTGTTTTTAGTTGACACTGTTTGGTTTCCTTCTCAAATTGTCATTCTGCAAATTAATTTAAGATGGAAGTTTTCAAGTCCCACTTGTGAAACCCAAAGGTGAGGTCACCCTATTCGCCTTAGTTGAACTACTAACAGAGCCAAGACTTTATTCTCTTGCCCGAGCAGTGTTCTTTCCAACCATACCTAGAATATGATGTGAATTCCTAGATCATTTAGGATCTATGGAAGAGAATTAGAATTAAAATCAGAAGATCTGGGTCTGAGTCACAGTACCAACATTATTGACTGTGTGACCTTGGACAAGTCACTTGACCTCCAAGGTTACTAATTTGTAAATGTAAAAAGTCACACCAAAGAAAGAAAAGAGAGAACAATTGATTGGGAATTCAAATACATGTAAGTGATGGACACTCTTGAAGAGAAACAAAAAGCAGTAACATCAAAAGAAAGCATGACCTTTATAGAAGTAAAACATACATATCTTGAAGATAAGATGCAGAGTGATAACTTAAGGATTATAGGACTCCGAGAAGATGACAACTGAAAAAACCAGTACACCATAATGCAAGAAATAATATAGGACAATTTCAGGATTGTCAGAATTTTGGAATAGAGTAAAAAAATGCAGTAAAAAATTTAAAAAAGACTTTATAGAGTGCCTCCAGAAAAACAAAAACAATAACAAAAAACCCTAAGTCACAAATTCCAAGACATATCATGATTAAGTTTGATAGATCCACTCACAAAACAACACATTTGGAAGTGACTGGGAGAAAGACTTTTAAATATAAAGGAAAGGAAATCTATATGACAGAAGATGATTTTTCCCTCACCAGAAATCTAAAGGAGGAATAGAATAATGTATTCTGAAAAGCAAAGGAGCTCAAGATGTAACCAGAGCTGGCCTACCCTGCAAATCTGAATCTACTCGTTAACAAAAATAAGAATATTCAATAAAGAAGTGTTTAAAGCAATTTAAATTATCTTGAACTTTTGGGGGTTTTTTTTGCTTCTCAGACACCCTAGGCAGCAGATACATAAGAAGGCTAAGCAAATATCACAACTGAGGATAACAACAAGAAAAGCGACAACAACATAATGAGAAGAAACCATTAAGAGGCGTCTTTCTGAATGTGCAAATGGAGATCAGGGTGAAGTTGGAAGTCAGAGAGAAGTGATCATGGGGAAACAGTTCTGAGAAACCATGGCCTTTTATGACACCCCAAATCATTTACAGTTAAATCAAAGTTGTTTTTTTTTTGTGGAACTAAATTACATCATGGAAGAGTGCATAAAAAGGGAGAAAAGAAAGAAGATAGAGGGAAATATGTGATGTACACTAATCAAGTCAAAGGCTGACAAAGAAGGAAAAATTAACTCCTATAATCTCTTAGGAAGAACAGAGCCTACAGAATATTGAACAAGAAAGCAAAGGGAGGGACCAAAAACAGCAAAAAAAGGAACACCTTGCTTCAGTGGTGGGAGGGTGTTATCATTAATTAATAATCACCTGAGGAAAGAGGTATTTTCTATACAAGGAAATCAAAACCTTAAAATGGATATGATCTGCAGGGATTCATTACTTAAAGTAAATCTGTTGTTCGCCAAAAAAAAAAAAAAGCATTAAAAAACCCAGACATACACAGAATAAAAATGAGGGTCTAGAATTTTTTTTTTTACTATATAGTAAGAGAATTTAAAAAAAATAGGTATGCAATGATGCTATCAAAGTCCAAATAAATAAATATCCAAAACATAAAAAAGGATAAACAGAGAAACTACATTATTCTGAAAGAAATTGCAGACAAGAAACTAATATAATAATAAACATATGTTCCCAAAATCTTAACATCTTAATTCATAAAGGAAACATTAACTAAACTACAATAGGTCATAGATAGTGATACAACAGATGCAAATGATTTCAATGTCCCTCTCTCAGTTCTGGATAAATTTAACAGAAAGATAAACATAAAGGAAAATATGGAACTGAACAAATTTCTGGAAAAACTAGAACTAAAAAACTTATGAAATCTTTTAAATGGGATTCATAAAAAAATAACTATTTTTCACCAAGACATGGAACTTTTACAAAAAACCGATCATTTATAACAGCACAGAGATGCTGCAAACAAATGTAAAAAAGGAAGAAATAAATGCTCATTTTATAGAGTATAATAAAATAAGAATAGTAATCAATTTCATGACCATAACAAATACAAAGCCAAAAGGATTCTTAATGATGATATCCTGAATGAGTATATCAAGGAACAAATTATAAAAACAATGAATAATTATGTGAAAGAAAATAATAATTATGAAATGACATCAAAAATTCTGAGATACATCTAAAATGATCCTCACTGGTAAAACCTACAAATATGTATTTACAAAATAGAAAAAGAGAAGATCAATGAACTAAATCTATGACTACTTCTGCATGAGAACATTTAAGAATATTCATATTTCTCAGCATGCTACAGTACCTTTTCAGAAACTGATCATAGACTGGGGAATAAAGAATCATAGGGAAATGCAAAATCAGAAATAAGAAACATAGTTTACAGACCATCATAAACAGAGATTTGAAGTGACTGCTTCGAAGTCATACTTTTGTGGTGTTGAAGAAAAAAGTTAGAAGGTAAGTTTCCTTAATCCCACCTCTGGTCTTTGAAAGGAAGTGATATAGACCTTTCCTCTAATTTTCAGCATTCAATAACTTAGAATCTGCTCTTTAGGGGAAAAAAAAAGGTTTTGATCTTTTGTAGAAAGGGACTAGGCAGGCTGTTAGTGAGGGGAGCAGTGCAACAACTAAGGCGAATTGGTGGCCTTGGCTTGGGGTTTCACTAGTGGGACTTGAGAGAGTTCTCCATATGGCTTCCATCTTAAATTAATTTGTAGAATGACAATTTGAGAAGGAAACCAGGCAGTGTTATTCTGGAGTAGATGTTCTTAACCTTTTTTTGCATTATGGATCCTTTTGGCAGCCTGGTAAAACTTATGGACCCTTTCTCAGAGTAATGTTCCCTAATGCATAAAGTAAAATAAATAAGCCATTTCCTTACAAATAAGTAGTCAGAGTGAGAGAAATTATTATTTTGTATTACATTAATATATCATCCAGAGATGTCTGGGTGAGACAGATTTCTGTGTCCAAATGGCTGGAGGTGACTGAATCTCATGATCAATCCATGTTCTCAGCAGGATTAACTGAAGACTTTTAGCCCATCTCCTCATTTAAATGCCCACTCCCTCATTAATTGTTCACTATCAAGACTGATTTTTCCTGTCAGCAGTATTACCTTTCAAAAAAAAAATACATATATATATATTTTTAAGGCATTCAGTGTTTCCATTAGGTGTCTTTGGTTACTGAGAGAAACTACTGACCATCAATTTACTGATTATTATCTAGCTTAATTAATAGATTTATTATTAATTACCCAGAAACCCTGTCTCTAGGATTTTTCATTCATCTCAAAAGCACATGAATAAACAATTCTCAAAGAATTGCAATGTATTCAAAACACATGAAAGAATGTTCCAAATCATTCATAATAAGAGAAATGCAAATCAAAACAGCCCTGAGATTTTACCGCACACTCTGTAAAGTGGCAAAGATGACGAAAATGGAAATAGTCAACGTTGGAGGTGTTGTGAAATAATAGGCAAACTAATGCATTGTTGGTAAAACTGTGAAAAGGTACAAACATTTTGGAAAACAATTAGGAATTATGCAAATAAAATGACAAAAATGTTCACACCCTTCAAATCAGAGACTCCATTACTGGGCTTATAGCTTAAGGAAGACATCAGCTAGAAGAAAGTCCCCATATAGCCCAAAATATTAATACCAATACATTGTATGGTAGCAAAGAATTGGGAACAAAGTAGATGCCCATCAGCTGGGGAATGACTAAACAAATGATGGTACACGAATTTCATAGAATATTACTGTGCTTTAAGAAATGATGTATGTGATGAATATAGAGAAGCATGAATGACCTACATGAACTGATGCAGACTGAAGTAAGCAGAGCCAAGAAATCAAATACGGAATGACTAGAACAATGTGGGTGGAAATAATAACTACATATACAAAAATAAAATTGACTAACAAAATCACAAGGAACAAATATGCCTTGAATGAAGAGATGAGAGCATACCTCCTTCCCCCCACCCCATGTACTTTTAATGGAGCTAGGCAGCCCACAGGTGTTACACATCATATGTTTACAGAATTTTTCAATGTATTGATAAGTTGTGCTGATTTTTCCTCTTTTTTCCTTTTTTTGTCTTTAAAAATGCTATTAGTTATATGCGACAACTATGGGGAAAATGGGATTCTATGATGATGTAAAAAACAGAAGACATCAATGAAAACCTATAAAAATAAAATAATTAGCATTGTAAGAAATTGATTATATTAAATACTGTATACATACATATGTACATACATACACATATGCATATGTATATGTGTTTATGTGTGTGTGTGTGTGTGTGTGTGTGTGTGTGTGTATTTAAAATTTATAGTACCCAGGGCCAGGAATCCTGGTCTGGAGGAACCAGATCACTGACCATTGGCTGATGACCAAGATCCTGAAATAAAACAGATCAAAGTTCCCCTTCATTATTCCTAAGTTACCTACAGTGAATATGAATAAAACCCTGCAGGGTAGTCAGGCCTTATCTATGCTACAGATTCAGGTTCTGAGCAACACACTGTTCCATGGAACCTTCCCCAAATCAACAACATAAATAAAATTTGGATAAGAACCTACCCTCTGTTATGTGTATTATTCCTTCATCCCTTCCTCTATTCCCCTCCAAACCGAGGGCCAGGAGCACAGATGTCTCCCAAGTGAGTGCCAGAATCTGTCTCCTGCCATTTGGCGGCTGTTCCTTGGGTACCAGTGTCTATTTCCAATTCAATTCAAATAGGTGTTTGTTAAGGACTTACTCCTATGTGCCTGCCTCTGTGCTAGGTGCAGTGGGAAATGAAGATTAAAACAGAAGAGTCTTTGCCCTAAAGGAACTTATGTTCAGCTGGGGCTCTCTATCAAGATATACACAGATAAATGTATGCAAGATATAGAAAAGCTAAATACAAACATGAAGTGGATTGGGACGGCAAGGAGAGCTCTAGCAAGTGGGGAGTCATGACCTCATGCGTAAGAGGAAGCCCTGAATCTGAGCTTTGAAGGGAACTAGGTAGAAGTGGGAAGGGAGTGTGTTCAGAGCATGAGGATAGCTTGTGCAAAGAGACAGGTGAGAGGTCAAATGTGGGAAACATATTCCAGGTAGCAAGATGGATAGAGTTCTAGACCTGGAGTCAGGAAGACCTGAGTTCCAATACAACCTCAGATTTCTGTCTGCCTCAGTTTCTTCAGTTGTAAAATATTAATACCCAACTGCCAGGGTTGACCTGCAGATAAAATGAGATAATATTTGTAAAGTACTTGACATGGTTCCTGACACACAGCAGTGGCTTAATAAATTTCCTCTCTCCTTCCTTCCTTCCCCCACGTGATTAGGGTAATTCACACCTATTCTGTACCTACTGTGAAAAAAACACCATTCCCCTAGAATTACCACCATAGCATCATCGATATAGAGACATGGTCATATAAAATAATAAGTGTCAGAAACTAGATTTGAACCCAAGTCCTAGGACTCCAGAACCAGTGCCCTTTCGATGGTACCATGCTTCCAACCTTGGATGTATTTGGTGACTATTGTTTTGTTAAGCCAAGTTGCCAAATGGGCAGGATAAGGTGTCTTTAGTCCATAATAGTTTTTGACTATTGAAAGGGTGAGTAAAATCTGTTCATAAATCTGGGATGCTTATCTCCAGAACCAAGTTGGAAGATGTTGTGAAAATGTTTAGATAATAGTGGACATTTTGCAGAACTGAAATTTCCCATCGGGATCTCAAACAGTTATTTCCCCCACCAGATGGAGCATTGTAAAGTTTCAGTTCCGCCTCAGGGACTTAATTTACCCAATAACTTCAGTGTGCTCTATTAAAGTCAAGATTAGCCCACTCAGAAAAAAACAAAACAAAACAAAACAAAAATTCCATGCATCATTAGTAGCTGCTGCTTCCTATAAACATTAGATAATTGCAGTATTTATCTCATCATTTTTCATTTCTCTATTGGCAGTGCATTAAAATGATGTGGGTAACTTTTTAAATGGCAGTAAGCATGTCTAATTGCCTTCCTCTTTGCCAAATTTACCCAAGTGAAATCAAACCCATTTGTATGGTCAAATGGAAGACGAATGAAAAAATGAGAAATCTCAACAATTAGGTAAAGGGTAAGAGGTTTGGTAATTCTAAAATTTTACCTCCTGAATTACCCTCCACTGATTAGATAACCTCTCTTCATTGTCTACATCAAGGGTTCCCTCACCCCAACTGACAACAAAAGCTGCATAGCCCTAATACTGAGGTAATTGTGAATTTCAGGGAGCTTTCAGGATATCATATTATTTTCCCTCTCAGCATCTAATCTGATATTCTTGTCTTGGGCCAAATTTATCAAGAATAGAAGGAAAGGGTAGAATAGTTCTCCTTCTTTCAATTTAACCCAACAAATGTCATTTCTATTCACTCCTGGATGAAAATAGCTAAAAGAAAGGATAATTCTAGTGATGAATTGCTAAGTTTCAATATTTATAAGAACTGACTCATAATTCATGGAGGGAATAGAACAGTTTGTTATTTGTGAAGTCTCAATATTCTGCAAATATTGACATTTTGTAATTTAAAATGACTATCCATCGTTGTTTGGAAGCCATGGCTTCTATTAAATCTAATTACTTTCCTTTGCAGCCTTAAATCTAGGATAACTTCAGATTGATGACAGCTTCTATTAGAACCTCTGCAACCAAGGTGTGAGTAGAGGGTGCAATTTATCTGTGTTTGAATTTTAATGAATAAGAATGTTATTTATTTGTGAACAGTGAAGTAATGAGAACCATCTCCCCATTATCTCTTTGATTAATCCAGCTCATCATTTATAAATATAGAAAATGTGCTGCATATACAATATGCATTTTAGGCTAATTGGGATTTGCTCTAAGAAGCTCATGCTATGCTGATGATGGTTTAAATGACCCAAAAGGACCCGGCTGATGTTAAATTTCCCTGGCTTTGAGATCATGGTGCCAGGACAGTAGAATGCTATATAATGAGTTAGATGAAAGGCAGGTCTATCAGAAGCAAAATTCATTCTCTCATGCTGCTTGTACATAATGTGTATCGTAGGAGGGATCATTTAAAGGGCCATGGCCAACACACAGAGATCTGCCTAGAAGAGAAGCTCTGGGGGCACAGTAGATGATCTATCAATGCTACCAAACTTATGTATTTGATTTGGTCTTCCTTGGTTTTCCCAACAAAATAATATCTTCTCTCTGCTAGTTAAGTGACCTATATCAGGAATGCATCAGCCCATCTCTCCAGCTGGTCTAATAATCTGCAATATAGTCTCAAGTTATTTTCCTTTTTGCCTCTTTTCAACTTTGGTTCCTTCCCTGTCCACCTCTCCCCCTCCCCCAACTCCTTGCTCTTTAGATCTTTATAAAATCTCCTTACTTGTAATGTTAATGGGATATAAGATCTTTCCCACCCATTAATAGGCTTCATGTGGAGTCCATTAAGGGAACCGTCCTTAGGGGAAAGCTTGCTTGTAGGAAGGCTTTCACACCTTTTGCTAATTTCTAATTAGACACTGAGTCTTGAGGGTTTTGATGCCTTCTGGCTCTGAGAAGTGTATGTATACTCTGAGTTGGTGTTTTCCTTTGGGGTCTCACTTATGAGAAGGATCTTGTGATTCCCTGGTTGAGATTCTGAACAGCCATATATTCAGAGCTCCCTGACTGCTCAGATGTAAAGGCTCTCTCCATCCAGGGATGTATGAAAAGCATACAATTGATTCAGGCAGTCAGAGCCCTTTCTTTTGGTCTTTATTTCTCTGCTTGTATTTTCTTTGTATTTTCTCTGAAGTTCAGGGTGCTAATTTTTCCCCTGAACTAGTGAATGTAATTTAAAAAGATCATGGACCTCTTTCCTCATAAAGCAATCTAAGAACCTGTGCTAGCAGCCACCTGGGTATGCCATTGTGGTTGCTGCCACACTACTGAAGTTTATACTTCTATATAAACAAATATACTCTCTATGTCTCTCTGTCTCCTGAGCAAGCAACAAAAACAATTCCTCCTCCTCTGGTGCTTATCCATGAGCTAATGTGTCTAATGTGGAGAGACAACATGTAAACAATCATATTTACAAGACATAATTGTCTTGTAGTAATTGTAGATACCATCCAAGTAAATGGGAACATAAAATATATATCTCAAAAGTGTATGTAAGACAAACAGGTCAGACCAAAGGGTGAAAAACAACAGGTAGGATGTGAATACAGTAATCTAAGGTTGAAACAAAGTCCTATATCCTGAGTGTCAGTGCAGAAAGTGTGGGGACAGTCTGAGTTTCAAATAAAGAATCATTAGATCACAGAGTTGCAAGAGATCTCAGAAATTCCAACCCTTTACAAATGAAGAAGTTGAGGGAATAAGAAATGAGGAGACTTCCTGAAGGTCACCCAGACCTGGGACACATGTATATATATAGATATAAGATAGATAGATATAAAATAAATTCAAATTCAGTGCTCTTTTTCACATCAAAAGGATTCAGCAGCCAGTATTAGATCCATAGGCACCTTGGCTAATTATACTTTGGAGTCAATTCCTAGGAAAATGGAACATGAGGGCAGAAACCCTGACACTGAGAGATTATAGTCTTTAAGTTCAGAGAGAGACAAGACACAAAACCAAAATGAAATCAATGCTAGAGCAGAAAATTACTGCAACATGGCTCCTTCTGTATTCTCCTAGACTTTAGCCTTAGTTATCCCCAGATTATGGAGTAGAGTGGAATCTAAGGTAACTTTTAAGTAAATACTTCTATTTATCAGGTAGAGCTAACTACAGAGACAGAGCACAAGGCTGACCATCACAGCAGGACAGTCAGATTATAGCTGAAAAATTGCAAATGATTTACCTGAATATAAGTACAAAAATCTACTTAGCTACTGAGATAGTTAATCATGGAGCTAACACTTTTATACTCTTGTATGGGAGCATGGATGAATGAATATGAACATTATTCCATCAGTTCTACAAAATTTGGATTTAAAGCCTTTTGTTTCCAACCTTAGCCAATTTTGTGAGTACTGGTGCTCTTTATGAAGAAGCACTGTTATGGATTATAAGCCTTGGTTGGCCTGAGAAATTAAGTCATATTGTTAGTGATAAAAAGTCAATTTTCTTCTAATTAATTAGGCTTTATTAATTCCCTGATGTCTTACTGATTGAATTAAGCTTAACATCACAAGAGTCATTGGTTCTTATATTACACACACACTCTTCTCATCCTTCTTCTCTAGGGAATCCCCAAGTATGTTATTCCTACCATTGACCTTGCCAGAAAGGAAATGTAATTATGATTGGGAGCATAACTTTGACTTTTGGAACATTCTATCGAAGCCCATATTAGACATTAGTGCCATATTACTGGAAATTTACATTTCTATTAGGCATGACATTATTCCTTGGTTATAAGAAGCAATTAAATATTTGAAAGTGATATTAAAGTTAAGTTTTAAGAGTTGAGAGAGAAGTTCAACTAAGGCAGAAAATTCTAAGTGAAAGTAACTTACTATTTTTATATTTAGATGTGGCATCAACTCCCACAGTGCTTCTTGCATATATAAATTACTACTGAATTTTCTATGTAGGAAATGGGAAAAGAGAAAAAAGGTGTCTAATTGTTTAGATGAATAGCTATCAACTGTGTCTGTGGTCCAAAGCTTAAAAGATCTGAATAAACTAAATAGTTGAATAAATAGCACATATCTGTATATACAGTGCATATCTGTATACCCAGTGTATGCAGGTACATACATTATACATCCTCTGTATACGTTCAAGTGGTTACATGAGAAGAAAACAACAAACTTATTACAAAGAAAATCTAAAGGATGCATCTTTGTTTAAAGAAATGGGTACTGGAAGTGATTACTATTTTGCTAATTAAGATCAAAAGGCACTTTTGCCTAAAATATCAAGATAACTGAAAGAAGGGATTTTTTTGTTTCTTTGCTATAATGCATGATTTAGATTGTATCAGTGGTTGTATTTCTTCTGTGATCTACTGCTGTGTTACCTGTGTGACCTTGAACAAATCATTCAACTTCTCTGGACCTTGGCTATCTCATGTCAAAGATGAGTTTATGCTAGGCATCTAAGGACCTTTCTTTTCATTCTTGTTGTGGTTACTGTTCAGTCATTTCCAAATCTTTGTGACCACATTTAGG
The DNA here is from genome assembly GCA_028627135.1 of Pseudochirops cupreus. NCBI lineage: Eukaryota > Metazoa > Chordata > Mammalia > Diprotodontia > Pseudocheiridae > Pseudochirops > Pseudochirops cupreus. Next base: position 285,336,179 of record CM053580.1, on the reverse strand, counting down.
GTTTTCTTGGCAAAGATGCTGGAGTGGCTTGCCATTGCCTTCTCTAGTTCATTTTATAGATGAGGAAACTGAGGTAAATGGTCAAGTGAATTGTCCAGGGTCACATAGTAAGTGTTCGAGGTCACATTTGAACACAGTTCTTCCTGAATATATAACAGGGGTAGTATGGTCTGGTGATGAGAATGCCAAAGAGTAGGGAAAGTATTCAAGTCTTGGGGGTTTCAGTTTTCTTGTATCTAACAAAGGGGAATTATACTATAGCCTCTAAGGTCCTTCCTGACTCTCAATCTATTATTCTATTTAGAAGGTTATTACTATAACGAGACCATATTGCAAGAATATATGAAAGAAGTCCTCCAAATGATTATGGGGCACATATAGATACGAACAATTATAGAGGAAGAAGACTTGTCCTTGGGGGCCCAAATAGGTCTTGTCCCAGATTCCTTACTTGAATATTGGCCCATTATTGTAATAGCTGAGAGATAAGAAACTTTAGAAACATTAACAAAGTTACAATATTAACAATAAATCTTATTTGTTAGTAAACATTAAGAAATTTTTTAAAACTTTTTTTGGAGGGGAGAAGGCAGGATAGTTGAGGTTAAGTGACTTACCCAAGGTCACATGGCTAGCAAGTATTAAGTGTCTGAGGTTAGATTTGAACTCGGGTCCTCCTGACTCCAGGACAGGTGCTTTATTCACTGCTCCACCTAGCTGTCCCAAGAAATTTGTTAACGAACAGTAGCAAATATATTAACAAAGTTAATAGTGCCAGAAATGATGAGACAGATGGATTTGAGAGACATTTAGAAGGCAACATTAAAGGGATTTGGACCCCCCAAAAGAGCAGTGATCGAAAGAACAGTATTATCATTAAGAGGTATATGGAAGTCAGAATGGGGAGAGATAAATTCAGTTATAGAAATGTAAATTTAAGGTGATGGTGGGATATCCATATAAAAATATCCAGTAAACAGAGATAATGGAACTGGAGCTTAGGAGAATTATTAAGACAGGCATTATAGTCTAGGAAAGATACTATTTACAGGAGGTTATTGAAGGCATATATGTGGATGAGCACACTAAAATGTAGAAGGAAAAAAGCAGAGACCACATGACTGACTCCTGGGCTACGCGCAGTTAGGAGGTGGGAGAAACAGAAGGAGATTGCTTCAGCTTTGGTACTCTCACCTTGTTTGGGATAAAGATCCCAACCCTTACCCAAAATAAATCCAGAGGTTTCTCAAGGTAAAGACAGAAGCTCTTTATTCTAAAGACAAGTCTTGCGAGAGTTGGGCATCACTTATTCCAGAAAGGCCTGGTATAGGAAGGCACCCAACAAGAGGCAAGCAAGCAGTTTTATATATATATATATATATAATTGTACAAACAATTCTACGAAAAGCCCCAAAATTTCCAGATAAACCCCAAACCCCCTCCCACCAAAAATCCCCTAATGCTGGATCATTACCCCATTGGTAGGGTGACATGATCTCACAGTCTACGTAGGACCCTAGAAAGCTCCTCTTACCCAATACAAAGACATATAGCGATTATCCATATGTAGCAAAAGGGGGCCATTACAAAAAGCCCCTTACAGGAAAAAGGGAGGTGGAAAAAGGAAAAACAGGATTTCCCTGAAATTGAGTGACTTACAGGAACATGAAACTTAGTCCTACAGAGATCTAGGACCTAGCTCAAGTTTGGTGACTGTCTCTTTCATTTTATGAGAATGCTTTCACCTAGCCCACTTAACCTCATCAGAGCCCTCAGTTGCTTCTTTCCCTCTGATTGGAGGGCTGGAGGGGGAGCAAAAAGCTATTCCTGTAGCCTTCCTTCAAACAGGACTCAAAATTCCAGTCTTCTCTTCATTTGCTGCTGGTTTGTCTGCTTGGTTTCAGCTCTAACAGCATGGCATGCCCCGGCTGCTGGGCAACTTCTGCCATCCCATCTTTTCAGCTTCCTCTTTGTGTATTGACTCCCCCGTTAGATTGTCATCTCCTCACGTGCAGGGATTGTTTTCCTTTTCCTTGTTTGTACCCCTAGCATTTAGCACAGCGCCTGGCATATAGTAGTCACCTGTAAATGTTTGTCATGTCATATTGAGGGGCCATGAAAAGAGACAGAGACACAATGGTAAAGTAATTCAAAGGTGAAAAGAAGGGCACGAAGGAAGAGATGGTAAGTCAGAAGCTATGGCGAGGTCAAGGAAAATGAAGGTTCTTACAAGCAGCTCTTCAAAGGTTGAGTCAAGAGTTTTACTAGCTATGCTGCAGAACAGCGGTTCTCAACCTGTGTCGCAACCCCTTTGGGGGTTGAACGACTCTTTCACAGGGCTCGTCTAAGACCATCGGAAAACACATATTTCTGATGGTCTTAGGAACCGAGACACCGCTCCTCTATCCGTCTCCAGGCGGGTCTGCCCACATGCAGATACGCCCACATACGAGTATTAAAGGATCTTTGCATTAGGAAGGTTGAGAACCACTGCTATAGAATGTTGAATGTTATGTTACTGTAATCAAAAGAAAACATGAATAATTTTGTTTGATGTATCTTTTACTTATCCAGAATCTATGATGTATTAGGCATAGTATTCATAAAATAAAGAAAACTTAGTAATTTCAAGCTGCTTTTCACTAACCTCAAAATACCCAGGATTTTGAACTCACAAAGAACTCAATAAAAATGACAATTCTTATAGAACAGAAATTTCAAATCCATTCATCCCCTGGATCTCCCATAGTTTTGTCAACCTATCTTTAGTAAGTTGTGATTTCTTGTGGCAAAGAATGCTGTACCATATAAGGAAGGAAGGAAGGAAGGAAGAAAAGAAGAAAAGAAGAAAGCTTCTCCACAAGGACTCCAAAAGTATCTGGAAGAAATGAAGCCACATAAATAAATAGATAAATGAATAAATAAATAACTTGGGAATGACATTAGGGCTCTTTCAAGAAAACATTTAAATGCTTCCTTTGTCTTTGATTCTAAAGTCCTTTCCTGGAACTATAGCCCTCTTGCTAATTCTAGGTAAACCAGATCCCATTACATTTCTGTGCCAATAAAGTCTAAATGAACTCCCAGCCTTTGTGAGTTAATGCCCATTATTGGCTCCTATAGCACCCATCCTGGGGCTTTCTTGTAGTTACTACAAAACTTGTCATTGCAAACTCTTATGGTATGGCCAAATTTTGCCCATTCTTATGTTCCCCTTCCATTTTAGAAATTCTTTCCTCTGCTTTTTGTGTGGACTTAGCTTCTCCATTGTTTTGTTTTTGGGCTCAAGTCTAGTTTGACTAAATCTTTGTTTGCTATTGAAGGTGGCATCTAAATCCCCACCTCTAGTCAGGCCACCAACTCCTTTTAGTTTGATTCTTTGTTCAGGATTATTATTAGATGAAATGGAGAGTGAAAGTAATTAGTATGTGGCTATGACACTGAGGAAGGAGGCATAAATGGGAAATTCAGAGGAAGCAAGCTGTGATAATTCCATCATAGGCTTTCCTTTGGCTGGGTCATTTGGATTCCAAGGGGATAATGAGACAGTTGGGGGCCTGTATTTTCACTGGCTGAAGTTCTTCCTGTGATGTGCCAGGCTCTGTGGATTTGAATTGAACTTCATCATTTTGTTAGTAATATTTTATCAAAGTAAATTAATGCCCAGACGTGCAGTGCCCTGGGTTAAATCAATGAGTTTGCCCAGAATGGCTTGGCAATCTTTAATGGATAGTGTTTTTCTACGTAGTTCCAATTTCTTTGAATAATATCATGCTCTTCTCCTGACCTGCCTGTCTCCCAATGGCTTTAGAAGTAAGCAAGGTTTTAAAATTAGAGGGAAACAACAAAATGTAGGCTCACAGGATACCAAGAGTTAGTTACCTTAGGGGAGCAGGACCTTAGGGATGACCTAGTCCAACCCCTTCATTTTACAGATGATCATAAGATCATAGATTTGGAGTTGAAAGGAACCCAGAGGCCATCTGATCCGACCCCCACCGTTTATAAAAAGGAAACTGAGCCTCAGACAGGGTATTAACTTGCCTGAGAAGGGTAGAGTTACTATTTCTCTCACTTTGTGAATAGACACAAATACTGTGTGGGGTGACTTTATTTTTTATCTGCAGTAATATTCTAAACTAGCAACAAGGCAATGGCTCAAGACGGAACTGCTATCATAATTAGAGGAACCGAGGATAAGTCACTTATTAAAAGAGGATCAAGAAGCCAGTGGCGTTTGCTTGTATCAATAGAGGGCAGCAGAGAGCTAGCCAAGATAATGGCTGGAGAAATCCATTTATTAAACAAACAAACAAAACAAAAACATATTAAGCACCAACTATGAGCAAGGCACAGTGCTAAACCTGGTACTCCCCATTCTACCAGCTACAGGGAAAATGTTGGCGTGGTTGCGGCATCAGAGCAGATCAGAGAAGGGGCCACAAGGTGAGCTGCATAGCAAGAAGAGTAAATTAACACATCCAGCAACAGGTCAAATTGTAGTCCAAAGTCCCTGCAGGGACTCAGAGGTAATTAACTCCTAAGTTCATCATCTTCACAATCCTCTTTCTAAAAAAGGACTTTCCCATTTGTCTGATCCCTGATACTCAGTAATATCTAACTGGAAGGTTGTCAAGAATAGGGAAACAAGGGGTGGGGAATGTGTCATTTGGGTGCCCTATTCTTGTTGAGAGAGTCAGGAGAAATCAGGCCATGCATGAAGGGTGACTGGAAAGAAATGGGACAAAAATCCTTCCTAGCCATCTTAGCTGTTGTTATTTTCAATGAACAGAAGAAAATGATCAAATAATTGGGGAATGTGGGTTAAATCAGTTTCCTCACCACAATATTGCTCTGTGCTTTGTATAATACACTCCATCTGCTGTCTCAGAGTCTTTGCACTAACCATCTCTCATGCCTGGAATGCACTCCATCCTTCTCTCTACCTCGTGGAGTTGACTGCTTCCTTTAAGACAGACATAGCTCAGGTACCTTCTTCTGCATAAAGCTCTTCTGATCTCCCCAACTGCTAATGTCCTCCCTCACAAACTACCTTGCATTTAACTACTCTTTCATATTAACTTTATATTTATGCCGGATATAGTTTTCTTCGTGCTTGTTTCCCCTGTTAGAATATAAACAACTTGTGAGCAGACATTATTTCATCCTTTGGACCATGTGCTTCTAGTGTTTGGTCTACAATAGGTGCTTAATTATTATTATCATCGTCATCAAGCATTTACTTGTACCAGGTACAGTTCTAAGTATTGGGGACATAAAAAAAGGCAAAACACAGTCCCTGCCCTTTAAAAGTTCATGGTCCAATGAGAGAGACAACATGCAAACAAACATGTATGTACATACAAGATATATACAGTGTGAATAGAAGACCAGATTAGAGGGAATATCGTAGCAATGGGGAGGTGGAGGGACTGGGCATCTCCAGCAGAAGTTGGAATGTGAACTGTCTTTAGGGAGATCAGGGAAGCCCAGAAGCAGAGATGAGGGTGGAATTCATTTCAGTCATGGGGAACAGACAGTGTAAAGGCACAATTAGGAAATGGAGTGTCTTGTGGGGGGAAAAACACATTAAAAGCAAGATGGCCAGAATCACTGTATCCTAGAGTATGTCTGTGGGGGTGAGTAAAGTGTAACAAGAGTGGGAAAGTAGGAAGAGGCCAGCTTAGGAAGGGCCTCTTCTGAAACAGAGGGCAAACTCAATTCAATAAACATTTATAAAGTGCCTACTATGTGCTAGGTACTGTGCTAAACACTGGAGATACATTTGAGGAAAAGAAAGACAATTCTTGCCCTCAAGAAGTTTACAATCTAAAAGGGGAGGGGAGACATACAAAAAGGAGCAGGAAAGTGTGTGCGTGTGTGTGTGTGTGTGTGTGTGTGTGCGCGTGTGTGTGTGGACATATTAGGAGACATCTTGTTCAGTGGAGTTGAATCTAGGCAGAGCAACAGATGCAAAGGGGAGTGAGCTCAAAGTTCAACTTCTTTCTTCTAAAAAGTAAGTCTTTGGGAGGATTTTGGTACTCTGCCTTCCAGCCCTCCAATCAGAAGGGAGAGGAGGCTGAGGGTAATGATGGTGTCAATCAGGGTTTGAGTCACTAGCATGGTGGTAGGGTTAATGAGGTAATTGGGAATTCCTAAAGTTGCGTTAGCAAAATCACTTGGGCAGCTGAGTGGAGGATAGATTGGGGCAAGGAGAGACCTGAGGTAGGGAAACCAATCATAGGTTATTTCACTCATCCAGGAGAGAGGTGATGAGGACCAATGCCAGGATGGTGGCTGTGGGAGTGGAGAGAAGGGGATGTACAGGAGAGAAATTGTAAATGTAGAAATGATAAGATTTGGCAAAAAAACTGGATAAGTAAGTTGAGTGCAAGTGAAGTGTAAGGATGAGAATGAAGTTGAAAGCCTGAGTAACTTGAAGAATAGCAATTCTCTGGAAAGTAATAGGGTATTTCAGAAGAAAGGAAAGGTTTTGGGGAAATACAACAAATTCAGTTTTGAATATGTTAAGTTTGAGATGTCTCCAGCACATCCACATTGACATGTCTAATAGATAACTGGCAATTTGATACTGGGAGTTAGGAAGAGGGGTTAGGGCTGGATAAATAGACCTGAGCATTGTCTACATAGAGTATAATTGAATCCAGGGGTGCTGCTGACATAACTAAGCAAAATAGTATATAGGAGTAGAGAATAAGGCCCAGCACAAATCCTTGTAGGGTTTTGAGGTTTATTGGGTATGACCTGGGTAAAATTCAGCAAAGGAAGCCGAGAAGAAGTGGTCAGACAAGTAGGAGGAGAACTAGAAGAGGGTAATATTGTGTACCATAAGAGGAAAGAGTATTTAAGAGAAGAGGCTTAATAAATATTTATTGATACATTGACGTATGCAAAATACTCTTTTAGGCACTATGTAGCATATAGTATTGTATAACTTTGGGTCCTTTTCTCAAGGAGCTTACAATATGATTGGTAGGAGATAATTGAAAAACCTGGATCTGATCACTGGTTCTTCTACTTTTGAGTTGTGTGACATTAGGCAAATTGTATTACTTTTCTGGGCTTCAGTTTCCTTGTCTAGAAAATATTGGAGGGGGCGGAGCCAAGATGGCGGCGTAGCAGCAGCAACAGATCGCAGCTCTCACATAGCTACCCCAAAATACCCATAAAACAGGACTCTAAACCAATCCTAGAACTCCAAAACACACACAAAGATACTTCCCACTAAAGTCAGCTCGGCTACGAGGAACCATATCAGCACTGCAAACCAAAAACCAGCCTGCCCCGCAGCTGTGCCCTGGGGTGGCTGGACGGGAGGAGTGGAGGAGCCTCTCAGGTGAGCGGATTAGCAGCAGCTGCAAGTGGGATTTGCGAAAGGGGGAGATAAGCAGTCCTGTGAAAAGGCCTCCAGAGCAGAAAAGCGAAAGGCAGACGTTTTGCACCCGCCTCTCCTTTGTAGCTTCCTGCCCACAGCCTGCAGACAGCAGGGGGACTTAGCGATTGTTTTCAG
>CM053580.1:285303060-285328148 GCA_028627135.1 Pseudochirops cupreus | reverse complement strand
TTGGGCGATATGGGATAGTTCTGTTGACTCCTAGGCTTTTTGTTGGTTCCTACAGGACTAATTATATATCTCTATTTCTTTTTTCTCTATCTCTGTCTCTGTCTCTCTGTCTCTGTCTGTCTGTCTATCTGTCTGTCTGTCTCTCTCTCTTTCAATAGCAATCAGACTATCAAACTGCCTTGACCCTCCAGGGGTAAATCCTTGATGGAGACTGAATTCTTTTTCCCCCCTCCTTTATAGATCGCAGCAGAACTGAATAATAGAATGGGCAGGGAAATTACTCATTGACAGAAGTGTAGCCTGCATCTCAATTGGCAGCCAATGAGTGAGGAGCTGTATCTGCCAATTCCATTTGTGGATTCTGGTCCTACCTAGATTGTCTGAGAATAATGAACATGGTTGCAAAAAGCAATCAATGATGCTTCTTTTGCTAGAATCAAATTTACTTAAAATATTTAACCTACAACATAGGTGCACTTGGAGAATGAAATAAACATACTTTACAATCACGGGCTTTCAAAGAGCTTGATACAATAAACACATTAGCATTTTTCATCCCATTTCTTTTAATTCCTTAAGCACTGATCTGGTAGATGGAGAGAAGGTGAGAGAAATGATTGAAGTCTTTCTTTATTCAGAAAAAAATGGCAGACTAAGTGGGAAGGTGCTGCTTTTCATTTTTAGATGAGAAGAATTGGGAACAGAACAAAATAATTAAAGGCTCTCAGCATAGTAATTAAGGTTATTAGCCAGACAAAACCCTTTTAGAAATTAGAGAACTTAATTATAATTTATAATGTTCTATAAGTTTCAGAATACCTGTTGTGGACTCTTCCTTTATGTATTTCTTATTGGATTGTTATTTCTTTCAAGGAAGCACAAAACCTATAAATTACATATTTATCTCTGATGCATGATATATAACTGTTAGGATATTGGAAAAATACTTATTAAATCCAAGGCATATTGAAAAGGATATAATTTCCCAGTCTTTTTTATTGTGATTGCCAGTGTCATTTTAGTCAAGTTGTTTTTTAATAATACTTTTTTGTGGCAGAAACATGAGTTAGTTTGCAATTTTGTTCAGTGCCTTCCATTACAACAGAGATACAGCAATCTCCCCATAGATAACAGACAAGTCATCTGAGCATTCATGCAACCCAAATCTGAAGCAAATGACTTATGCATAATAAAAAGAATCTATTCTTTCTAGAGCCCATTGCATCCCAGTGATATATCATAGAGAAAAATCATTTCAAATTATTATTTTTTTCAGGTTTGAAGTTTGACCCAATCTGATAGAAGAAAAAAAAGAAGGCATGAGTTAAGGATGATAACTTTGCACTGAGCTCTAAACTGTCCTTCTTGTCAGATTCTATTAAAGAAAAACTTTCATGTGTTTTAAGTATAAGTTTTGGATTATATTTTATTGGAAATTGGAATTAAAATGAAAATTATCATTTTATTTGAAGGAATTAAAAATATGACCTCAAGACAAATCTGACTTTTGATCATAACCTTTCCCCTTGCCAACTACTGCTCCTGCCTCCAAGTTGTTTCTCCTGAAATTCCTATTTCTCTTATGGTTCCACTTCTCCTCCAGTCAACCAGGCTCAAAATCCACTGTCATTTTTAATTCTTCTTTCTCAATTGATACCTCCTCCCCTGATACTACTGATTTCATCTTGGAAATGTCTTGAATACCTGGGCTCTTCTTTTAATCTCCACAGTCACTAAACTGTACAAAGGATTTTTGTTCGAGCTCTGAGTTCCTTTCAACTCTGAGGTACTATAGGTGTGTTAATAACACACACACACACACACACACACACACACACACACACACACACTTTCTGTTCCTTGGCTACATGCTTCATTGGGCATCCCTTTCACAGGAAGCACCGAGTAAGGTTCACTGTGTCACATCATCACTACTAGAAAAATACCCCGAAGTGTAGGCAGGGGTCACTCATGCTAGGTCCACAGAAACCTCTGTTTTGTTCAAGGAGCCAAGTGTGGGCCCAGCCACTCCCAAGGCTCTAGGGCATTCCAAGAATGATGACTCTGTAAACAGAGCACATGCCTGAGAGCAAACTCCTGGCAGTAGAACACTGAGTAAATGCTGACAAGATTCACGTCTGCTCTCATTCCAGCTCTTCCCTGACCTATCTATGCTTTCAGCTAAGAAATCAAATTCCTTTGTGATGATTCCAGGACTTTCCCTGTTGACAGCCCTGTTCCACCTCTTCCATGGCTCTCCAGGCTGACTGCTTTGGTAATACTATCTCAACTCCAAGCTCTGCCCTACATCAGCCTACAATAGAAATGACCACTAATACTTTCAGGCATTAAGATCCCTCTCCTCCCAACGTCAAGCTTCTTCCTTCTCCGCAGTAGTCTGCAATTGACAGTGTGTATGCTGAGAACCCTGTGGCATAATCTCATTCTAAACTGTTCTAAAGGAAGTCTCATCTAACATCCATAGAAATGAGAGGGGAACCGTTTCACACTAATGAACAGCTTGGAGATGCATTCTGAACATGTCATTAACCTCTCTCCAGCTCAGGCTGTGTCTGACTGGGGCTGCCAGAGCATTCATTTTGTGCTGTCAACAAGTATTCCAGTCAGTGCCTTCCAGATGCCCTGTCCAGTGCGCCCAAAAAAGACTCCTTCAATGCCCCTGCTTGCCATGAGCGTGCAACCATATTATGAACTGAAAAACAAAATCAGTTAGACAACTGATTAAGATGGAAAACAAATTCATAATGTACGGAAAATGATATGTAAGTGGTTGGTTCACATTATTATAGGAGTGAGTTTTATTAAAGGGGAAAAAAAAAGACAAACAGAAAACTGAATGGTTCCTAAAGGTTCATGTAAATTCTTAGATTCATTTATAATCTTGAGGAGTGCTCTTGGTGGAAGAACAGTAGTTCTGCTTTGTAGCTGCTTCTCGTTCTCTCTCTCTCTCTCTCTCTCTCTCTCTCTCTCTCTCTCTCTCTTTCTCACTCTCTTTCTCTCTCTCTCTCTTCCTCTCTCTGTTCCTGTCTGTCTGATTTCCCCCTTTCTTCATTTCCCCAGCTTCTCTCCCATCTCCTCCTCTCCCCCTCCCTCTTTTTCCTTTCCCTCCTGATATTCCTCTCTCTCCTTCTTCACCCTTTTTTCTTAGCACTGCTCATAGATGGATGACCCCACAACCACTCATATCTAGGAAATTATTAGTTTCACAGGCCAGGCTGAAAAGTCTATATAGAGTCTTCTAATCTCTCAATGCTGCCTCCCCAGTGCAAAACAGTAGCAAAATACTTCCTGGATCTTGTCTCCTGGTTGCCACTCTTCTCTCTCACAAGTAGATGCCCCATAGTCTTCTCTTGGTTACACATCTTTACTTCTCATCATGCATATCTCTAGAGGAAGACACGTTATTCTCCCCAGATACTCAAATAAAAAGATTAATTATACTAGCATTTACTATACACCCCATGAAGCTTTCCTTAGCTTCTTTTTTTCTTTCTTTTCTATTTCTTTGTCAACTTTCTTTTTTTCATCTCTCTTTCCCTAACTTTAGTTGTACTTCAGTATTAGCCAACATTTTAAGTTAAAATTACTTAAAATTTGTCTAGTAATTTCACATATTTTAGTTTTCTCAATGAATTGATGAATCAATAAGCATTTATTAAGTCCCTAGTACATACCACGCAGTGTGCGAGCCTCTAGGGCTTAAAGATATAAATGAAATAGTCCCTGCCCTCCAGAAACTTACATTCTATCCATTCAGCTTGCACACTTATAAAGATACTGTATATCAAAAATGTGTATATATATGTCTATATATACATATAGATATATATAAGCATAGACATATGCAGGCATACAAACATACACATGTGTAAACATGTATTATATATAGTGACCTTTGTAGTCAGCCACTAATAGCTGAAGGGGGGATAGCATTAAAGAAAGGCTTTTGGTAGGAGGTAGCACTTGAGCTGAGACCAGACAAACTAGAGATTCTGAGAGATGGAGGATAAAATATATTCCAGAGCATGGGTATGCAAATAGAATGGAGATAAGAGAGGAAATATCATCTAGATTGTAAACCAATTCAGGGATTGTATCTAATACTTCTTTATATGCCTCCTTCCTCCAAATGCCTAGAAAAGGAATAGTCACACGAGAAGCAGATCAAAGTTTCTTGATTGGGATGATAATAATAATTGCTTATTTATATACTAACTTAAAATTTCCAAAGCATTGTCCTCACAATGACTCTTTAGGGCAGGCAGTATAAATATTATTATACCCATTTCATGGATAAGGAAATTAAGTCTCAAAGAGAAGTGACTTTCCCAGAGTTACAGAGTTAGGAGGTGATAACACAGTTAGCCCGACTCCCTCGTCATGTGTCCTTTCTACCTTACCAGACAACACTTGTTTTCACTTTTATGCTTCCCACAGTGTGTGTGTGTGTGTGTGTGTGTGTGTGTGTGTGTGTGTGTGTGTGTGTGTGATCAGAAGGCTCGTATATTCTTCCTAACACTTGGGGAATTCTCTCTTAGTTGCTATGGAATTTATGTTGACATAACTTAACCTAATTAAGAACCCTGGGACTTGTTCTTCCCCTTGTCTGGGAGAGCATTGCCTATGTATGGTATGCACTTTCCTAATTAAGTTGTTCTGAAAGTCTTTTCTGTGAAAAATTGAATTCTAACAACTGGCTATGAATAGAATCCATTTTTATTTTCAGAGAGGTCTGCTATGTGGAGCTGAATCATTTCATTTTCAAAGTTGCATCACTGACAGTCATGTCCTCCAGTGTTATCTGCACAGAGGCTATGACTGAGTTCAGGTGATGCTGAGCAGCAGCACCTTTGAGACATGATCTTGATAGAACAAGGTCTAGCAAGTCCGCTTTTCTCAGATCTTAAGGCTATGTTCAATAGAACATCTATCTCGCAGCCCTTTTCAGTTGGCAACATGTTGGTAAATGGCCCCTGGCTTACTACAATTTAGATCTCTAAACTAAACAAAATTAATGTAGAATTATCCTAACACCAAATACTGGTGGTATACATACACACACACACGCATAAATATATGTGTGCATGTACATACACATATATATTCCTGTACACACATATTGTACATATGTCTGCATAAATACACATATAAACATACATAATATATCAGAAATATTTAATGTGTCATATATTCTTTATAGTCATATATTATATGATGTCATGTTATAGATATGAAATAAAGCTTTTAAAATAAGTCTGAAAATGATTTTTTATTTTGAAAATGTATGTTGGAATGAGAAACATCTAGTGGTTTTCTTTCTAATCATTATAGCTTTGGGCTTGATGTTATAGACTGGTTGCTGCGCAATAGCTTTTGAAAACTAATCAGGGACAAAATAGATAACTTTTTACAATCTCCAGAAATTCAGTTATTATAATAGCTGACACTTACAGTGGTTGCTATGTGCCAGGAACTGTGCTAAGTGCTTTGCAATCATTATCCCCATTTTATAGATGAAGAAACCAAGGCAAATAGAGGTTAAGTGACTGACCCAGGGTCACAGAGCTAGTAAGTATCTGAGTCTGAATTTGAACACTTCTTGATGGAGTGCCCAGTACTCTATTTCGACCTCTATAAAGTTATTGATTCTCTATAACTTGAATGATCTACATTTGATATTTCTGTCTGTCAGATTTTTTTTACATTTGTTCCTCTACTTCACTTTATCAATAGAGATTTGACATTGGTAGGATTTTTTCCTAATGTTTTTTTTCTATTAAGAAAAACAGTTTCTTCTTTTTCTCGAAGCTCATGCTAACAAAAAAAAAGAGGTTAGTTTCTTAGTAAAGTAAGACCATCAAATTATAAAATATTTATTATTGCAAAATAGTTCAGCTCACTTATCCCCTGTAGGCAAAAGAACATTCATTTTCTATTCTGAAGGGCCTAAGGGAATGGGCCAAGAGACTCCTTCAACAGCTTGCTGGCACTCATGGTTTTTCTTAACATGTGCAGCACCAAAATCCATGTCAGTATTCTCCTTTTCCTTTATAAACCTTTATTTCAAGACCAAGTTGAATTAGGGACTCGACATTTTAATGGATAGATACATAGAAAAGTTGGAGGGTTCAAAAAATCCCAACTCCAACAGATTATGAATATGCTCAAAAGTGGAATTTTAAAGACAGGTTTAAAATCATTTGCGTTATTTCCTCTGGGTAATGGAATGTAACTTTATATCAGAGATTATTTGGAATGACAACTGTGACTAGCAGCTTTCCATTATTGAGAACAGAAGAAGAGAAACTGCATTTAAATTACTAAGGAACTGGAGTTAGTCATGAAGAATGACTTTTAAATATAAGACATGTTTTCCTTCTGACATAATTGTATGCAAAGTTATGGCCTATGTGTAAAAAATCTACAAGGTCAGCCTCACACATGGGTAGGTTACTCAGACCCTCTAGGTGGGTAACAATCTCCCTACCCCCAAATATTCCTTCAAATACTTTGGATTATGTCTTTAAAGATCTGAAAATATACGTTACAGGAGAAAGAATCCTGTTGCTAGACAGGACCTGGGTTCAAATACCATCTCTGATATTTACACCTTTGAATGGTACTTTAACCTTTCTGGGCCTCAGTTTCTTCCTCTGTAAAATTATAGATCCCACAGGGTTCAGAGCTGTTACACAACCCAAAAGGTACATACACATCAGGAAGGGTGGCTTTCATGATCTTTCCAGCTTTAGATCTATGGTCTTTTGACAGGTTATTGAAGAAGGGTAACCATACATCACACCACTGATCTATTTACAACCTTGGTAAAAATTTATTTATCAGCCCTCTACCTGAGAATTAGGTGCTGAAAAGACGGAGCAGGTCAATTGTAAGGTACTTGAGTGATAAGAGGTAGAAAAGTTCTGAAGTGTGGATATGCTTGGAAACTAAGTGGGGTAAAAATCAAGAATCCTGAGATGCCCACAGGTAGGATAAGACTATTTGGTACCTTGTAATTAGAGTGGGTTTTAAGGGTAGGCAGGGATGAAAAGCACCAATCACAAACTTCACTTTGTGGATAATTTTGCCTAGGACCAGCCCGATGTGTACCCTTTGGTTTGTGCACCAGCTTCTGAGCCCCGTACTCTGGGTAAAAGACTATTCTGAGGACCTAAAGCCACATTCTGTGAAATGTTATATAACAGATTGGATGTGTCAGATCTGGATGTGTCTGTTGAATATTTTCCTCCTAAATGCTGTCCCACTTCTCTTTTCTTCTTTGAATTTGAGAAATGAGAGGAAAGATGCAAACAATTGAAATTGGAAAGCAAAAACTTAGCACAAATGAGGTATTTAGGCTATTTCCCCCCTCTCCCAAATGAGTATAAGTGCTCTAAATTCACTTTGCATGATTAATGTTCTTGAATATTTACCATTTTCTGTGTAATAGATGAAAATCTTGAGTTACCTGTTAGGTTGTTGTTTCTGGATAAAAGATTTGAAATTGGATGTTACAGGTCACAGATTTGTATTTATATATCCATTTCATGCTTCAGAAAATCAGCCTCTTATAATGTAATACTTGATTACCAGATGATGGTGTCTATAAAAATAAATAAATATGAGGGCCAAGAGCAGCCATTTCACTTCTGGATAGAAGATGGGAAATCAGACTGTCTGGGTGAGTCATAAAAAGTAAAGTGAAATGTTTTAACAGTCAATGGTTTACCTTTTCTAAAACGAATCACCTATTTGGCCAAATAATGAGCTTCCTGGAATGTGAGTTTTATAATCCCCAAGGAGTCAACGATTGGCCTCTGTCATCTAGGCTTTCTTAGTGATGTTTTGGAAAGTGGCTCCAATTGAATAGAGATGACAAGAGGTGCACTGAACATGCCTGAGTGCAAGATGCCTTTACAGGTAGTAGCCAGAAAGCTGACAGGCTACTATGATTAAATTAACTCACTTCAATTGAGCAATAATTATAAAACACCTACTGTGTGCATTTGTGCTAAATTCTAGGGATATGAAAATGAAACATAACATAATGCTTGACCTGCAGGATCCGAGAAGTAGATTCAAAAAAATAATTGGAATGCAAAGTAGGAAATGTCACGAATTCCAAGCAAAATGGGAGAAGTTTAGGGAGGGAGAGATCACTTCTCTGGGGGTAGAAGCTTTATGCAGGCTGTGGCATACATGCCCAAGATGGACTTTGCAACAGGAGGAGATGATAGAATGGTTAATTCCAAGGATCCAATAAAATAGGATCAAAGACACACCAAAAAAAAAAAAAAGAATGAGCAAGAGGCAAAAACATGGCAGAGTAAGGCATCTGTTTTCAATGGAATATATAGTCCATAAAAAAGGAATGATATGATATATGCCTGGAAGTATTTGTTGGAGTTGGATTGTGGCACCATTGCTACAATTGGATATTTCTATTCCATTCAATAGGCAATGGGAAGCCACTGATAACATTTTGACAAAGGAGTCAGGAAATCAAGAGTGCATTGGGGTGAATTTTTACCATGTTTAGAAAACAGAGTTGCCTTGAGAGTTCTGAGTTGAGAGAACAGGTTGATTAAAAAAGGAAACTAGGAACTTAGGGTGAAGAGGGAAATCTATGAAGAGGAAAATGTTAAGAAGACATTTAGTTTAATGAAAGAAGAAACAGACTTCTTCGGGACAAGGGAAAGAAACTCAGATCAAACTGGGTGGGAAAAGAGAATGAATCGAAGGAGACACATTTCTTGGGAAGCCAGATAAAAGACATCTGGAAAAAAGAGTAGATCCAAATGACTGGCCTGAAGTATTTAGACCCAGGGAATTCAGCCAGTCTTGTTTCCTCAACAGGACAAAGTTGGACTAAAATCTGCCTAACTCCATATAGTTTGCATAATCACACCTTCCCATTCCTCTTATTAAATGGTTTCTATTGTAGTCAGAGGATTGTTAAATTTTAAAAGGGTGGAGGGAACCACAGTCTCAGTTTCCTCTTCTATAAAATGATAGGCTAGGACTGGATGATCCTTCAGGTTCCTTCTAGCTCCCACATTCTGTGACCACAGAAGATAGGAAGAGGGCTTTGAATCTTAGGCACAAATTCCAAGAAAAAGGCCCAGTTCCAAAACTGGTAGTTAAGGCATGGGGACTTTTGGGATCAACTAGTAAGAGAGTAACTATGACAATATTAGAGAATATATCCTTACTATTCAGTCTCAGTGAGAAAATCCCAGTAGAGGAAAATGCATTGAGCACATTATTTCCATTTTTCACTATCTGGACCCCCTACGAAAAGGAACAATATCTTTGCTTTGTTATTTTAACCTCTACCAGGACACAGACTCCAACTAATTAACAACACTACCTTTCTGCTCAGATACAGACTGGTCAGAGTCACGCAGATTGTCAAGGTGGAGTTATTATTTTCTCCACTGCATGTAGCACTCTGTTTAATCTAGTTCTGCTGACTCAATTTCCTCAACATCTCTCATACGTATCTCTTTTCTCCACCAACAAAGTCAAAACCCTAATCGCGTCATACCATGACTATTGCGATACCCTATTGGTGGGTCTCCCTCATCTCTCTTTTCTCCAGACTGTCCTCCATTCAATTGCTAAAGCAATTTCCCTAAAGCTCAGGTGGGATGATGTCACCCCCACACTCAATATACTCCAGTGTTTCCTTATTACCTCTAAAATCCAATATAAAACCCTCTGTTTGACCTTTAGAGCACTTCACAACCTAGATTCTTCCTACTTTTCCAGTCTTCTTACACTTTACTCCCTTTCACAGACATTTTCTATGATCCAGCATCACTAACATCCTTGATGTTCCTTGTAGGCAACACTCAATTTCCTGACTCTAAGATTTCACTTCTCACCTATGCCTGAAATGTTTCTCATCTCTGCCATTTGGCTTCCTCCAAGACTCAGTACAAATCTCACCTTCTGCAAGAACCCTTTCCTGATCCCCCTTGTTGCTAGTGCCCTTCCTCTGTTGATTACCTCCAATTCACCATGTTTGCATCATGTATGTATCTAGTTGCTTGTGTGTTGTTTTCCCTATAAACTGTAAGCTCCTTGAGGAACTGGTTTTTCTTGCCTTTTTTTGTATCCCAGCACTTAACAGTGTGTCGTACATTGTTGTTGTTCAGTCATTCATGTATGACTCTTTGTAACCCTAGATAGGGGTTTACTTGGCAAAGATACTGGAGTCTTTTGTCATTTCCTTTTCAAGTGAATTAAGACAAATAGAAGTTAAGTGACTTGCCTGGGTCATACATGTATCTGAGGACAGATTTTTAACTCAGGTCTTTCTGACTGCAGGTACCACACTCTATACACTGAATCATCTAGCTGTCTCTGCCTCACCTGGCACACAGTAAGGGATTAATAAATGCTAATTGACTCGACTTGATGGAGTTTTTTCTATATACCCCTATATACCATCTTTTTTTTTTTTTTTGCTTTTTGAAGGGGCAATTGAGGTTAAGTGACTTGCCCAAGGTCACATGGCTAGTAAGTGTTAAGTGTCTGAGGCTGGATTTGAACTCAGGTCCTCCTGACTCCAGGGCCAGTGCTCTATTCACTGCTCCACCTAGCCATCCATATATACCATCTTTTGAAGTAGCCAAGATACTATTGGTCATCATTTTTGTGTTAGAGGTAGGGCTGACAGGAACAGTGGGCAATCAGTAGTCCTTCATTAATCAGTTCAAGAAGTATCTATTGGTCATCTATTACATGACTAACCCCATTCTTAGTGTTAAGGGAGATGTACAAAATCAGGACATGTGGTCTCTCCTTTGAAGAGCTTACTTTTAGGTTGAGGAAAGTGAAGCATTTGCACATGAAATATGAAAATAATAGTAAAATACTGCATGTTAAACATCAAAATTAATCCAATCCAATAAACATTTATTAAACTCCTCTGGTATTCCAGGCACTGTGCTAAGTGCTGGAGATACAATTAATAAAAAGAAAGACAGTTCCTGAAGTCAAGGAGTTTATAATCTAAAGGGAGAGACAAGACACAAAAGGGGATAGGATAGCAATGGCTATCTCAGTTGGAAGGGACTTTAGAGGCTACCTGGTCTGACAAGAATTCTTTCTACAACATTCCAAACAAACAGTTGTACTTTTGCTTTAGGACCTTCAGTAATAGGGAAAACATTACATTCTGGAAGGTCATTCAACTTTTGGCTAACACTAATTGATAGAGAGTTTTTCCTATGCAATGTCAATTGGAACTGTGTAAATAAAGGGGCATTTTAGAGAATCTTGAACATTAGGTTCAGAGGACTTTACAAGGGAGTCAATAAGCATACCTGAGCATAAAGGTGAGATAAGTAAGGCAGAGTGTTTAGATAAAGTGTTTTATTTAAAAAACTTAAAATGTAAAATTTTAATAATTAAAAAAAACTTTAAAAAAGTTTTTGTTGATATTTTCTATTATATCACCATAGTATCCCTTGCATCCCTCCCTCTTCCCTTCCCAGAGAGCCATCCAATATGACAAATAGTATTCTTTGGAGAGGAAAAAAGATCAGCTCAACTGACTAATACATTGACAAAGTTTGGAAACATATGCAATGTGTAAGACCTGTGGGCCATCTACTTTCATGAAGGGGCAGGTTAGGGATTTCTTCACATATTTCTTCATCTGAGTTATACTTGATCTTTATACTTTGTAATAAAAAAAAACTAGAAAAGGTGAGCAAATTTAAAATCCCTAATTAAACAACAAATTGGAAATCCTGAAAAATCAAAGGAGAGATTAATAAAATTGTAAGTATGAAAGCAATTGAACCAGTAAATAAAAGTAGGATCTAGCTTTATGAAGAAGTCAATAAAAAGAGAAACCATTTGTTAATTTGATTGAAAAAAAGAGGAAAAATAAATTACTAGTATCAAAAATGAAAAGTGTGAATTTACCACCAATGAAGATGGAATTAAAGTAATTGTTAGAAGCTATTTTTCCCAATCTCAATAAATCTGACAATCTAAGTGAATGAATGAATATTTACAGAAAACCGTAAATTGTCCAGATTAACAGAAGAGAAAATAGAATACTCAAATAATCACATCTTAGAAAAAGAAATTGAACAAACCATCAATGAACGTCCTAAGAAAAAAATCCCTAAGACCAGATGGATTCAGAAGCGAATTCAACCACATATTTAAAGACCTGATATTTAAACCAGGAAGAATAAAAACAGAGAAAGAAAACTATAGACCAATTTCACTAATGAATATTGAAACAAAAAATTGTAAATAAAATGCTATAAAGAAGATTACAGCAATATATCACAAACATTATATGCTATTACCATATGGCGTTTATACCAAGTAACCAGAGCTTTTCAGTGTCAGAAAAACTATGAGCATATTTGATCATATCAAAAAGAAAACCAACAAAATTCATACAATTATTTCAACAGATGCAAAAAAAGCTTTTTACAAAACACAACACACATTCCTATTTAAAAAAAATTATAGAAAGCAAAGAAGTAAAGAAGTAAAGTTTTCCTTAAGATGATAAGTAGTATCTACCTCAAACCATCAGCAATGGGGTATAAGATAGAAGAAGCCTTCCCCAAAAGATCAAGGGTGAAACAAGAATGCTTCCCATCACCACTATTATTCAATATTGTACTAAAAATGTTAACTATAACAATAAGAGAAGAAAAAGAAATTGAAAGGATTAGGACAGACAACAAAGAAACAAAACAATCAGTCTTTGCAGACGATATGATGGTATACTTAGAGAATTCTAGAGAATCAACTGAAAACTTAGAATAATTAACAACTTCAGCAAAGTTGCAAGATATAAATAAACCCACATAAATCATAAGCATTTCCATATACTACCAACAAAGTCCAGCAGGAAGAGAGAGAAAGAGAAATTTTATTTTAAAATAACTGTAGACATTATAAAATATATAGGATTCTACCTGCCAAGACAAACCCAGGAACTATGTGAACACAATTACAAAACACTTTTCACACAAATAAAGTTAAATCAAAATAATTAGGGAAGTATTAATTGCTTGTGGCTTGGCTGAACCAATATAATAAAATTGAAAATGCTACCTAAATTAATTTATTTATTCAGTGTCATACCAATCAGGCTACCACAAAATTATTTTATAGATCTAGAAAAAGTAATAAAAATTCATCTGAAAGAACACAAGGTCAAGAATATAAAGAAAAAATTAAAAAAAAAATGGCAACGAAGATGTCTTGCCAGTGCCATCAAAACAGTACGTTACTGGATAAGAAATAGAGTGGTGGAACAGTGGAATAGAATAAATGCAAAATACACAATACACAATACAAAATGGCCATAGTAATCTAGAGTTTGTTAAATGCAAAAATCCAAGTTTTCAGGACAATTGCTGGGAAAACTAGAAAACAGTTTGGTAGAAACTAAGTATAGAACAATATCCCACACCATATGCCAAGATGAGGTAAAATGGGTACATTATTTAGACATAAAGGGTGGTATCATAAGCAAATTGGGTAGTATTGAATATTTCACCTGCCAGATTCATGGACAAGGGAAGCTTTTAACACAAAACAAGAAACAGAGATCATTATGGGGTATAAAATGGATAATTTTGATTGTATCAAATTAAAATGTTTTTTGCACAAATAAAACCAAGGTGTGAGGTAGCCAAGATTAAAAAGAAAGCAGAAAACTGGGGAAATTATTTTTTATAGCAAGTATCTCTGATAAAGGCCTTATTACTCAATTACATAGAAAACTGAGTCAAATCTATAAGAATACAAGTCATTTTCCAGTTACTAAGTAGTCAAAAGTTATGAACAGGTAGTTTTCAGAAGAAGAAATCAAAGCTATCTATAGTCATATGAAAAATGCTAAATCACTACTAATTAAAGAAATGCAAATTAAAACAAGTCTGAGGTACCACCTACACCTGTCATATTGGCTACTGTGGCAGGAAAGGGAAATTACAAATGCTGGAGAGGAGGTGGAAAAATCAGAACATTAATGCATTGTTGGTGGAATTGTGAACTGATTCAACTAATCTGCAGAGCAATTTGGAGCCATGCACAAAGAACTATAAAACTGTGTATCCCCTTTGACCCAACAATACCACCAGTACATCTGTATTCCAAAAGGTTCAAAGAAAAGGGAAAAGAACCTATTTATAGAGAATCATACATTAATAGTAAATCTTTTTTGTGGTGAGAAAAAATTGGAAATCAAGGTGGTGCCCATAATTTGGGGAATAGCTAACAAGTTGTGGTATATAATTGTGATGGAATACTATCTGGAAAGACATATCAACTGACACAAAGTGAAATGGGTAGAATCTAGGAGAACATTGCACATAGTAATAGCAATATTGTACTATATAATCTACTATATGACCTATATGTTCTAATATGATCCATTGTGAATGGCAGGTACTCTTAACAATAAAATAATCCAAGAAAATTCCAAGAGACTTATGATGAAAAAATGCCATCCATCTCCAGAGAAAGAATTGATGTAGTTTAAATTCAGATGGAAGCACTCTTTTTTTTTTTTACTTTCTTTTTCTTTTTTGGGTCTGTGCTTTTCTTTTTTTTGCAACACAGCTAATATGGAAATATGTTTTGCATGACTGCACATGTATAATCTCTATAAAGTTGCTTGCCATCTCAAGGATGGGAAAGGAGAGTGAGGGAAAGGATTTGAAATTCAAAATTTAAAAAAATGTTAAAAATTATTTTTACATGTAGTTGAAAGAAGAATAAAATATGCAAATTTTTAAAAAGAGTAAGGATCATCTTTTATATTTCTTCTGCCTCTACAGGGCTTAGTACAGTATTGGGCATATTATGGATCTTCAGTAAATACCTGTTGATGGATTCATTTATTAACATCCATGTTCCTGGTTGTATTATGCCCAGTGGAGGGCATTTTACATTGTTAGCACTGAACAAAAAGTAAACAGCCTTCCCTACTTGGATGAGTCAAGGGTCCTCTATTCTTTGTCTACCTCAGTTTGTCTCCCAATTTACATGCCAATTTACCTGTTCTGGGTGAAGGAGGCTTTGAATCTTTATTAGTCAGCTTTGGGAAATGGCTTTACTAATCAGCAAATGAAAACTGCTTGGTTCAAGGGATTATTTTTTTTTTATTCACTCTGAAACCTTATAATTGTATCCCTTTTGATTTGCTTCTGAGAACTGTTTTGGCTGGTCCCCAGGCATCTTGGTACCATGAATATGCAAATGTAAGGCAACAATATTCAAGGTACATCCATGCTCATATTCTTGTGTGCCAGAATACTGGACCAAAAGAATGATGCTGAATTCCTGGTGCAGTCACCTCACTCAAATTCCAGTTTTGAATTTAATTCTGTAGGAATTGCCAGTTCTGAAGCCAATATCTGGTTTCCATTTCTTGTTTTGGACCATCAGGCAGAGATGTTCCCCGAAATCCCAGTACTGCTGTACTATAGCAGGCCTCAGAGGATGGAAGTTCGCAGCCCTTACTGATATATACACTCTACCACTTACCCACAGTGTATCCATTCACTGAGGCTATGCTTATATGCAGAGATACCTTTTTAGGCAGAGGAGGCAGCTGCCAATTTGATATATTTTAAAGAACACTGAAAAACCTTTCTGTCCAAATATGCCTTTCACTTTTACCCATTTGCTATAGTGCAACATCCTGGCCTCTGGGTTGCTTCTTAAGGCCCTAGTAGAGGGAGTATGAGGGCATTGGATGCCTGAGGGCAGGGGAGTGGAAGACATTCAATCAAGCAGGCATAGCACAGAGCTGCCGGGGAATAATGAAAAAGCAATGGAAGGGCACCAAATGTGGCTTTCTACCTCACAATTTGATAAGAGTTCACTTTTTCTTTATAGACTCTATACAAAAACAAATGAATTTTCTAAATATTTCAATTCAACACCCATTCATTGAATTCCTACTATGTGCAAAACAATGTACTAGATGTGGAGAAGATAGAGAAATAAAACATAACTTACCCTGCTTGTAGCTTGCAACCTAGTTGAAAAGAAAATAATGTACACATGTGCCTGTAATGTAGAATAGAACAAGACTTCCTAATTCCTCCCTTAATCTTACTCTTTCTTCTGAAATCACTTTTTCTATTGGTGCCCTCTTCCCAACTAATTCATCTGGTCTTTCATATTTGAAACCTCTCTTTTATCTTTGGGCACCTAGGTGGTACAGTGGATGGAGGGCCAGACCTGAAGTGAAGAAGACTCATCTCTGTGAGTTCAGATCTGGTCTCAGATATTTACTAACTGCATGACCCTAGGTAAGTCACTTAACCTTGTTTACTTCAATTCATCATGTGTAAAATGATCTAGAGAAGGAAATGGCAAACTACTCTAGTATCTTTGCCAAGAAAACCCCAAATGTGGTCACGAAGAGTTGGACTCTACTGAAATAACTGAACAGTTAACACCTTACCTTTTGCTCTTCCATCTTGCTCACATCTCAAATCTAATCAAAAGAATGAATACTAAAAAGATCATATATTCCAACTCCCTCACTTCACACATAAGGACACAGAAGTCTAGAGAGCTTAAGTGACTTGTCCAATGTCACCAAGGTTGGTTGATTCGTTTTCTGAAATATAATTTCATTTTCTGTAATATAACTAATACTGGTTTTCACCTATTTTCATCACCACCGTATTCATTACAACTCTTTTGGACTATTTCAATAGTTTTTTAATAGGCCTTCCTAATTCTAGTCTTTACCTCTTCTAATCTACACTTCAGAAAATTGTCAACATACTCTTACATACTATAGATCGGGTCATCACTCCTTTGCTCAAAAATCTTTATTAGTTCCCTGACGCTAAGGAAGTAAATTTGAGATTGCATCATCATATACCCAAGAGCAATTAGCTCTTAGGGTCCAAGGTGGGGCGGTTCATGGATAGATTTCAGGAGTTCTACAAATTTGCATGGGAAATAAATTACATTTTTAATTTCCACTAACTCATCACTGCATTTCCTTCAGTCATTTAAAAATCTTACTCTAAAAAGAAATTCATAGGAACCCTCAGATTGCCAAAGAAGTTGGTGAGACAAAATAAGGTAATGATGCTTTGGATGAGAAGAAGCAATGAAGAAATAAATTTTGACAAGCTAGTTGAAAATGATGAATAAAAGGAGTTATCTAAAAGAAAAAAAAACACCAACTTGATGCTAATTAGATGCCTGCACATACAGAACCAAATTTTTAAAGGACCTAAATAAGAAAGAGAAGCAAGAGAAAGAATGAAAAATAGTAACAAGGTCAGAAGCAGAACACTAGAGCCTGGTGTGAGATGAGGCTTATGATAAATGCTAAAGGAAGCAGAAAAGGACTTAAACAAACAAACAAACACGTTCTTCTTCTTCTTGTTATTCAGTTATTTCAGTTGTGTCCAACTTTTTACGACCCCTTTTGGGGGTTTTCTTAGCAAAGATATTGGAGTGGTTTAACATTTTTTTTCAGCTCATTTTACACATGAAGATACTGAGGCAAACCTGATTAAGTGACCTGCCCAGGGTCACACAGCTAGTGTCTGAGGCTGAATTTGAACTCAGATCTTGCTCACTCTAGGCCCACTGCTTTATCCACTGTGCCACCTAGCTGCCCATAGTTTTAAAAACTATGTTAAAGGCAAGAAAAATATTATTGAAGAGATTCTTAGTGAGATAATAATGGGCAACAGAAAGAAATGGGAACTGCCCATCCCCAGATGAATGGAGGAAAGGATGCTACTGTTCTTTTCCATGCCTAGACTCTATCTCCAGTATTCTGGGTAGTTCTGAGTGTCATACTTTACGAAGGACATTGACAAGCTGGTGTGCATAGAAAAGGGCAACCAAGGTGGTGAAAAAAAACAAACAAACCAGAAATTATGCCACAAAGAATGAACTGAATGAACTATCTACAAGGGTGAGGAACCTGCAGCCTCGAGGCCATATGTGGGCCCTGTAGATCCTCAAGTGCACTCCTTTGACTCAATCCAAACTTCACAGAACAAATCCCCTTAATAAAAGGATTTGTTCTGTAAAACTTGAACTCAGTCAAAAGGCTGCAGTCAAGGACCTATAAGGCCACATGTGGGCTTGGGGCTGCAGGTTCCCTACTCTTGAAGGATATTTGCCTAGAGAAGATAAGATATAAGTGGTGGGAATGGTAATAACTGTTTTTTGGAAAATTTGAAGAAAGGGGCTTAGATCTTGTCTCCTTGGCCTTGCTTGGATTATTGCAACAGCCTGCTGTATAGGCTCCCTCATCTCCAGCCCATGGTCCACTCAGCAGACAGTGTGATCTCCCTCAGACTCAGGCTTGGCCACATCATCTTCCCTCCTTCTTCTACTCCCTCCCCTACCCCAAGGAATTTTAGTGGCTCCCTATCACTTACAGGATCAAATAAAAGCTTCTCTTTGTTATTCAAAGCTCTTCTTAACATAATCTACCCCTCCTCCACATTTCTAGTCTTTTTACCCCTTATCAGTGATCCAGTGACCCTGGCCCACCTGCTCCTCCCACTGGGCCCTCCACTTCCAACTCTGCCTTTTCACTGGCTCTCCTCCATACCAGGAAGGCTCTTTTCTGCTTTCCTTCAAGTCCCAGCTAAAATCCCACTTTCTACAAGAAGTCTTTAATGAACATTCTTAATTTTAGTGCCTTCCTTCTTTGGCTTACCTCCAGTCTATCCTGTATATACCTTATTTGCCAATAGTTGTTTTCATGCTGTCTCCCCGTTAGACTATAAGCTCCTTGAGAGAAAAGACTCTTTTTCACCTTTCTTTGTATCCCCAACACTGAACACAGATGTGACACGTAGTATTAATTGACAGCATCTATGTGAGGGTGGGGTGGGGGAGGAGACAGAACTGGGACTAATGTATAGGTATTATAGAGAAATAGCTTTACAAAATTAAGGAAATTCTTCATAGACATTAGAGCTGACCAAAAAGGGAATGGGCCATGTCAGGGGAAGTAATGAGTTTCCTGTAATGGGAGGTCTTCAAAGCAGGGATTGGATAACCACTTGTTGGGGATTTAGCAGAGGGTGTTAATGCTCTACAAAGGGTTAGAGTAGATGACGGCCTCTGAGTTCTTTCTCTCCCAAGCACTTCCCTGAATCTAAAACTCCTGGTGGAGACAGTAAAAATAAAATTGTTTGTCAATCTCAGTTCATGCAGAAAAATGCTCTTCTGGTCTGGGTAGATGCCCCAAATGTGTTATAAAACAAGTTGTTTTGCCAGCAAAAGAGTGTTTTATGCTTTGGGGAACAGTCGTGGGCAATTCACAGGCAACTTAAAAGATATCGTGCTCTATCACTCAGTCTTCAATTTGATCAGAATATAATGAGCATGCTCACTGAAGATCTATTGGTATAGCTAGAAGACTCTAGTCAAGTTAAAGAAGCTTCATGAGCACAGGTGGAGAAAGAGGTTCATGACATGGTGTGGAAATCTATATCGTAAAACAGCAAGCACCCCCATTGCCACCCCATTTGTTTTCCTTCTTAGGTTTTACCTCACGATCTAGTAGAGAGCTGTAAACTGATATTTGCTGCTGCTGCCTTGGGAGATTAGGTGAGGGAGATTCATAGAAAAGAGAACGGACGGAAGAAAGGAAAATTTACTTCACAAAGAGAAAGAGAGCCTCCGAAGAGAAGCAAATAGGAGGGAAATGTCTAATGGGGACACTTCTCTTTGGAAACCAAGTCGAGTGTGAAAATAGTTAATCTATAAAAGCAAAACTGCTTTAGAACTTCTGGGATGCTGGACAATGTATTTGGCCTAGATGTTTGGGGACCCATCTGCTCAGAGGTGTACCTGAATTTGAGGTATAGTTGTCAAAAAGAGCCCTAGCCTGCCAATGCTAAAGCCATGGGCTCTTGAGTGGCATAATATAGTAGAAAGGGGACTGAACTTGCAGTCAAGGAGACTTGACTTTATATCCCACCTTAGATATTAATTAGCTGTGTATACCCAGGCAAGTTGCTTAACCACTCTGAACCTCAGGTAGCTAATCTGTAAAATGAGAGATTGGTCTCAAAGGCCTCTAGGAAAGAAAATCTACTCTAATTTGTGGATAGACACTGCAAAAGTGACTTGCTTTTCACTGTGCTGGGAGCACTGGGAATCAGGCTTCCTAGGTATTATCCTTCCCACCCAGAATTCACCATAACTGATCCTGCAAAATCCCAAATGACTGTCTTGTCTCTGTTCTAGCTTGCTGTTTCACATTGTTACATAGTTCACTTGTCCCTCTTCTACTGGCATAATTTATGCAAACATTTGTGTTTGATCTGAAACAGTTATACTACTTGCTCAGGACCCTGCTAAAGAAAGCTGAAAATTTAGAATGATATGTGTGTCTCTGAGGGAGGACTGCAATCAAATGGATATGACATGAGTCAAAGACCCTGTCTCCACAACTATGGGGACTTTGGAGACAGGAACAAAGCATTTAGTTAAGCCTTGGCAAATTTGAGAGGCACTTATCACATTCCCTCCTCTGCCCCCCCCCCTTTTTATTTTTGCTGGATTGTTCAAATGGCTAGGGAAGGTGAAGTTAATATTTGGCTTCTTGAAGGAAGCAAGAAAGTTTTAGTACCTTGTGGTGGAGGTGGTGCTTTTGTGTAGATTTGTGGCAATGTATCCATGGACACATCATATATGGCTATGTTGTCAACACAGAGCTATAAAGCCTAGATTGCTCCTTCATTAATCATTAATCCTATACGACTCTTTGAAAATTCCCTATACTACACGTTTTTGTGTCTTCTATTTTTTATTCTTTAAAAATTTTTAACATTCATTTTTTGAAATTTTGAGTTCCAGATTCTCTCCCTCCTTCCCAACCTTTTCCCACCTATTGGAAGGCAAGCAATATGATATCAATTATATGTGTGAAGTCATGCAAAATACAGCTCCATATGAGCCATGTTGGAAAAAAAGCAAGAAAGATAATATTAAAAAAGTATGCTTCAATCTGCACTCAGAGTTCATTAGTTGCCTCTCCGGAGGTGGATAGCATTTTTCATTGTGGGTCCTTTGGAATTAACTTGGGTCATTGTCTTGATCAGAGTAGCTAAGTCTTTCACAGCTGATTAGTTTTGTGTGGTTTGTACTTCATTCTTGAAGAGACCATGACTCTTACTGTGTACAACATTCTCCTGGTTCTGCTCACTTCACTTAAGTTCAGATTAAGTCTTTCACAGTTTTTCTGAAACCATCATGCTTGTCATTTCTTAGAGGAAATAACATTTCATCACCATCATATACAACAACTTGTTCAGCCATTCTTCAATTGTTGGGCATCCCCTCAGCTTCCAATTCTTTGCCACCGCAAAAAGCGCTACTCCAAATCCAAAACTCCTCATTGCATCATGCTTTTGTGTAATAGTTAGGCTACAAGAAGGGCAGTTAGGTGATTGACCAATGCATAGAGTGCCAAGTCTGAAGTCAGAAAGCCTCATCTTTATAAGTTCAAATCTGGTCTCAGACACTTTGAGGTAAAATGAGACAAGGAAGTGGCAAAATGCTCCAATATCTTTGCCAAGGCAACCCCAAAGGTCACAAAGAGTTGGTCACAATTGAAATGATTGAACAAAAGAATAAGGCTCAAAGACAATGGCACAGAGTTCCTGAATGTAACTGAAGTCAAGATTCAAGGTGGGAAATGATTGGTTATTGTCTTTGCCTGATTCAGTCTTGCATAGTCATTCATGTGGTATCTGCCTGGTTATTTGGTTACCCAGAATTCCCTCAGTGGTGTGAATATTGACATCTTACCCACTCCAATAACTTAAGAATTATTAAAACAAACAAACAAACATAGCTTTAAACAAGTATCCCCTACCATAATAATCTTAGATAATAAAAAGTTTAGCATAATATTTAAAAAATTGCATTTTCAGTGAGGTGATATGGTTCAGTTTTAGTAGACCTGAGTCTCAAGTATTCCCATAACAATAGGGGGATAACAATACTTGCTATCTCTACCTGACAGAGTTGTTGTAAGAATGGTGCTTTAAAAAGTGTTATGTAAATGTGAGCTATTATTAGCTCAGTTCCCCTTTTGCTTGGCATCTTATTTATAAGAATATGGTTGTTTTACATAGTCCAATGAGCAAAATGATTTGACTCTGAGCTTAAGGTTATTTAAGGAAACAATTCATAGAGTGAATCTGACTTCTTCCCATTTCAGTGGGTCCAAGAATCCTGGAGACCTTAAACACTTTATTGAAATAACTTGTAGAGATTTTGAGAGACATCTTGGGGGGCAGAGGCAAGATGGTGGAGTAAAAGCACAAACTTGGCATGGACTCTGGTTCCAAACACTTTCAATACATGTAAAAACAAATGACTCTAAACAAACTTTAGAGCTACAGAACCCACAAAGTGACAGAGAGAAACAAATCTACCACTGAAGGCAGCCTGGCAGGCCGACAGGAAGGTTCTATAACAGCACACTGGGAGCCAAGGGCAGACCCATGTGAGCCATGGAGTTCTAGCCCCAGAGCAGCCCCAACCAGCTGTGGCCAGAGCAGACTTTAGGAAAGTGAACCACCAGCAGCTGTGGAGGTTTCCAGACTTCTCAACACATAAACACCAAAGACAAAGTAAAAGGTCAGTATGTAACTCTGTTGGAAAAGGGGGAGATGGAAGAGCACAATTTGGCCCCTGCCCCCACAGCAAGAAACAGCAGAGGCATGGCGGCTATGTAGCTGCTGCTACATGGCTGCCACAGGAGCTCCTGGCTTGCAGATTATATGGGGACAAAGCAACCATTCCGAGGGTAATCGCTCTTGCTTTAACCTGCTTGGATCTGGATCACAGTCTTGGGTGGTGGTCCTGGAGTGTGTGACCAGTGAGCCAGAGCTTATGGGGGCTGTAGAGACAGTACCCTTCTAATAGCTCTGGCAACAGCAAAAACCCCAGTGATTTGGGACAAAGCTGTCTCCATTCTAGAAGCAGAATTCTCTACCTTGGCAAAGAGCTCAAAAGTCAAGTAATTGACAGGCAATATGAGCAAGCAGAGGAAGCACAAACAGACCATGGAATCCTTTTGTGGGGACAAAAAAGGATCAAGGCATGGAGTGAGAGGAAGACAGCAAAGTCAGAACTCCTTCCAAAAGCCTCCAAGAAAAAAATATGAATTGGTTACAGGGTATGGAGAAGCTCAAGAAGGATTTTGAAAATCAAGTAAGAGAAGTAGAAGAAAAATTGGGAGGAGAAATGAAAATGATGGAAGAATATCATGAAAAGTGAGTCAACAGCCTGCTAAAGGAGACCCAAAAATACACTGAAGAAAATAACACCTTAAAAAATAGACTAACCCAAATGGCAAAAGAGACCCAAAAAGCCAATGAGGAGAAGAATGCCTTAAAATGCCAAATTTGCCAGATGGAAAAGGAATTTCAAAAACTTACTGAAGACAATAACTCCTTCAAAATTAGATTGGCACAATTAGAAGCTAATGACTTTATGAGAAATCAAGATACTATAAAATAGATCCAAAGAAATGAAAAAATAGAAGGCAATGTGAAATATCTCATTGGAACAACTACTGACATGGAAAATACATCCAGGAGAGATAATTTAAAAAATATTGGACTACCTGAAAGCCATGATAAAAAAAAAATAGCCTATACAACACCTTTCAAGAAATTCTCAAGCAAAATTGTCCTGATATTCTAGAACCAGAGGGCAAAAAAATAGAAATTGAAAGAATTCACTAATAGCCTCTTGAAAAAGATCCCAAAAAAGAAGCCCCAAAAACCAGTGAGAAGAATGCCTTAAAAAGTTGAATTTGTCAGATGGAAAAATAATCTCAAAAGCTTACTGAAGAGAACAATTCCTTCAGAATTAGAGTGAGCAAATGGAAGCAAATGACTTTATGAGAAATCAAGATACTATTAAACAGATCCAAAGAAATGAAAAAATAGAAACAATGTGAAATATCTTCTTGAAAAAAACCACTGACCTGGAAAATAGATCCATGAGAGAAAATTTAAAAATTATTGGACTAACTGAAAGCAATGATCAAAAAGAGAACCTAGAAATCATCCTTCAAAAAATTGTCAAGGAAAACTGCCCTGATATTTTAGAACCAGAGGGCAAAAGAGAACTTGAAAGAATTCACCAATCACGTCTTGAAAAAGATCCCAAAAAGAAAACTCCTAGGAATATTATAGCCAGGTTCCAGAGTTTCCAGATCAAGGAGAAAATATTATAAGCTGCCAAGAAGAAACAATTTGAATACTGTGGAAACACAATCAGAATAACCCAGAATCTAGCAGCTTCAACATTAAGGGACTGAAGTACTTGGAATAAGATATTCAGGAGATCAAGGGAGCTACACCTACCCAGCAAAACTGAGTATAATGTACCAGGGGAAAATATGGTCATTCAGTGAGATGGAGGACTTTCAAGCATTCTTGAGGAAAAAACCAGAACTGAATAGAAAATTTGACACTCAAATACAAGAAGCATGAGAAGGCAAACATGGAAAAGAAATCATAAGGAACTTATCAAAGTTGAGGGTATATATGCATTTGAATACATAGGTGAGTGTGTGTATATATGTGTATATAGACATAGGGCACAGGATCAATTGAATAGGAAGGGATGATATTTTAAAAGGTGAAATTGAGAGGTGGGAGAGGATTAGAATGAGAGTAGACAGGGAGAGACAGAATGGGGTTAATCATCTCATATAAAAGAAATGAGGTATAACTGTTACAATGGAGGGGAAGAACAGGAAGGCAAAAAAGGAATGGTTCAACCTTACTCTCACTGAATTTGGCTTAGAGAAGGAATGACATACATTCTAAATTGAGTATCTTGCCCTGCAGGAGAGTAGGGGGAAAGGGGATGAGAAGTGGGATGATGGAGGGGAGGGCAGGTTGAGGGGGAGGGTTTACATGCAACTGGGAAATGGGTTATGCAGGCACTGGGGTAGGCAGATCCATCTTGCCCTACTGGAAAGTCAGAAGGGTGACAGGGGAGGATATAGGAGAGAGTAGATTAGGGGAGGGAGT
>CM053580.1:285286702-285302560 GCA_028627135.1 Pseudochirops cupreus | reverse complement strand
CCTACCTACCTATCTATCTATCTCTATATCCACATGAGTTTATTTAAATGTAGCTCAAAGAGAAGTTCTGCTATCTATCTTAGGAATCCTGTCCATACCTCCCTATAGAAGACTTTGATTCCTGCAAGTCCCTTTCCTGGTCACTAGCCCTTAAAGAGGAAGAGGTACTCCAGGATTATATCTAAAGATTTGTCCCTTTCCCATAAAATTCTAGCTACATGAAAATTTGTTATAAATAATGAATTGTAAGTAAATCCATTTATCTAAGTAGATAGAAAACAGCCATTAGAGAAGTAATACAGATTAAACTATATCAGAAAATACACAGAATGAGTAAGATTTCCCACTAGGAGCAAGATAGTTCAGCTCAATCAAGAGAGAAAGGATTCTATATAACCCAACAATAAATCCCCCAAAGTCTGTAGGAAGGCAATCTGGGAATCAGAAATATTTGAGGATTGTATTTCCTACTTATCTGCTGCTTTCCAAAATATTTTCTCTCTCTCCCCCAAAAAGAATATGGGACCACCTGTTGCCTTTAAACTCAAGAACAAAGAATGTCTCCCATTTCCCAAGCTCTTGTGCCAATTCTGTTCCTAAACTAGGCACAAAGTATCAACTCATCTTTTCTCTACCAGAGAGTCTTACGCAAATGTCCCAGGCTTGGTCCCAGGCTTGAACCCAGGGTTACAAAATACAGGCAGTGTAAATGAAAGGGAATGTTAGAGGGAGGGCACTGGGAATATGGTGTGTGTGTGTGTGTGTGTGTGTGTGTGTGTGTGTGTGTGTGTGTTGAAGAGGACACAATAAATGTTTCCTGGTTCTATTGTGTGCCCCTGTTTGGAAAAGTCCTTAGCTCAGGAAGGATGAGAGTACCAGTTTTCAAGTTTGTGTAGCCAATATCATTTCCTCCCACTCTATCTGTGTACCAAGAATAATAAGTGAACTCCATGTCCTGTTAGACTTATTTCCTCATTGTCCCCAACATACACCATTCTCATTTAGTTACCTCGATCTCTTTGCCTAGAAATCCATCCTTCCCTGTGTCTACCCACCCAAATTCTCCAACAACCTAATTGGATTCCACCTCTTTCGTGAAGCATTCACTGATTTATCACTTATTTATCCTCCTCTCCTCTGAAGTCATTTAGTACATGGAGTCTCTTCCACATAATTCCAATTTAATTTTGCCCATCTCCTTATGGTGTTCTTTCTGCCAGTCATGTGTTCTCTCCCTGCCTGGTATGACTGACAAATGACATTCCAGTGCTAGGAAAATTTCACTGCTGTACACAAGAACCTAGCATTTAATATTCACAACAATAATAACAATTACTTTGAAGATGCTTTCAGTGAGATGAGTTTACATTCTAATATTTTAATTATGAAAAGCTGTCATTTTATTGACTGAGTCCATAGCTCATTAAATATAAAAGAATATTAGGATAATGACTTTTGCTAAAACTATTTCTACTTCAACTCCATTAAAAAATATGAGAAGAAGCAGATAATGGTAGAAGAAAAATAGCTGACATTTCTATAGTACTTTAAAGATTGAACTAACAAACAAACAAAAAACTTATATAAGCATGACCTCAGCTATGAATGGTTTTCATGGGTAAAGGCAGAGGGGTGAATAGAATATCCTTCAGAGGCTAGCAAGGTTGTGGTGGTGTATAGGACTACTTAGGGTCTGAACCCCTAAAGATATCCTCCAAATTAATTGATTTTAAAACCCCAACAATATTATTTGGTGCTTGTGTTTTCATTTTATCAAACAAGAGACTTGAAGGAAATTTAATTGTTCTACCATTGTGTTATGTGTTGTAAATGCTAGGCTCTTTGTTTCATATGATTTATAAAGTTTCTTTTTGAATTTCTTCATTATTCTGTCTCTCTCTATGCCTTGCTTTTACTAAACATTTTTGTTGGCACCATGATTTCAATTATTTCTTCTCCCTAGTATTCTCTCAGGTCATATTTCTTTTTTTTTTTTTTTTGGAGGGGGAAAGGCTGGGAAATTGGGATTAAATTACTTGCCTAGTCACATGACTAGTAAGTGTTAAGTGTCTGAAGATGAATTTGAACACAGGTCCTCCTGACTCCATGGCTGGTGCTTTATTCACTGAGCCACCTAACCACTCCCAAGGTCATGTAGTTTCATATTCCTCCCTTTTCAGTCTTGACCTTATGACAAACCAGTTTAATGCATAAGTCTCCTCTACTTTGACTTACCTGGTACTGCATGATGTTTGAAAAAGTTAGGCAACTACTCCTAGGAAAGTCATCACAAATTTATGTTAACTAATCTCAACTGGGTTTTCACCATGTGTAAAGCTAACCATGGCACCTCTTCTCTCCTGAGGACTGCTGCTTTGAATAACTTTAATGGTCTAATCTCACAGTTTAATGAACTCTCTATTCAGCAATAAACTAAAGCATAACATTCACCACAACATAACAACTTATTACTAAGGTGACCACACAGTCTTAAACAAAACATATCATTCAGTAAATCTTATAGTCATCTTTAAAGGATAGCAGAAAATACAAACAACATCCATCCTTAGGTCACAATAAATTACCAATCTCCTCAGTCAATACAGAGTATCCAAGTAAAGTTCTCTTTCATGTTGACCAGAGGCTGGCTTCCAAACCACATGACTCCTTCTTCACAGGCTGACCAGTCTCAACTCTTGCCTGGATTCACACATAATCAGTTCCCCACTCATATCTCAGCTCACTGGGACTGCTCCATTCCAAACTCTTCATAGTTTCTGTTCCTAGGAAAACAAAACTTAACAGGGCTACAATAATATTTACACACATTACCAGCACTGTCATCATAATTCACTTTCTGTCTGAGAAATCAATACAGAACAACAGACAGGGCTTCTGTCTGACAAATCAACAGAGATCAACAGACACAGCACCAACATCACATTCTTTCAGTTCTGCCTGCTCCCAGCTCTACTCATGCTCTTATCTGCTCCTTCCTGTTCTATCCTTTTTGCAAGCTTCTCCCACCGTGGGCTCTCATGTGATTATATGCAACATATTAAGGGGTAGGAAAGATCTTCAAGCTCCCTTAGGCCTATTAAGGGCAATACAATGTATACTGTTTCTAATCAAAGACTCTTGATACAATCAAGGTGAGGCTCAAAGGCATTTGATTAGCCAAAACTCAATCCAGAAAAACAGCAAAAAATCCTATTTTACTTGCCATTACACCATGGCAGAGAAATGTTTTTATTCATCCCTAATTAACTAAATCCCACAGAGATTGTAGTAAACCTTCTTTTCTCTTCTCAAGCCTCTCAAATCACCATTCCCTTAATCAGTCAACACATTTACTAATTGTTTACTATGTGTCAAGTTAAGCCCTGGAGATACAAAGAAAGGCAAAAATATATTCCAGGCAGATATGTTTTACTTTGATAACTCCCTCTTCTCCTCATCTCTACATCCCCAAACTCCTTTATAGCATCCCCTATTTTGTTTTTTACTTTAGTCTCTAATGAAGAGATGGCTATTTTTCTCAAGCCAAGACTCTCTGTAAACACCTTTGATGACATCCTTGTTCATCTCTTTTGTCAGATTGCCTCCATAATCAACCCCTCTTTTTTGTTTTCTTCAAACTCTCCCTATCCATTGACTCATTTCCTACTGCCTACTAACATTCTCAGGTCTCCTTCATCAAAAAACAAAACAACACTATCCTACCTGAAGAAATAAACCTATTTTTTCTCCTCCAATTCATAGTCAAACCTTAGAAAAAGTCATTTTCACATTTTGCCTACGCTTTCTTTTGTCTCCTTTCTCAACCCATTGTATCATCACTCAACTAAAAATGCTCTCTCCAAAGTTACCAAAGTCATGTTAAAATGCCTGATCTGGTGGCTTTTGTCTCAATACTCATTCTTCCTGATCTCTCTGTAGTATTTAACACTATTTCCCATCTTCTTCTCTGGACATTGCTTCCTCTCTGCATTTTCAGGTCAGTTTTCTTCTTCTTCTCCCTCTACCACTCATTCCTTTTCAATCACCTTTGCTAAAGCATCACTCATATCCTCCCTTCCAAATGAGGGTAGGAAGTGACTCTATCTTGGGACCTCTTCTCTTTTTTGATGATCTTATTAGCTCCCAGAGGTTCAATTATTTTTTCTATATATGAGTTCCCTAATGACATACCCATCCTTAGTCTTTCTCTTGAGTTCCAGGCGTACATTACCAATGATTGATTGAACATTTTGAACTTGATGACCTGTAGGCATCTCAAAGTCAATATGTGAAAAAGAGAACATGATATATTTTCCCCCAAACCTATCCCTCCTCTAAATTTCCCTTTTTTTCTGACTGAGGAATCATTCCTTTCAGGCACCCTGGGTTGCAATCTCAGGCTTATCCTTGACTCCGACCTTTACCTCACTTTACTTGTCCAATCACTTGCCAAATCTTGTCACTTTTATCTCCACAACATAACTCAATCTGTCTCCTTCTCTCCACTCATATAATGACCTCCCTACTTCAGCCTGTTATCACCTCTCATCTGTACTTTTTAAATGACCTCTAATTGATCTTCTAGTCCCCAATTTCTCTGCTCTTGAATCCATCCTACACATAATGCCCACATTTATAATCCTAAGGCAAAGATCTAACCATGTTATACACCATCCCAATAAACTCTAGTAGCTCCCTATTACCTATGGGTTTAAATAAAACTCCATTATTTAATCTCCAGTGCCCAGCACACTACCTGGCATAGAGCTTAATAAATTGCTAGGTAGCTAACTAACTCTTTAAAACCTGACTCCAGCCTATCTTTGCAGGTTTAAAACATGTTACTCCCCGTAACACATTTTATGGTCCAATTTAATTGACCTTCTTGGGGCTCTTTACAGATGACTGTCCATACCTTTGCATGGGTATGTTCATAGCTGTAAGGCATTCCTTCCTCATCTCTTTCTCTTAGGTAACCCAGTTTCCTTCAAACCACAGCTGAAATGCCATTCTTACACTATGCCTTTCTGAATCACTCAGTTGCTTATATCCCTTCCCTCACCACAAATTGTATTTCTTTTGTTTTAATTGGATATACATATACACATGCATATAGTATCTCCTGAGATATTGTGAGCTTTTTCCCTTATATTTTTTACTACATTAATACATATTTATGGAATAAAACAAATATTTCTATAACAAAATACAATTGTACATGTAACTGGATATCTACTATGCACAACTTGCTATTCATTTTAACATACAACAAAATTACCATGTAAATTTCTTTTTTTTTCTCCTTTTTTTCTATCCTCCCCCATCCCACCATAGAGGTGGCTACCATTAGACCCAAAGAGGTATATATACGTAAAATGATTCTATACATACTTTTATTTAGTTCTTTCTCTGGATGCAAATAGAATCTTTCTTTGTATGTCCTTTATTGTTCATTTGGGTGTTTATAATAGTCAAAATGGCTTATAACTCAAAGTCGTTCTTAAAACAATATTGCTGCTACTGTATATAACATTCTCTCGGTTCTGCTCATTTTACTCTTCATTATTGCGTGCAAATCTTTCCATATTTTTCTAAGGTCATTAAACGCATCAGCAGCAGTATTCTATCACAATCATATACCACAACTTGATCAGCCATTCCCCAACTGATTGGCATCCCCACAATTTCCAGTTTTTTGCCACCCCAAATAGAGCATTTTAGAACACATATGTTGTTTTCCTTGTTCCCCAATCATATTTGGAAATAAATCTAATAATGATATTACTGGGTCAAAGGGTACAGATTGAATGTGAGCTTCTTAAGTGCAGGGATTATTTCATTTTTGTCTTTTTAATGCCCATAGCCTAGCACTAAGCCTGGTACATAAGAAGTGTTTAATAAATTCTGGTTTATTGACTCACTTGATGTTTATATAGCACTTCCCAGTTTGTAAAACACTTTATAAATATCATCTCATTTGGCATTCGCAACAATCCTGGAAGATAAGTACTATTATTATCTTTGTTTTACATATGAAGAATGAGAGAGGTTAAGTGACTCATCTACGGTCATGCATCCTGAATCAGGATTTGAACTCAGATTTCCCTAACTCTAGGTCTGGAACTCTATCCAGTGTGCCACTTAGTTGTGATATGTGTATGTATGCATGTGTGTGTATGCACATGGACCCATGTATTAATTGTCATTGCTTTTTTGAATAGTGCACTGCATATGAAATTAGAGGGTTTGGGTTTAAATCTTAGCGCTGCCACTTATTATTACCTGAGTCACCTTCAACCAGTTAATTCCCCTTATTGGACTTGTTTCCTTATCTATAAAATGAGGGGTTCAAATGACCTTTGGGGTCCTTTATAGCTTTAAATCTATGATCTTATGATCATACAAACCTAATTCCTCTTGTACTTTTCTGTCCTATTCAGAGAATGCTTCATTATCTATTCTTTCATTAAACTACTTATTGTGTGTACTTCCCCAAACCATAAATTCCTTTAGGGCAGTGACTATGCCATGTGCTTCTTTTTTGTCTTCCACCATTATTATAACTCTGGGTATGTAGCTGTGCTCAATGAATAATTGTCAAATTAAATTGAATTTTAAGGGAAAGTCAGTGACTTTATTCACTGGCATAAGAAATTAGATTCTAGGTTGTGGCATGGATAGTAATGGTTTCTGTGAGTAGTAACATCTCTCTGACATCTGGAATGATGCTAGCCTGATAGCTTCATAGATGTAAAACTAGAAGCACATAGAGTCCAATACTCTCATTTCACATATGAG
The DNA here is from genome assembly GCA_028627135.1 of Pseudochirops cupreus. Taxonomy (NCBI): domain Eukaryota; kingdom Metazoa; phylum Chordata; class Mammalia; order Diprotodontia; family Pseudocheiridae; genus Pseudochirops; species Pseudochirops cupreus. Next base: position 285,295,762 of record CM053580.1, on the reverse strand, counting down.
AAAATTAAAGTTCATGAATGTAAAGTGATGTGTTCAAAGTCACACACAATAATTAGCAGAGGTGAGATTTGAACCTAGGTCCTCTGGCTTTAGAGCCAATGCTATTTCTCCTATACCACTACCATCTCCTTATCATAATCCTTTTTTTTTTCTCCAAACATTGGCTTGATGCCTTTGTCAAAGTCACCAACAGTCTCATTATTAATATTTTGTGAGCATCTGCAGGAACAAACACATATTTAGATTAAGGAGAATCTCATTTTCTTTTGTAGGACTATGACGATAAAAGGTGATTTATGTATAACTATTTTGTGACAAAATTTTTTGAAACATCACCAAGATTATTCTGTAGAGTTGGAGAGAAATAACCTCCTAATATTCACATAAACTTAATAGTGAAATCTGTCTGAAATCCTGCTTTTCTTTGCTTGGGTTTAGTTGATATCAGATTGTTTTCTAAAACTCTTGTTTCAACTAAAAGAGAAAAGTACACATCTTCTGGGATGGGCTTAAGGAGGCTAGAATGCTCTCCTTCCTCATCTCCACCTCCTGGCTTCCCTCTAGTCCCAGCTAAAATCCCAATTTCTGTAAGTAGCCTTTCTGGATCCCTCTTAATTCTGGTGCCTTTCCTCTAATAACTGGCTCCAGTTTATCCTCTAAATAGCTTGTTTGCATATAGTTGTTTGCATGTTACTTTCCTCATTAGACTGAGATCCTTGACTATCTGGTTTTTCTTTGGATCCCCAGTACCTGACACAGAGAAGTCACTTACCAAATGTTTATTAACTGACTTTTCCCATTTCCATAGTTCTCTCTCTTTGTGGATCAAGATATAGATTGCCTTTGTAGCAAAAGCATGTCCTAAGCTCACCTCAACTAAAATACACACTTTTAAAGAAGTGGCAAATCCTGAAAAATGACACCATAAATTGAGGATTCTAAAATTTTCCCATAAACGTACCCAAGCTGTTAACATTTAACCAGAGATAAACCCACACTCATCCAGCCTGCCTGAGTTAGAGGTAGTCTGGTGTACTTGAAACAACAAGACTGAAAATGGTGAGTTCTGGACATAGGTAACCTGTTCATAACATTTAGAATTGGAAAAAAATTTAAAGATGATTTAGTTCAGACTCTTCATTTTGCAGATAAGGAAATTGAGTCCTAGAGGTCTAGGCCAAGTGACCCAGGACCCAACTAGCAGAAGTGAAGCACTCTTTCTTCGTATGTACTACTTCTTCCACTATACCGTGCTTCCTAGATTTCATTTTAGGCCTACCACAAAATTTCCATGTGGCCTTGGGTAAGTGATTTTTCCTATCTGGATCTTCATCTGTAGAGTGAACCATACGATATTTATATTTCCTTGTAGCTCTAAAATTCTATTGTTCTGTCACTTTTGTTCATTATTTTTCAGTTATATTTGAAATATCTTCTTCTGAAGTAGAAGGATCACCTACGCACTTTTACTATCCCATTGCCTTTTGTGTTGTTGTTCAGTTGTTTCAATCATGTCTGACTCCTTGTGACTGCATTTGGGGTTTCCTGGCAAAGATACTAGAGTGGTTTGCCATTTTCTTCTCCAGTTCATTTTACAGATGAGGAAACTAAGGCAAACTTGTACAGGGTCACACATCTAGCAAGTCTGAGGCCAGATTTGAACTCGGGTCATCATGATTCCAAGGCCAGTGCTCCAGTGCTCTATCCACTAAGCTACCTAACTGCCCCACTACCTTTTCTTTCTTTCCTTCTTTCTTTCTTTCTTTCCTTCTTTCTTTCTTTCTTTCCTTCTTTCTTTCTTTCTCTCCTTCCTTCCTTTCTTTCTTCCTTCCTTCCTTCCTTTCTATAAGTGGTAACCTTCAGAGTTAGGAAAAAAGTCTAACACATTGGAATGTGTATTCTTTGAGCCTCTGATCTGGTTCCATTAAGTGCTGTGTATCTGTCCTTTGAAAGGGTGAAGACTAGTCTGGTGAGTGGAATTGAAACTTCACTAAGACATTTATATCCCACTATAAATGAGTCTTAGCATATGTGTGTGTGTGTGTGTGTGTGTGTGTGTAAGGGTTGAACTTTTCCATTCTCATCTCAGTTAATGTAATCGTAGAAGGCTCAGATATCTCAAATGAATTATCAAAAATAAACTTGGCATAAATAAGTGTCTAATCAATTTGGGAAGGAACAAAGGAATTTTGAGTCTTTGGATGATAGCAGAGAAGGACACATAGGAAATATTTTCTGTTTTGCTGAAATGATAGGATATACTCCTCAGCTTATGTATAACATGACAAGATAATTTAGAACCCTGTGTTTCTGCAGTATGCCAGTCAAGTGGTGGGAGAGTATAATAGTGAATAATTCCTGAGAGGTGATTGCACTAGGGAAGCAGAGGAGAGTGAATTTTTCTCCTACTTCATCCCACATTGAACAGGTCACAATCTTGTAAACTTCTGAAGACTGGAAGATCTATAGTTCCACTGGCATCCTTAACAGTGTCTTTGGGAACTGAGAAATGAACTGAAAACAAACTAGACCCTGAGGAAAGGCAGTGTTATGCCTCTACAATGTCACTGGGCCTCAGAGCCCAACAGAGACTTTTATATAAGTGGAATTTCATAAGAGCTCCAAAAAGGGGGGAAAAAAAGACCAGGTGCTGTGAGTTGAACTTTCGGTCACATGTGCTATATGAGTCTGAGTTAATCTTCCCAGGGACCTTGTGTTTAAGAGGAAAAAAAAACCAGCACTGTATTTTTGAGGGATGAGGGGGGCAGGCAGGAGGTTATGTCCTTGCTATGTTTGCTTCATGAATGCCCTTTGTAAAAGTAAGTTGACTCAGCATAATAATCATTTGGGGGCACACTTGTTGGGGCTCATGAGGATCATTATTAAAAATAATGTTTCAGAGTAGTAGCCACTATTGGGATTCAAAACTATCAATGCAAGTGAGTTATGGAAATAGCCCAGAGGGGGTGCTACACATGAATGTATCATTTAATTTGGGAATTCCTTATGTTGAAGGCTTTTTTCTAAGGTTCAGTGTCAAAATGAAAAGGAGGCTATCATTACTCAAACTAACAGCAAGAACAACTGATACATAGAGCCCCCTTAAAGTCTTGAAAACGTTTTATATACAATATCTCATCTGGTCATTACGACGACTTGTGAGGTGTTTATTTGTATCTCCCTTTGACAGATGAGGAAACTAAGGCTCAACTAATAAATAGGAAGGATTCACAACCACATTATCCTGGCTTGAGTCTAGCACTTTATATATAATTCCATTTTGAATTATCTTGGCTAAACTTTCTCTTTTTGAAGAAGACATGCTTAAATTGTTTTGACTCTTTTTGTTTTATTTTGATGTTTTTAGTGCCAGAATATAGTGGGCAGGTCTAGGGTTAGGAGGTGGTGTCAGCAAGCTACCTGACCTTGTGCCTTTGGATGTTATTCCTATTTAAATACATAATTCTGTTTTATGTCCCAGTGTGACTGACAACCTCCTGTAAAAATGGAAAACTAAAAGGGCAGGTCAGAGGTGCTCTCCTGGGAGACATTTTATTTTAAGCAGTAACTCCTGAGCCCTTAATTATGCAATGCTGCAGAAGAAAAGGGAGGGGCACCTTCCTTCCCAGGCAGGAATCCAGTGTCCTTTAGATGAGCCAAGGAGGAGATTTTTATTTTTTAAAGTAAGTCATCCTGCTAGCCCTTTCAGGGAAATGAATGAAGCCACCCCAAAGTCATCAAGAATGTAGGCTGGGAGAGTGTCGCCTTCCATTCCAACCTTCCCTTCTCATCCTCACTCCTTCTACCTTTTACCTCCTCACCTTAGCCAGAATAGGCTCAAGAGGGAGAGAGTAATGACTTTCTTTTGTGATACCTTTTTGTCACTGCCTGTCCCCCTCCCCCCCCACTACTTTCCCACCTGGGTCAGAGAGAGCTAGAAAGGTGAGCTGTAAATTACAGACGAGTAAGGAAACACGTTATACCTCATCCCTTTAAACTGAACAATGTCCAGGTGACTCTCAGCTCAGAAGACTCAGAGGCTAACTGAGGATTTGGGGAGATAAGTTTGTAAATCTAATTTTGCCTCTCATGACTAACTGGCTTTATCACTAAGCTCTCCGCTGTGAGAACAAATCTTTCCTGTTAACTGAAAATAATGCATTTTGTCCGTGTTAGAAGGTATTTGGCTTTCTATGTGGGAAGAAAGTAAAGATTCTAATTAGGACAGATCTAGTCAATATTGTGAAGGAAATAAAATTTGTTTTGGGTGTCCTTTGGATTCCCTTTTTGTAGGGTCCTGTAAACACACACACACACACACACACACACACACACACACACACACACACACACAGACTTGCTCTTTCTCCTCCCCTACAGGCACACTTACCCAAACATATACCTGCATAAAGCCCTATACCATCATGCTCTTTCCTGGTCAGCCACAGCACTTCTCTACAATGTCTTTTTCTGTTCAATGTCATAGGTTTTGATCTATTTTCTATTGCCCTCCTCATAAAAACAGATTTGACATGTGTCTCACTAAAAGTTATTTCTGGATCTCAGTTTCCTCATCTCCAGCAGGAGGGGATTACACTATGTGACTTTGAGTGTCAACTTGAGGTAGACTGTCACTGAAAACAAACAAATGGAAGAAACAACAAATATTTATTGTCATTGGTTGTATTTGTCCATTTTCAAAGAGGACCAGTGACATCAGGAAGGTGATGTCTTGACTTGCAAGTGAATTGGATTACAGTGAGGGAGGCCTGTGCAAGGTCACCAGCCTCACTTCCTCCTTCCAGAGCCATCTGGATCCAGTGGGCTGATATTCATCAGGATGACGGGACATGGCCCAGGATGAAATCAGAGACTTTGGCCCTTTTAGGCTAAGACCTTTTCAGGTTCTCACTTTAAATGAGGTAATGCCCATTTAGTGAATAGGCGACTTTAAGAAGTGAGTCAAGGGATGGCCCCTTTAATTAAAAAAAAAATATCAAACTGGGAGAGGAAGACCCTCAAGCTTGCTGGCCAAAAGAGAAACAGTTACTATTGACATTCACTGATCCAGAAGGGTCCCAAATAAAGCCATTAAGTGGTGCTTGAGCAGGGAACTACTGTGGTCCAATCTATGAGTTCCAGAGTGAAATGGGTTTAAGATTTGGTCTTTGAGAAAAGAGAGAGAGAGAGAGAGAGAGAGAGAGAGAGAGAGAGAGAGAGAGAGTAAGAGAGAGAGAGAGGGAGAGGGAGAGAGAGAGAGAGAGAGAGAGAGAGAGAGAGAGAGAGAGAGTAAGAGACAGAGAGTGAGAGACAGAGACAGAGAGATAGAGAGAGAGAGACAGAACCAGAGACACAGAGAGAGAGAGAGAGGAAGGAAGGAAGGAAGGAAAGAAGGAAGGAAGGAAGGAATGAGGGAGGAAGGAAGGGAGGAAGAAAGAAAGAAAGAAAGAAAGAAAGAAAGAAAACCTATACCTATCCAGGGAACCCCAAGTTAACTGGGCAGTTTCACCCACTATGTGTAAAGCATTGTTCTAAGGCACTTAGGATGTCAGACTACATCATTCAGTCAAAAAGCATTACTTTTTTTCATAATTACATGTAAAAACAATTTTAACACTATTTTTAAAATTTGGAGTAACACATTTTATCCTTCCCTCCCCTCTTTCCTCCCTCATTGAAAGGGCAAGCAATTTGATATAGGTTTTATATATATATATAGCCATGCAAAACATTTTCATATTAGTCACATTGTGAAAGAAAACATAGACAAACCTTCCCCCTCCACCAAAAAAAAAATTAGAGTTTAAAAAAGTGTGCTTCATTCTACATTCGGACTCTATCAGCTCTTTCCCTGGAGGTGGATGGCATTTGCCATCACAAGTCCTTCAGAATTATTTTAGATCATTGTATTGCTGAGTCATTTACAATTGATCATCATACACTATTGCTGTTACTGTGTACAATATTCTCCTGCTTCTACTCATTTCACATTTAAGTCTTTCCAGGTATTTCTGAAAGCATCTTGCTCATCATTTCTTATAGAACAATAGTGTTCCATCACAATATATACCATAATTTGTTCAGCTATTCATACCCAATTGGGCATCCCCTCAATTTCCAATTCTTTATCACTGCAAAAGGAGCTGCTATAAATATTTTAGTTTATATAGGTAATTTTCCTTTTTTGTTGTTTTTTTAAAAATCTCTTTGGGTTATAGACCTACTAGTGATATTGCTGGGTCAAGGGTATGTACAGTTTTATAGCCCTTTGGGCATGGTTCCAAATTGCTCTCTACAATGGTTGGATTAGTTCACAACTCCACCAACACTGCGTTAGTGTCCAAATTTTCTCATATCCTCTCCAACATTTATCATTTTCCCTTTCTGTCATATTAGTCAATCTGATAGGTGTGAGGTGATACCTCAGAGTGGTCTTAATTTGCATTTTTCTAATCAATAATGATTTAGATATTTTTTCATGACTACAGAGAGTTTTTATTTCCTCATCTGAAAAGTGCCCATTCACAATATTCATATTCTTCGACCATTTATCAATTGAGGAATGACTTGTATTCTTATAAATTTGACTCAGTTTTCTATGTAATTGAGAAATGAGACCTTTATCAGAGAAACTTGCTATAAAAAAATCCACCCAGTTGTCTGTTTTCCTTCTAATTTTGGTTGCATTGGTTTTGTTTGTGTAAAACCTTTTCACTTTAATGTAATTTGAATGCTATACCATTTGGCAATATATGTTTAGTATTAATATTACTTCATTGTCTATGGTACCTTTTAGCAAAATGTAGCTTCCCTGCTTATCTCTTTTAATTACATTTATTTTTGCTTTTGCTTTGTCTGAGACCATGATTGCTACCCCTCCTTTTTTTTTTTTATTTCAGTTCAAGCAAAATGTATTCTGTTCCAGTCCCTCACTGGTACTTTTCAGGTACCTCTGCTTCAAATGTGTTTCTTGTTAACAACACATCACAGGATTGTTTTTTAATCCACTTCCTTTTTATGAGCGAGTTTGTCCCATTTGTATTCACAGCTATGACTACTGTGCGTTTCCCTCCATCCTACTTTGCCACCTTTCTCTCTCTCATTTTTCTCTGTCTCTCCTCAAAAGTGTTTTGCTTCTGACCACTGCCTCCCCCAGTCTACCCACTTTTTTATCAGACCCCTCGTCTTCTCTTCTCCACCTCCCCTCCTGCTTCTCTCTAGGGTAAGCTACATTTCTTTTCCCAGAATGAGTGTGTCCATTATTGCCTCTTTGAGCCAATTCTGATGAGAGTAAGGCTTAAGCCAGGGGTGGGGAATTTATGGCCTCAAGGCAACATGTGGCCTTGTGGGTCATTGGATGCAACCTTTTGACTGAGTCCATGTTTTATAGCACAAATCCTTTCATTATTTATTTGTTTGTTTATTATTATTATTATTATTTTTGGAGGGGGAAGGGCAGGGCAATTGGAGTCACGTGACTTACTCAAGATCATACGGCTAGTAAGTGTTAAGTGTCTGAGGCCGGATTTTAACTCAGGTCCTCCTGACTCAAAGGCCAGTCCTCTATTCACTGTACCACCTAGATGCCCTCCCACACAGATCTTTTTATTAATGGATTTGGATTCAGCTTAAACTTTAAGCATTGCTCACCATCCCCCCATCTTCTTCACTATAGAAGCTCTTTCACACCTCTTTTATGTGAGATAATTTACTCCATTCTACCTCTCCCTTCCCCCTTCCCAGTGCATCCTTCCTTCTCACTCTTTCACTTTATTATTATTATTTTTTTTATATCATTCCACTGCTGTCAACTCACAACTGTGCCCTTTGTCTATATGCCTTCTAACTTCCCTAATAATGAGAAAGATCTTAGGAGTTACAAGTATCATTTCCCCACGTAGGAGTGTCAACAGTTTAACCATATTGAATCTCTTATGATTTCTCTTTCCTGTTTGCCTTTTCATGCTGCTCTTGAGTCTTGTATTTAAAAGTCAAATTTTCTATTTGGTGCTGGTCTTTTCTTCAGTAATGCTTGGAAGTCCTCTCTTTCATTAAATGTCCATTTCCCCCTGCCCCCACCCGAAGAATTATATTCAGTTTTTCTGGGTAGGTGGTTCTTGACTGCAATCCCAGCTCCTTTGCCCTCTAGGATATAGATTCCAAGCCCTCTAGATGTAGAAGGTGCTAAATCTTGTGTTTTCCTGAATGTGGCTCCACAGTATTTGAATTTTGGGTTCTGGCTGCTAGAAGCATTTTCTCCTTGAACTGAGACCTCTGGAATTTGGCTATAATATTCCCATGAATTTTTATTCTAGGATCTCTTTTGAGAGGTTATGCTTAGATTCTTTCACTTTCTGTTTTATCTTCTGGTTCTATAATATCAGGGTAGTTTTCCTTGATAATTTATTGAAAGATCATATCTATGTTCTTTTTTTATTATTATGGCTTTTAGGTAGTCCAGTAATTTTTAAATTATCTCTCTTTGATCTGTTTTCCAGGTCACTTGTTTTTCTAAAATATTTCATTTTTTCTTCTATTTTTCATTTTTTGTTGCTTCTCGATGTCATACCAAGTCATTATTAGCTTCCACTTACCTAATTCTAATTTCTGATCTTTTAATTTTTAATTTTTATTTTTTTGGAGGGCAATTGGGGTTAAGTGACTTGCCCAAGGTCACACAGCTAGTTTGTGTGTGAAGTGTCTGAGGCTGGATTTGAACTCAGGTCCTCCTGACTCCTGGACCAGTGCTCTATTCACCAAGCCACCTAGCCACCCCCTAATTCTAATTTTTAAAGACATATTTTTCAGTGAGCTTTTGCACCTTCTTTTCAAATTCTATTTTCAAATTCTATTTCCTTTTTTAAATTTTATTAGAGTTTGCATCATTCATTTCCACAAGATTTTGAGTTACATATTTTCTCCCCATCTTTCCCCCTCCCACCGCCCCAAAACAGCCATCCCAGTGTGTTCCCCCTCCCCCAGTCTATTCTCTCCTATGTCACTTTTTGGTAGGGCAGGATGGATCTCCCAACTGCAGTGCCTGTGTATCTCAAGTTCCAG